>JARGSH010000052.1:37500-43175 GCA_030340665.1 Neosalanx taihuensis | reverse complement strand
CATAATGTGTCACCATTCATAAAAACCGAATGCTCCACATCAGAAATGATGACTTGAAATAGGCATAACTCTGGAACCATAAGGCCCAGAACCATCAGGTTGGGCTTGTTGGAAAGCATAGAACCATACCTACACGTTGCTTCTATCCAATCCCAGCTGAGGTGCACCAAATGGGGGCAGGATTTTATAATGTGTGGCCCACAGCTGGAAGTGTGCATGCAAGGATCACTTTATGCCAAGGCTGAATAAAAACCCTCCATAGTTATGGTCCTCATTTCACCTCCCACACCAGCTCCAGACCCCCAGGGTTCTGGAGGTCTTGACCCCGAGGAGATAGCATGTTCCAGGGCTGAGCTGTGCCCCATAATGTGTCATCATTTCTAAAACCGAATGCTCCACATCATAAATTATGACTTGAAATAGGCATAACTCGGGATCCGTAAGGCCTAGAACCATCAGGTGGAGCTTGATGGAAAGCTCCAGACCATACCTACACATTGGCTCTATCCAAGCCCAGCTGGGGTGCACCAAATTCGGGCAAGCTTTTATAATGTGTGGCCCACAGCTGGAAGTGTGCATGCAAGGATCACTTTATTCCAAGGCTGAATAAAAAACCTCCATAGTTATGGTCCTCATTTCACCTCCCACACCAGCTCCAGACCCCCAGGGTTCTGGAGGTCTTGACCCCGAGGAGATGGCATGTTCCTGGGCTGAGCTGTGCCCCATAATGTGTCATCATTCATAAAAACCGAATGCTCCACATCATAAATTATGACTTGAAATAGGCATAACTCGGGATCCGTAAGGCCTAGAACCATCAGGTGGAGCTTGTTGGAAAGATCCAGACCATACCTACACGATGCTTCTATCCAATCCCAGCTGAGGTGCACCAAATTCCGGGCAAGCTTTTATAATGTGTGGCCCACAGCTGGAAGTGTGCATGCAAGGATCACTTTATTTGAAGGCTGAATAAAAACCCTCCATAGTTATGGTCCTCATTTCACCTCCCACACCAGCTCCAGACCCCCAGGGTTCTGGAGGTCTTGACCCCGAGGAGATAGCATGTTCCTGGGCTGAGCTGTGTCCCATAATGTGTCACCATTCATAAAAACCGAATGCTCCACATTAGAAATGATGACTTGAAATAGCCATAACTCTGGAACCATAAGGCCCAGAACCATCAGGTTGGGCTTGTTGGAAAGCATAGAACCATACCTACACATTGGTTCTATCCAAGCCGGGCTGGGGTGCACCATTGGCGGGCAATATTTTATAATGTGTGACCCACAGCTGGAAGTGTGCATGCAAGGATCACTTTATTCCAAGGCTGAATAAAAAGGCTTGATATTTACGGTCCTCATTTCACCTCCCACACAGCTCCAGACCCCCAGGGTTCTGGAGCTTTTTTACCCCGAGGAGATAGCATGTTCCTGGGCTGAGCTGTGTCCCATAATGTGTCATCATTTCTAAAAACCGATTGCTCCACATCAGAAATGATGATTTGAAATAGGCATAACTCTGGAACCATAAGGCCTAGAACCATCAGGTTGGGCTTGTTGGAAAGATCAGACGACACCGACAGAATGCCCCCACCCACACCCAGCTCAGGTCCACCGTTGGGGGGGCAGGCTTTCAAAACCTCTGGCTGCTCAGCTGGTGGTAGGCTTCCGCTGGGCCAAAATGCATGAGCGCTCGTATTTGGCCCGGCAAGTTATACCTCCGTAGACTCGGCCGGGTCTGCCCTGGAGGCTCAGCTTCGTGCCCCCGCCAGCAAAGCTTCCTGCCGGGCAGGAGGCGGTGATTTCCGTTTTGCCTTCTCCCGGGCCTGGCTTCAAAAGTAAAAGGCGCAGAGGGATGGGACCAGCGCTGGTCACTGCGGCATGTCCCCCCCTTTCAAACGAAGTGATCCGCGCTCGAATAGCCCTTGCGGAACGGGAGTTGTCGAGGAAAGAAGGCGAGCCGAATGGGTCTGCCCTCGGTTGCCATGGTAACCGCTCCCGGGTCCCTGGAGCTCGCAGGGACCCGTGTGACACCTCCGGCGACCCGTCCGGGCATGGCCTGGAGGCTTGATCGAACCCCCCCCGCCGGCAAGTGCTCCTGCCGGGCGGCAGGCAGGGATTTCCGGTCTGGCATCTTACCCTGCTGGCTTCCAAAGTAGAGCGTTGTCCATTGGTGAAACCAGCGCATTTAGCTGCTGCCAGTACCCCCCTTTCAAAGGAAATCGTCCGTGCTCGGATGGGACTTCCACAAGTGGATCTATAATGAAAACAGTTTGGAAGGAATGGGCCCGACCGTGGGACGGGTGGCAATCCGAGCGAGGTTGTCATGGTAACGGTTCCCTCGGCCGCCTGGGGGCAGCCTGGGACCCCCACGGGGGTAGCCCAAGCACCCAGCCCGAGTGCGAGGCCGAGGGGCAGCCGCTGGACAGTGCAATAACACTGGGTATTGGTAAATAAATTAAAACAGTTCCAGGGCGCGCACGACCTCGAGCCTGCCCACTATGGAAAGCTCTCGTCCTGGGGGAGAGATCTGTCGCCCACCCGGGGCTGTGGGCCGCTGGGGACGGGGGCAGGACCCCGAACAGAGGCGAGGGGCAGCCGCTGGACAGTGCAATAACACTGGGCATTGGTAAATAAATTAAAACAGTTCCAGGGCGCGCACGAGCTCGAGCCTGCCCACTACGGAAAGCTCTCGTCCTGGGGAAGAGACGGAGGTCCCACCCGGGACGGTGGGCCGCTGGGGACGGGGGCAAGACCCCGAACAGAGGCCGAGGGGCAGCCGCTGGACAGTGCAATAACACTGGGTATTGGTAAATAAATTAAAAGAGTTCCAGGGCGCGCACAAACCTCGAGCCTGCCCACTACGGAAAGCTCTCGTCCTGGGGAAGAGATGGATGTCCCACTCGGGCATGTGGGCCGCTGGGGACGGGGGCAAGACCCCGAGCAGAGGCCGAGGGGCAGCCGCTGGACAGTGCAATAACACTGGGTATTGAAAAATTAATTCAAAGCGTTCCAGGGCGCGCACGAGCTCGAGCCTGCCCCACTACGGAAAGCTCTCGTCCTGGGGAAGAGATGGATGTCCCACTCGGGCATGTGGGCCGCTGGGGACGGGGGCAAGACCCCGAGCAGAGGCCGAGGGGCAGCCGCTGGACAGTGCAGTAACACTGGGTATTGGTAAATTAATTAAAACAGTTCCAGGGCGCGCACAACCTCGAGCCTGCCCACTATGGAAAGCTCTCGTCCTGGGGAAGAGATCTGTAGCCCACCCGGGACGGTGGGCCGCTGGGGACGGACGCAGGACCCCGAGCAGAGGCCCGAGGGGCAGCCGCTGGACAGTGCAATAACACTGGGCATTGAAAAATTAATTCAAAGCGTTCCAGGGCGCGCACAACCTTGAGCCTGCCCACTATGGAAAGCTCTCGTCCTGGGGGAAGAGATCTGTAGCCCACCCGGGGCTGTGGGCCGCTGGGGACGGGGACAAGACCCCGAGCAGAGGCCGAGGGGCGTGGAGCATGGCACCATCCGGCACACGATCCCCCCTCGCTTACGGCCACACCACCCTGAACACACCCGATCTCGTCTGATCTCGGAAGTTAAGCAGAGTTGGGCCTGGTTAGTACTTGGATGGGAGACTGCCTGGGAATCCCAGGTGCTGTAAGCTTTTGGACTTTATTCATGCATGCATGCCGTGCACCGGCGAGACTCCCTCCCCCGCCCCACCCTCAGTGCGTGGAGACGGGCTCCGTTCATGCACACCAACGCAGGGCGCACACGGTTCTCCGTCCAGCAGTGCCCTCTCGCGGACACGCACCCACACAGCCCCCGCCTGCAGTGAAGGAAAACGGGGTGGGAAATCAGATCCATCGCACGGAAAGCCTTCCTCTTCCATGCGTCAGCCATTGGACTTTATTCCTACATGCCGTGCACAGGCGAAACTCCCTCCCCCGCCCCACCCTCAGTGCGTGGAGACGGGCTCCGTCATCCACACCAACGCAGGGCGCACACGGTTCTCCGTCCAGCAGTGCCCTCTCGCGGACACGCACCCACACAGCCCCCGCCTGCAGTGAAGGAAAACGGGGTGGGAAATCAGATCCATCGCACGGAAAGCATTCCTCTTCCATGCGTTAACCATTGGACTTTATTCATGCATGCAGTGCACAGGCGAAACTCCCTCCCCCGCCCACCGTCAGTGCGTGGAGACGGGCTCCGTTCATCCACACCAACGCAGGGCGCACACGGTTCTCCGTCCAGCAGTGCCCTCTCGCGGACACGCACCCACCCTGCGTCACTCCTCTCTCCGGTACCGGAGCACCCACCCGCTTGGGAAGCCGTGAGCACACCGAAACGACAGTGGCAAACATCCCCCACCTCCCACCACTCAAGCCCCCGCAAGAAACAGTGGCAAAAGTGCATGACATCCATTTCCTCCCAAACCGAACCAAGATGGCGGCACTCGCTGCTTTTCTCACACAGCTTTCGCTCATAACTCGAGAACCAGACCGCCTAAAATCCTCTCCAATACGGCGTTCGTTTCAGAAGGACCTCCCTGAAGTAGCCCTGCCCTCAAACCGGGTCAAAAACGGCCCACGGGCCCGCGAGAAATACGGAAATCGACCCCCCATTCACTTCCATTGGAAGGACGCGTAAAGCAACCATGTCCCCGCTGTAATGCTTATAACTCGGGAACCACACCACACACACACGGCCCCCTTACAGTTTTCGTTTCCTTGGGACCTCCCCCAACTAAGTCCTGACCTCCAACCCGGTCCAAACGCCCCACGGGACCGCCAGAAATTCGGAAATCGACCCCCGTTCACTTCCATTGGAAGGACGCGTAAAGCAACCATGTCCCCGCTGTAACGCTTATAACTCGGGGACCACACACCACACACACGGCCCCCTTACATCCTTCGTTTCTTTGGGGCCTCCCCCAACTAAGTCTGACCTCAAACCCGTCCAAAACGCTCCACGGGCCCGCCAGAAATCCGGAAATCGACCCCCCCATTCACTTCCATTAGAAGGACGCGTAAAGCAACCATGTCCCCGCTGTAATGCTTATAACTCGGGAACCACACACCACACACACGGCCCCCATACGTCTTTCGTTTCTTTGGGGCCTCCCCCAACTAAGTCTGACCTCAAACCCGGTCCAAAACGCTCCACGGGCCCGCCAGAAATCCGGAAATCTACCCCCCATTCACTTCCATTAGAAGGACGCGTAAAGCAACCATGTCCCCGCTGTAATGCTTATAACTCGGGGACCACACCACACACACACGGCCCCTTACAGTTTTCGTTTCCTTGGGGCCTCCTCCAACTAGTCTGACCTTCAGCCCGGTCCAAAACGCCCCACGGGCCCGCGAGAAATACGAAAACCTCCCCCCATTCACTTCCATTGGAAGGACGCGTAAAGCAACCATGTCCCCGCTGTAATGCTTATAACTCGGGAACCACACCACACACACACGGCCCCCTTACATCCTTCGTTTCTTTGGGGCCTCCCCCAACTAAGTCTGACCTCCAACCCGGTCCAAAACGCCCCACGGGCCCGCGAGAAATACGAAAACCTACCCCCCATTCACTTCCATTATAAGGGCACGTAAAGCACCATGTCCCCGCAGTAATGCTTATAACTCGGCAACCACACCACACACACACGGCCCCCTTACCGGTTCC
>JARGSH010000052.1:15000-27500 GCA_030340665.1 Neosalanx taihuensis | reverse complement strand
TTTTGGTTCGACCGCCCCGGGGAACTTGTGACAGCTATGCCAGCCTGCCACTCTGGAAAACATGGAAGACAAACAAGGCATGTGCTGCAAGCCGCAAGGACGAGCACATGGATCCTGGCATCGTTTTCATGATCAGTCATTTGCCAGTTCAAGGAACGCCCTCCGGACCTTCATCGTTGCTCCACCAGGGAGCGCGTGACAGCTGTCCCAGCCTGCCACATCAGAACGTGCATCCGTAATCCGGGCAGCAAGCAGACACGAGTGCCTGAAGCAGCCGGACCCGCACCTGCACGACTGATTAGGCCCTCAGGCCCCTCTCGGCACGCGCCGAGGGGGCCCCTCCTTGCTACCGCCCCAGGTTGCTTGTGACAGCTGTCCCAGCCTGTCACTTGATTACGCCAGTCCCTGCCCGCGCGGGGACGGTCATTGATTTGCCTGCAGCGCTGGTTTTCAGACAAGCATATAGAACCAGGGCATGTGCTTCGATCATTGTGCCCGTGAAATGAAGGCCGTCAGACCGACGTTTCGCGTTCATATTGTCCCGGTGAGACACTTCCACAGACCTGTGGTAATAATGGTCCTCGCAGCGCTGGACTTTGACACTCTTCCGACAAGCATATAGAACCAGGGCATGTGCTTCGATAATTGTGCCCGTGAAATGAAGGCCGTCAGACCGACGTTTCGTTCATATTGTCCCGGTGAGACACTTCCACAGACCTGTGGTAATAATGGTCCTCGCAGCGCTGGACTTTGACACTCTTCCGACAAGCATATAGAACCAGGGCATGAGGTTCGATCATTGTGTCCGTGAAATGAAGGCCATCAGACCGACGTTTCGTTCATATTGTCCCGGTGAGACACTTCCAGGGGACTGGGGTAATAATTTACCTAGCCTCGCTGGACTTTGCCATTTTTCAGACAAGCATATAGAACCAGGGCATGAGGTTCGATCATTGTGTCCGTGAAATGAAGGCCATCAGACCGACGTTTCGTTCATATTGTCCCGGTGAGACACTTCCAGGGGACTGGGGTAATAATTTACCTAGCCTCGCTGGACTTTGCCATTTTTTAGACAAGCATATAGAACCAGGGCATGAGGTTCGATCATTGTGCCCGTGAAATGAAGGCCATCAGACCGACGTTTCGTTCATATTGTCCCGGTGAGACACTTCCAGGGGCCCTGGGGTAATAATTTACCTAGCCTCGCTGGACTTTGCCATTTTTCAAACAAGCATATGAACCGTGGCGCGCGTGGGGCCACTTGTGTCCGATTTTGGGCACTTTATCGGTCGATAATATCACTTGCGCGACCGTTGTGTGAAGCTCCAGAGAGCCGGGACACATGCGTGAGTATCTCCCTTGGCAAAGCTGGACTTGAAAAAAATTCAGCGTATTTTAGACCATCCAGGGCCATATTATTGGGCAAACTTGTCCGAAAATGGACTGCTTTGCGATGGTATTTTTCGTCAGAATTGCCCTTAGGCGGCGCTCCAGAGCGCGGGCTTCACTTCTGTGAAAGTCCCGTAGCGATACGGGCCATGGAAGAGATTTGACAAGCATATAGCTCCAGGCGCTCTTTCGCGCGTAAGCCAGCCGCAGGGGGCGCTCGCGCGCGGGGGTGCCTTCCCCGGGCGAGCCGTGGTCATGCCGTTCACATGGACCATGGTTGTCATTTTTGGACAACCGGACCCGGGGGGTCATCGTGCGGACATGCTAATCCGGGCATGGTGCCTCATACGCGGGCATGAATGCTCACCGGGTCGGTGAAATGAATGACTTCCATAAAAACCGTCAATTCTTGAAAATCAATCCGCCCAATGGGCTTTAGGCTTGGGCATAGCCTGCTTGAGGTATCTCGGTAGAAACCTAGTCTCCACCATGGAAGACGTCGTTCTGAAATCGAGGTTTCTAAAATTCTGCCGGTGGGCGCCTAGGATTCTCAAAAAAATTGGCTGGTTTTCAATGGGATCGGTTTTCAGGATTTTTGTGTAACGGGCGTTTTGTCAAAAAAACGTCCTACCGGGACAACCGAGGCGTCATTTCGAAGGGAACCGGGGCCCCTACGGACAAAAGGGGGGGACACGCCCCTTACGTTCGTACGTAAGATGGCGGCCGAAGGAAATTTTCGATCGGCTCTAGCGTCGAGGGGAAACATTTTTTAATAGGGCTATCCTCTGGGTAAAGTGTGCAAATCATAACGCTGCACATAAATAAAGTGGTTTCATAATTTTAGAACAAACGGCCGAATTGTAGGAATTTAAATACGCCGTCTTTTAATTATGCGGAAAGGGGCGGAGCGTTTGGAGCGACTAAAAATAGCTCAAGTTCGTGCAGAGGGATGTACGAAATTAAACTATACTGTCCCCATCCAAATCCCAGCTCCAGAACGGGAGATAAAAATTCATAACCAATCTCGCCCTGTTGGAAAGTCATGGAAATGAATGGGCGCTTATGGCGCTAGTAATTAGGGGCAAATATGAAAATGTGTTCTAAAGTAGTTTAGTCAAAATAGCTCGTATCCGGGCTGGGCATAGCTTGTTTTGAAGCTTATTTTAAGGGCTTTCAGACCACCGGACGTGGCGTACGCGGAGACGAACGGCCGGCGAACTAGCGCCGGAAGTCCGTTTTGACAAATTGTTCCCGTGGGGCTAAAATTACCAAACCAATTTTGTTTTGTGCAGCTGGTCCAGCTGGATCCAACGCAAGTGACCCCATGCAAATCCGACCTCCAGAACGGAGTTAAAAACGATAAACCGGCGAAATGTCTGACATGTTCATGTTACATGGAAAACCGATAGAAATGAATGGGCTCCTATGGTGTAACTATGGCAACCGTGTTATCACGTAAATCGGCCTGTCTGCCGTTCCCCTGGTCCGATCACGGAGTGCCGTACCTCGTTGGAAAGGGCTGGCCCGGGGCTACGCAAGGACGCCGGTCCCCCCGGTTCCAGAGCCCCCCTGCTGGGAGCTGCATTGAGAAAACGTTGCGGACACTTTAGGGCAAAAAATGACACCATATTCCGGACCAGCATTTTGCACCGAGTACGGAGAAAAAAACCCCGTCCAAATCGGAGCTTCCTACGGGAAACGGCGGCCCTCCAAATTCGCGAGCTTACCGTTGCCATGGTAACGCCATTGAAATCCATGTATTAACGTAAATCGGCCTATCGCCCGTCCCCCTGGTCCGATCACGGAGTGCCGTACCTCGTTGGAAAGGGCTGGCCCGGGGCTACGCAATGACGCCGGTCCCCGCGTTCCAGAGCCCCCCTGCTGGGAGCTGCATTGAGAAAACGTTGCGGACACTTTAGGGCAAAAATGACACCATATTCCGGACCAGCATCTTGCACCGAGTACGGAGAAAAAAACCCCGTCCAAATCGGAGCTTCCTACGGGAAACGGCGGCCCTCCAAATTCGCGAGCTTACCGTTGCCATGGTAACGCCATTGAAATCCATGTATTAACGTAAATCGGCCTATCGCCCGTCCCCTGGTCCGATCACGGAGTGCCGTACCTTGTTGGAAAGGGCTGGCCGAGGGCTACGCAATGACGCCGGTCCCCCGGCTCTGGAGCCCTCCTGCGGGGAGCTGCGATGAGAAAACGTTGCGGACACTTTAGGGCAAAAATGACACCATATTCCGGACCAGCATTTTGCAACGAGTACGGAGAAAAAAAAACCGTCCCGATCGGAGCTTCCTACGGGAAACGGCGGCCCTGTAAAGTCGCGAGCTTACCGTTGCCCACTTGAAATAGCCATAACTCGGGATCCATAAGGCCCAGAACCATCAGGTGGAGCTTGATGGAAAGCTACAGACCATACCTACACATTGGCTCTATCCAAGCCCGGCTGGGGTGCACCAAATGGGGGCAAGCTTTGGTAATGTGTGACCCACAGCTGGAAGTGTCCATGCAAGGATCACTTTATTCCAAGGCTGGATAAAAAAGCTCCATAGTTATGGTCCTCATTTCACCTCTCAGGGCAGCTCCAGACCCCCAGTGTTCTGGAGCTCTTGACCCCAAGGAGATAGCATGTTCCTGGGCTGAGCTGTGCCCCATGAAAGGGTCACCATTTATAAAACCGAATGCTCCACATCAGAAATGATGATTTGAAATAGGCATAACTCTGGATCCATAAGGCCCAGAACAATCAGGTTAGGCTTGTTGGAAAGCTCCAGACCATACCTACACGTTGCTTCTACCCAAGCCAGCTGGGGCGCACCAAATTCGGGCAAGCTTTTATAATGTGTCGCCCACAGTGCATGCAAGGATCACTTTATTCGAAGGCTGAATAAAAAACCTCCATAGTTATGGTCCTCATTTCACCTCCCACACCAGCTCCAGACTCCCAGGGTTCTGGAGCTTTTTACCCCGAGGAGATGGCATGTTCCTGGGCTGAGCTGTGCCCCATGAAAGGGTCACCATTCATAAAAACCGAATGCTCCACATCAGAAAATATGAATTGAAATAGCCATAACTCTGGATCCATAAGGCCCAGAACCATCAGGTTAGGCTTGTTGGAAAGATCCAGACCATACCTACACGATGCTTCTATCCAATCCCAGCTGAGGTGCACCAAATTCGGGCAAGCTTTTATAATGTGTGGCCCACAGCTGGAAGTGTGCATGCAAGGATCACTTTATGCCAAGGCTGAATAAAAACCCTCCATAGTTATGGTCCTCATTTCACCTCCCACACCAGCTCCAGACTCCCAGGGTTCTGGAGCTTTTTACCCCGAGGAGATGGCATGTTCCTGGGCTGAGCTGTGCCCCATAATGTGTCATCATTTCTAAAAACCGAATGCTCCACATCAGAAATTATGACTTGAAATAGGCATAACTCTGGATCCATAAGGCCTAGAACCATCAGGTTAGGCTTGTTGGAATGCTCCAGACCATACCTACACGTTGCTTCTATCCAAGCCCAGCTGGGGTGCACCAAATTGGGGCAAGCTTTGGTAATGTGTGACCCACAGCTGGAAGTGTCCATGCAAGGATCACATTATTTGAAGGCTGAATAAAAACCCTCCATAGTTATGGTCCTCATTTCACCTCCCACACCAGCTCCAGACTCCCAGGGTTCTGGAGCTTTTTACCCCGAGGAGATGGCATGTTCCTGGGCTGAGCTGTGCCCCATAATGTGTCATCATTCATAAAAACCGAATGCTCCACATCAGAAATGATGACTTGAAATAGGCATAACTCTGGAACCATAAGGCCCAGAACCATCAGGTTGGGCTTGTTGGAAAGCATAGAACCATACCTACACATTGGCTCTATCCAAGCCCAGCTGGGGTGCACCAAATGCGGGCAGGATTTTATAATGTGTGACCCACAGCTGGAAGTGTGCATGCAAGGATCACTTTATTTGAAGGCTGAATAAAAACCCTCCATAGTTATGGTCCTCATTTCACCTCCCACACCAGCTCCAGACTCCCAGGGTTCTGGAGCTTTTTACCCCGAGGAGATAGCATGTTCCTGGGCTGAGCTGTGTCTCATAATGTGTCACCATTCATAAAAACCGAATGCTCCACATCAGAAATGATGACTTGAAATAGGCATAACTCTGGAACCATAAGGCCCAGAACCATCAGGTTGGGCTTGTTGGAAAGCATAGAACCATACCTACACATTGGCTCTATCCAAGCCCAGCTGGGGTGCACCAAATTCGGGCAAGCTTTTATAATGTGTGGCCCACAGCTGGAAGTGTGCATGCAAGGATCACTTTATTCGAAGGCTGAATAAAAAGGCTTGATATTTACGGTCCTCATTTCACCTCTCAGACCAGCTCCAGACTCCCAGGGGCTCTGGAGCTTTTTACCCCGAGGAGATGGCATGTTCCTGGGCTGAGCTGTGCCCCATAATGTGTCATCATTCATAAAAACCGAATGCTTCACATCATAAATTATGACTTGAAATAGGCATAACTCGGGATCCATAGGGCCTAGAACCATCAGGTTAGGCTTGTTGGAAAGCATAGAACCATACCTACACATTGGTTCTATCCAAGCCGGGCTGGGGTGCACCATTGGCGGGCAATATTTTATAATGTGTGACCCACAGCTGGAAGTGTCCAGGCAAGGATCACTTTATGTGAAGGCTGGATAAAAGGGCTTGATATTTGGGGTCCTCATTTCACCTCTCAGTCCAGCTCCAGACTCCCAGTGTTCTGGAGCTTTTTACCCCGAGGAGATAGCATGTTCCTGGGCTGAGCTGTGTCCCATAATGTGTCATCATTCATAAAAACCGAATGCTCCACATTAGAAAATATGAATTGAAATAGCCATAACTCTGGATCCATAAGGCCCAGAACCATCAGGTTAGGCTTGTTGGAAAGATCCAGACCATACCTACACGATGCTTCTATCCAATCCCAGCTGGGGTGCACCAAATTCGGGCAAGCTTTTATAATGTGTGGCCCACAGCTGGAAGTGTGCATGCAAGGATCACTTTATGTGAAGGCTGAATAAAAACCCTCCATAGTTATGGTCCTCATTTCACCTCCCACACCAGCTCCAGACCCCCAGGGTTCTGGAGGTCTTGACCCCGAGGAGATAGCATGTTCCTGGGCTGAGCTGTGTCTCATAATGTGTCACCATTCATAAAAACCGAATGCTCCACATCAGAAATGATGACTTGAAATAGGCATAACTCTGGAACCATAAGGCCCAGAACCATCAGGTTGGGCTTGTTGGAAAGCATAGAACCATACCTACACGTTGCTTCTATCCAATCCCAGCTGAGGTGCACCAAATGGGGGCAGGATTTTATAATGTGTGGCCCCACAGCTGGAAGTGTGCATGCAAGGATCACTTTATGCCAAGGCTGAATAAAAACCCTCCATAGTTATGGTCCTCATTTCACCTCCCACACCAGCTCCAGACCCCCAGGGTTCTGGAGGTCTTGACCCGAGGAGATAGCATGTTCCAGGGCTGAGCTGTGCCCCATAATGTGTCATCATTTCTAAAAACCGAATGCTCCACATCATAAATTATGACTTGAAATAGGCATAACTCGGGATCCGTAAGGCCTAGAACCATCAGGTGGAGCTTGATGGAAAGCTCCAGACCATACCTACACATTGGCTCTATCCAAGCCCAGCTGGGGTGCACCAAATTCGGGCAAGCTTTTATAATGTGTGGCCCACAGCTGGAAGTGTGCATGCAAGGATCACTTTATTCCAAGGCTGAATAAAAAACCTCCATAGTTATGGTCCTCATTTCACCTCCCACACCAGCTCCAGACCCCCAGGGTTCTGGAGGTCTTGACCCCGAGGAGATGGCATGTTCCTGGGCTGAGCTGTGCCCCATAATGTGTCATCATTCATAAAAACCGAATGCTCCACATCATAAATTATGACTTGAAATAGGCATAACTCGGGATCCGTAAGGCCTAGAACCATCAGGTGGAGCTTGTTGGAAAGATCCAGACCATACCTACACGATGCTTCTATCCAATCCCAGCTGAGGTGCACCAAATTCGGGCAAGCTTTTATAATGTGTGGCCCACAGCTGGAAGTGTGCATGCAAGGATCACTTTATTTGAAGGCTGAATAAAAACCCTCCATAGTTATGGTCCTCATTTCACCTCCCACACCAGCTCCAGACCCCCAGGGTTCTGGAGGTCTTGACCCCGAGGAGATAGCATGTTCCTGGGCTGAGCTGTGTCCCATAATGTGTCACCATTCATAAAAACCGAATGCTCCACATTAGAAATGATGACTTGAAATAGCCATAACTCTGGAACCATAAGGCCCAGAACCATCAGGTTGGGCTTGTTGGAAAGCATAGAACCATACCTACACATTGGTTCTATCCAAGCCGGGCTGGGGTGCACCATTGGCGGGCAATATTTTATAATGTGTGACCCACAGCTGGAAGTGTGCATGCAAGGATCACTTTATTCCAAGGCTGAATAAAAAGGCTTGATATTTACGGTCCTCATTTCACCTCCCACACCAGCTCCAGACCCCCAGGGTTCTGGAGCTTTTTACCCCGAGGAGATAGCATGTTCCTGGGCTGAGCTGTGTCCCATAATGTGTCATCATTTCTAAAAACCGATTGCTCCACATCAGAAATGATGATTTGAAATAGGCATAACTCTGGAACCATAAGGCCTAGAACCATCAGGTTGGGCTTGTTGGAAAGATCCAGACGACACCGACAGAATGCCCCCACCCACACCCAGCTCAGGTCCACCGTTGGGGGGCAGGCTTTCAAAACCTCTGGCTGCTCAGCTGGTGGTAGGCTTCCGCTGGGCCAAAATGCATGAGCGCTCGTATTTGGCCCGGCAAGTTATACCTCCGTAGACTCGGCCGGGTCTGCCCTGGAGGCTCAGCTTCGTGCCCCCGCCAGCAAAGCTTCCTGCCGGGCAGGAGGCGGTGATTTCCGTTTTGCCTTCTCCCGGGCCTGGCTTCAAAAGTAAAAGGCGCAGAGGGATGGGACCAGCGCTGGTCACTGCGGCATGTCCCCCCCTTTCAAACGAAGTGATCCGCGCTCGAATAGCCCTTGCGGAACGGGAGTTGTCGAGGAAAGAAGGCGAGCCGAATGGGTCTGCCCTCGGTTGCCATGGTAACCGCTCCCGGGGTCCCTGGAGCTCGCAGGGACCCGTGTGACACCTCCGGCGACCCGTCCGGGCATGGCCTGGAGGCTGATCGAACCCCCCCCCGCCGGCAAGTGCTCCTGCCGGGCGGCAGGCAGGGATTTCCGGTCTGGCATCTTACCCTGCTGGCTTCCAAAGTAGAGCGTGTCCATTGGTGAAACCAGCGCATTTAGCTGCTGCCAGTACCCCCCTTTCAAAGGAAATCGTCCGTGCTCGGATGGGACTTCCACAAGTGGATCTATAATGAAATCAGTTTGGAAGGAATGGGCCCGACCGTGGGACGGGTGGCAATCCGAGCGAGGTTGTCATGGTAACGGTTCCCTCGGCCGCCTGGGGGCAGCCTGGGACCCCCACGGGGGTAGCCCAAGCACCCCAGCCCGAGTGCGAGGCCGAGGGGCAGCCGCTGGACAGTGCAATAACACTGGGTATTGGTAAATAAATTAAAACAGTTCCAGGGCGCGCACGACCTCGAGCCTGCCCACTATGGAAAGCTCTCGTCCTGGGGGAGAGATCTGTCGCCCACCCGGGGCTGTGGGCCGCTGGGGACGGGGGCAGGACCCCGAACAGAGGCCGAGGGGCAGCCGCTGGACAGTGCAATAACACTGGGCATTGGTAAATAAATTAAAACAGTTCCAGGGCGCGCACGAGCTCGAGCCTGCCCACTACGGAAAGCTCTCGTCCTGGGGAAGAGACGGAGGTCCCACCCGGGACGGTGGGCCGCTGGGGACGGGGGCAAGACCCCGAACAGAGGCCGAGGGGCAGCCGCTGGACAGTGCAATAACACTGGGTATTGGTAAATAAATTAAAAGAGTTCCAGGGCGCGCACAACCTCGAGCCTGCCCACTACGGAAAGCTCTCGTCCTGGGGAAGAGATGGATGTCCCACTCGGGCATGTGGGCCGCTGGGGACGGGGGCAAGACCCCGAGCAGAGGCCGAGGGGCAGCCGCTGGACAGTGCAATAACACTGGGTATTGAAAAATTAATTCAAAGCGTTCCAGGGCGCGCACGAGCTCGAGCCTGCCCACTACGGAAAGCTCTCGTCCTGGGGAAGAGATGGATGTCCCACTCGGGCATGTGGGCCGCTGGGGACGGGGGCAAGACCCCGAGCAGAGGCCGAGGGGCAGCCGCTGGACAGTGCAGTAACACTGGGTATTGGTAAATTAATTAAAACAGTTCCAGGGCGCGCACAACCTCGAGCCTGCCCACTATGGAAAGCTCTCGTCCTGGGGAAGAGATCTGTAGCCCACCCGGGACGGTGGGCCGCTGGGGACGGACGCAGGACCCCGAGCAGAGGCCGAGGGGCAGCCGCTGGACAGTGCAATAACACTGGGCATTGAAAAATTAATTCAAAGCGTTCCAGGGCGCGCACAACCTTGAGCCTGCCCACTATGGAAAGCTCTCGTCCTGGGGAAGAGATCTGTAGCCCACCCGGGGCTGTGGGCCGCTGGGGACGGGGACAAGACCCCGAGCAGAGGCCGAGGGGCGTGGAGCATGGCACCATCCGGCACACGATCCCCCCTCGCTTACGGCCACACCACCCTGAACACACCCGATCTCGTCTGATCTCGGAAGTTAAGCAGAGTTGGGCCTGGTTAGTACTTGGATGGGAGACTGCCTGGGAATCCCAGGTGCTGTAAGCTTTTGGACTTTATTCATGCATGCATGCCGTGCACCGGCGAGACTCCCTCCCCCGCCCCACCCTCAGTGCGTGGAGACGGGCTCCGTTCATGCACACCAACGCAGGGCGCACACGGTTCTCCGTCCAGCAGTGCCCTCTCGCGGACACGCACCCACACAGCCCCCGCCTGCAGTGAAGGAAAACGGGGTGGGAAATCAGATCCATCGCACGGAAAGCCTTCCTCTTCCATGCGTCAGCCATTGGACTTTATTCCTACATGCCGTGCACAGGCGAAACTCCCTCCCCCGCCCCACCCTCAGTGCGTGGAGACGGGCTCCGTTCATCCACACCAACGGCGCACACGGTTCTCCGTCCAGCAGTGCCCTCTCGCGGACACGCACCCACACAGCCCCCGCCTGCAGTGAAGGAAAACGGGGTGGGAAATCAGATCCATCGCACGGAAAGCATTCCTCTTCCATGCGTTAACCATTGGACTTTATTCATGCATGCAGTGCACAGGCGAAACTCCCTCCCCCGCCCCACCGTCAGTGCGTGGAGACGGGCTCCGTTCATCCACACCAACGCAGGGCGCACACGGTTCTCCGTCCAGCAGTGCCCTCTCGCGGACACGCACCCACCCTGCGTCACTCCTCTCTCCGGTACCGGAGCACCCACCCGCTTGGGAAGCCCGTGAGCACACCGAAACGACAGTGGCAAACATCCCCCACCTCCCACCACTCAAGCCCCCGCAAGAAACAGTGGCAAAAGTGCATGACATCCATTTCCTCCCAAACCGAACCAAGATGGCGGCACTCGCTGCTTTTCTCACACAGCTTTCGCTCATAACTCGAGAACCAGACCGCCTAAAATCCTCTCCAATACGGCGTTCGTTTCAGAAGGACCTCCCTGAAGTAGCCCTGCCCTCAAACCGGGTCAAAAACGGCCCACGGGCCCGCGAGAAATACGGAAATCGACCCCCCATTCACTTCCATTGGAAGGACGCGTAAAGCAACCATGTCCCCGCTGTAATGCTTATAACTCGGGAACCACACCACACACACACGGCCCCCTTACAGTTTTCGTTTCCTTGGGACCTCCCCCAACTAAGTCTGACCTCCAACCCGGTCCAAAACGCCCCACGGGACCGCCAGAAATTCGGAAATCGACCCCCGTTCACTTCCATTGGAAGGACGCGTAAAGCAACCATGTCCCCGCTGTAACGCTTATAACTCGGGGACCACACACCACACACACGGCCCCCTTACATCCTTCGTTTCTTTGGGGCCTCCCCCAACTAAGTCTGACCTCAAACCCGGTCCAAAACGCTCCACGGGCCCGCCAGAAATCCGGAAATCGACCCCCCATTCACTTCCATTAGAAGGACGCGTAAAGCAACCATGTCCCCGCTGTAATGCTTATAACTCGGGAACCACACACCACACACACGGCCCCCATACGTCTTTCGTTTCTTTGGGGCCTCCCCCAACTAAGTCTGACCTCAAACCCGGTCCAAAACGCTCCACGGGCCCGCCAGAAATCCGGAAATCTACCCCCCATTCACTTCCATTAGAAGGACGCGTAAAGCAACCATGTCCCCGCTGTAATGCTTATAACTCGGGGACCACACCACACACACACGGCCCCCTTACAGTTTTCGTTTCCTTGGGGCCTCCTCCAACTAAGTCTGACCTTCAGCCCGGTCCAAAACGCCCCACGGGCCCGCGAGAAATACGAAAACCTCCCCCCCATTCACTTCCATTGGAAGGACGCGTAAAGCAACCATGTCCCCGCTGTAATGCTTATAACTCGGGAACCACACCACACACACACGGCCCCCTTACATCCTTCGTTTCTTTGGGGCCTCCCCCAACTAAGTCTGACCTCCAACCCGGTCCAAAACGCCCCACGGGCCCGCGAGAAATACGAAAACCTACCCCCCATTCACTTCCATTATAAGGGCACGTAAAGCACCATGTCCCCGCAGTAATGCTTATAACTCGGCAACCACACCACACACACACGGCCCCCTTACCGGTTCCCTCTCCTTACAACCACCCCCACCTAACCCTGCCCTCCAACCCGCTCCACAACGCCCTTCGGGCCCAAGCAAAACGGCCTGGCTCCCCATTCACCAAGCCGACACTCGACCCTCCTCTCCCGCCTCTCCCTCCTCTCCCGCCTCCCCCGACCCTCCCTCACCACCACTAAGCACCGGCAGACCCCTTGGAACCCACTATTAAGCCCCCCCCCCTGGGTTCAAGCCCCCCAGCCAAGCCCTTAACAACTGC
>JARGSH010000052.1:0-5000 GCA_030340665.1 Neosalanx taihuensis | reverse complement strand
ACACGAGTGCCTGAAGCAGCCGGACCCGCACCTGCACGACTGATTAGGCCCTCAGGCCCCTCTCGGCACGCGCCGAGGGGGCCCCTCCTTGCTACCGCCCCAGGTTGCTTGTGACAGCTGTCCCAGCCTGTCACTTGATTACGCCAGTCCCTGCCCGCGCGGGGACGGTCATTGATTTGCCTGCAGCGCTGGTTTTCAGACAAGCATATAGAACCAGGGCATGTGCTTCGATCATTGTGCCCGTGAAATGAAGGCCGTCAGACCGACGTTTCGTTCATATTGTCCCGGTGAGACACTTCCACAGACCTGTGGTAATAATGGTCCTCGCAGCGCTGGACTTTGACACTCTTCCGACAAGCATATAGAACCAGGGCATGTGCTTCGATAATTGTGCCCGTGAAATGAAGGCCGTCAGACCGACGTTTCGTTCATATTGTCCCGGTGAGACACTTCCACAGACCTGTGGTAATAATGGTCCTCGCAGCGCTGGACTTTGACACTCTTCCGACAAGCATATAGAACCAGGGCATGAGGTTCGATCATTGTGTCCGTGAAATGAAGGCCATCAGACCGACGTTTCGTTCATATTGTCCCGGTGAGACACTTCCAGGGGACTGGGGTAATAATTTACCTAGCCTCGCTGGACTTTGCCATTTTTCAGACAAGCATATAGAACCAGGGCATGAGGTTCGATCATTGTGTCCGTGAAATGAAGGCCATCAGACCGACGTTTCGTTCATATTGTCCCGGTGAGACACTTCCAGGGGACTGGGGTAATAATTTACCTAGCCTCGCTGGACTTTGCCATTTTTTAGACAAGCATATAGAACCAGGGCATGAGGTTCGATCATTGTGCCCGTGAAATGAAGGCCATCAGACCGACGTTTCGTTCATATTGTCCCGGTGAGACACTTCCAGGGGCCTGGGGTAATAATTTACCTAGCCTCGCTGGACTTTGCCATTTTTCAAACAAGCATATGAACCGTGGCGCGCGTGGGGCCACTTGTGTCCGATTTTGGGCACTTTATCGGTCGATAATATCACTTGCGCGACCGTTGGTGTGAAGCTCCAGAGAGCCGGACACATGCGTGAGTATCTCCCTTGGCAAAGCTGGACTTTGAAAAAAATTCAGCGTATTTTAGACCATCCAGGGCCATATTATTGGGCAAACTTGTCCGAAAATGGACTGCTTTGCGATGGTATTTTTCGTCAGAATTGCCCTTAGGCGGCGCTCCAGAGCGCGGGCTTCACTTCTGTGAAAGTCCCGTAGCGATACGGGCCATGGAAGAGATTTGACAAGCATATAGCTCCAGGCGCTCTTTCGCGCGTAAGCCAGCCCGCAGGGGGCGCTCGCGCGCGGGGGTGCCTTCCCCGGGCGAGCCGTGGTCATGCCGTTCACATGGACCATGGTTGTCATTTTTGGACAACCGGACCCGGGGGGTCATCGTGCGGACATGCTAATCCGGGCATGGTGCCTCATACGCGGGCATGAATGCTCACCGGGTCGGTGAAATGAATGACTTCCATAAAAACCGTCAATTCCTTGAAAATCAATCCGCCCAATGGGCTTTAGGCTTGGGCATAGCCTGCTTGAGGTATCTCGGTAGAAACCTAGTCTCCACCATGGAAGACGTCGTTCTGAAATCGAGGTTTCTAAAATTCTGCCGGTGGGCGCCTAGGATTCTCAAAAAAATTGGCTGGTTTTCAATGGGATCGGTTTTCAGGATTTTTGTGTAACGGGCGTTTTGTCAAAAAACGTCCTACCGGGACAACCGAGGCGTCATTTCGAAGGGAACCGGGGCCCCTACGGGACAAAAGGGGGGGACACGCCCCCTTACGTTCGTACGTAAGATGGCGGCCGAAGGAAATTTTCGATCGGCTCTAGCGTCGAGGGGAAACATTTTTTAATAGGGCTATCCTCTGGGTAAAGTGTGCAAATCATAACGCTGCACATAAATAAAGTGGTTTCATAATTTTAGAACAAACGGCCGAATTGTAGGAATTTAAATACGCCGTCTTTTAATTATGCGGAAAGGGGCGGAGCGTTTGGAGCGACTAAAAATAGCTCAAGTTCGTGCAGAGGGATGTACGAAATTAAACTATACTGTCCCCATCCAAATCCCAGCTCCAGAACGGGAGATAAAAATTCATAACCAATCTCGCCCTGTTGGAAAGTCATGGAAATGAATGGGCGCTTATGGCGCTAGTAATTAGGGGCAAATATGAAAATGTGTTCTAAAGTAGTTTAGTCAAAATAGCTCGTATCCGGGCTGGGCATAGCTTGTTTTGAAGCTTATTTTAAGGGCTTTCAGACCACCGGACGTGGCGTACGCGGAGACGAACGGCCGGCGAACTAGCGCCGGAAGTCCGTTTTGACAAATTGTTCCCGTGGGGCTAAAATTACCAAACCAATTTTGTTTTGTGCAGCTGGTCCAGCTGGATCCAACGCAAGTGACCCCATGCAAATCCGACCTCCAGAACGGGAGTTAAAAACGATAAACCGGCGAAATGTCTGACATGTTCATGTTACATGGAAAACCGATAGAAATGAATGGGCTCCTATGGTGTAACTATGGCAACCGTGTTATCACGTAAATCGGCCTGTCTGCCGTTCCCCTGGTCCGATCACGGAGTGCCGTACCTCGTTGGAAAGGGCTGGCCCGGGGCTACGCAAGGACGCCGGTCCCCCGGTTCCAGAGCCCCCCTGCTGGGAGCTGCATTGAGAAAACGTTGCGGACACTTTAGGGCAAAAATGACACCATATTCCGGACCAGCATTTTGCACCGAGTACGGAGAAAAAAACCCCGTCCAAATCGGAGCTTCCTACGGGAAACGGCGGCCCTCCAAATTCGCGAGCTTACCGTTGCCATGGTAACGCCATTGAAATCCATGTATTAACGTAAATCGGCCTATCGCCCGTCCCCCTGGTCCGATCACGGAGTGCCGTACCTCGTTGGAAAGGGCTGGCCCGGGGCTACGCAATGACGCCGGTCCCCCGGTTCCAGAGCCCCCCTGCTGGGAGCTGCATTGAGAAAACGTTGCGGACACTTTAGGGCAAAAATGACACCATATTCCGGACCAGCATCTTGCACCGAGTACGGAGAAAAAAACCCCGTCCAAATCGGAGCTTCCTACGGGAAACGGCGGCCCTCCAAATTCGCGAGCTTACCGTTGCCATGGTAACGCCATTGAAATCCATGTATTAACGTAAATCGGCCTATCGCCCGTCCCCCTGGTCCGATCACGGAGTGCCGTACCTTGTTGGAAAGGGCTGGCCGAGGGCTACGCAATGACGCCGGTCCCCCGGCTCTGGAGCCCTCCTGCGGGGAGCTGCGATGAGAAAACGTTGCGGACACTTTAGGGCAAAAATGACACCATATTCCGGACCAGCATTTTGCAACGAGTACGGAGAAAAAAAAACCGTCCCGATCGGAGCTTCCTACGGGAAACGGCGGCCCTGTAAAGTCGCGAGCTTACCGTTGCCCACTTGAAATAGCCATAACTCGGGATCCATAAGGCCCAGAACCATCAGGTGGAGCTTGATGGAAAGCTACAGACCATACCTACACATTGGCTCTATCCAAGCCCGGCTGGGGTGCACCA
This sequence comes from Neosalanx taihuensis, assembly GCA_030340665.1. Lineage (NCBI taxonomy): Eukaryota > Metazoa > Chordata > Actinopteri > Osmeriformes > Salangidae > Neosalanx > Neosalanx taihuensis. The sequence continues at coordinate 1,397 of JARGSH010000052.1, read as the reverse complement.
AATGGGGGCAAGCTTTGGTAATGTGTGACCCACAGCTGGAAGTGTCCATGCAAGGATCACTTTATTCCAAGGCTGGATAAAAAAGCTCCATAGTTATGGTCCTCATTTCACCTCTCAGGGCAGCTCCAGACCCCCAGTGTTCTGGAGCTCTTGACCCCAAGGAGATAGCATGTTCCTGGGCTGAGCTGTGCCCCATGAAAGGGTCACCATTTATAAAAACCGAATGCTCCACATCAGAAATGATGATTTGAAATAGGCATAACTCTGGATCCATAAGGCCCAGAACAATCAGGTTAGGCTTGTTGGAAAGCTCCAGACCATACCTACACGTTGCTTCTACCCAAGCCCAGCTGGGGCGCACCAAATTCGGGCAAGCTTTTATAATGTGTCGCCCACAGCTGGAAGTGGTGCATGCAAGGATCACTTTATTCGAAGGCTGAATAAAAAACCTCCATAGTTATGGTCCTCATTTCACCTCCACACACCAGCTCCAGACTCCCAGGGTTCTGGAGCTTTTTACCCCGAGGAGATGGCATGTTCCTGGGCTGAGCTGTGCCCCATGAAAGGGTCACCATTCATAAAAACCGAATGCTCCACATCAGAAAATATGAATTGAAATAGCCATAACTCTGGATCCATAAGGCCCAGAACCATCAGGTTAGGCTTGTTGGAAAGATCCAGACCATACCTACACGATGCTTCTATCCAATCCCAGCTGAGGTGCACCAAATTCGGGCAAGCTTTTATAATGTGTGGCCCACAGCTGGAAGTGTGCATGCAAGGATCACTTTATGCCAAGGCTGAATAAAAACCCTCCATAGTTATGGTCCTCATTTCACCTCCCACACCAGCTCCAGACTCCCAGGGTTCTGGAGCTTTTTACCCCGAGGAGATGGCATGTTCCTGGGCTGAGCTGTGCCCCATAATGTGTCATCATTTCTAAAAACCGAATGCTCCACATCAGAAATTATGACTTGAAATAGGCATAACTCTGGATCCATAAGGCCTAGAACCATCAGGTTAGGCTTGTTGGAATGCTCAGCAACCTACACGTTCGTTCTATCCAAGCCCAGCTGGGGTGCACCAATTGGGGCAAGCTTTGGTAATGTGTGACCCACAGTGATGTGGTCCATGCAAGGATCACATTATTTGAAGGCTGAATAAAAACCCTCCATATGGTTCCTCATGTCACCTCCACACACCAGCTCCGACTCCAGGGTCTGGTAGCTTTTTACACCGAGGAGTGGCATGTTCCTGGGCTGAGCTGTGCCCATAATTGTGTCATCATATAAAACCGAATGCTCCACATCAGTAATACTGACTTGAATTAGCAACTTACTCTGAACCATAATGCCCAGAACCATCAGGTTGGGCTTGTTGGAAAGCATAGAACCATA
>JARGSH010000051.1:25000-34081 GCA_030340665.1 Neosalanx taihuensis | reverse complement strand
ATCAGACGAGATCGGGTGTGTTCAGGGTGGTGTGGCCGTAAGCGAGGGGGGATCGTGTGCCGGATGGTGCCATGCTCCACGCCCCTCGGCCTCTGCTCGGGGTCTTGTCCCCGTCCCCAGCGGCCCACAGCCCCGGGTGGGCTACAGATCTCTTCCCCAGGACGAGAGCTTTCCATAGTGGGCAGGCTCAAGGTTGTGCGCGCCCTGGAACGCTTTGAATTAATTTTTCAATGCCCAGTGTTATTGCACTGTCCAGCGGCTGCCCCTCGGCCTCTGCTCGGGGTCCTGCGTCCGTCCCCAGCGGCCCACCGTCCCGGGTGGGCTACAGATCTCTTCCCCAGGACGAGAGCTTTCCATAGTGGGCAGGCTCGAGGTTGTGCGCGCCCTGGAACTGTTTTAATTAATTTACCAATACCCAGTGTTACTGCACTGTCCAGCGGCTGCCCCTCGGCCTCTGCTCGGGTCTTGCCCCCGTCCCCAGCGGCCCACATGCCCGAGTGGGACATCCATCTCTTCCCCAGGACGAGAGCTTTCCGTAGTGGGCAGGCTCGAGCTCGTGCGCGCCCTGGAACGCTTTGAATTAATTTTTCAATACCCAGTGTTATTGCACTGTCCAGGCGGCTGCCCCTCGGCCTCTGCTCGGGGTCTTGCCCCCGTCCCCAGCGGCCCCACATGCCCGAGTGGGACATCCATCTCTTCCCCAGGACGAGAGCTTTCCGTAGTGGGCAGGCTCGAGGTTGTGCGCGCCCTGGAACTCTTTTAATTTATTTACCAATACCCAGTGTTATTGCACTGTCCAGCGGCTGCCCCTCGGCCTCTGTTCGGGGTCTTGCCCCCGTCCCCAGCGGCCCACCGTCCCGGGTGGGACCTCCGTCTCTTCCCCAGGACGAGAGCTTTCCGTAGTGGGCAGGCTCGAGCTCGTGCGCGCCCTGGAACTGTTTTAATTTATTTACCAATGCCCAGTGTTATTGCACTGTCCAGCGGCTGCCCCTCGGCCTCTGTTCGGGGTCCTGCCCCCCGTCCCCAGCGGCCCACAGCCCGGGTGGGCGACAGATCTCTCCCCCAGGACGAGAGCTTTCCATAGTGGGCAGGCTCGAGGTCGTGCGCGCCCTGGAACTGTTTTAATTTATTTACCAATACCCAGTGTTATTGCACTGTCCAGCGGCTGCCCCTCGGCCTCGCACTCGGGCTGGGGTGCTTGGGCTACCCCCGTGGGGGTCCCAGGCTGCCCCCAGGCGGCCGAGGGAACCGTTACCATGACAACCTCGCTCGGATTGCCACCCGTCCCACGGTCGGGCCCATTCCTTCCAAACTGTTTTCATTATAGATCCACTTGTGGAAGTCCCATCCGAGCACGGACGATTTCCTTTGAAAGGGGGGTACTGGCAGCAGCTAAATGCGCTGGTTTCACCAATGGACACGCTCTACTTTGGAAGCCAGCAGGGTAAGATGCCAGACCGGAAATCCCTGCCTGCCGCCCGGCAGGAGCACTTGCCGGCGGGGGGGGTTCGATCAGCCTCCAGGCCATGCCCGGACGGGTCGCCGGAGGTGTCACACGGGTCCCTGCGAGCTCCAGGGACCCCGGGAGCGGTTACCATGGCAACCGAGGGCAGACCCATTCGGCTCGCCTTCTTTCCTCGACAACTCCCGTTCCGCAAGGGCTATTCGAGCGCGGATCACTTCGTTTGAAAGGGGGGACATGCCGCAGTGACCAGCGCTGGTCCCATCCCTCTGCGCCTTTTACTTTTGAAGCCAGGCCCGGGAGAAGGCAAAACGGAAATCACCGCCTCCTGCCCGGCAGGAAGCTTTGCTGGCGGGGGCACGAAGCTGAGCCTCCAGGGCAGACCCGGCCGAGTCTACGGAGGTATAACTTGCCGGGCCAAATACGAGCGCTCATGCATTTTGGCCCAGCGGAAGCCTACCACCAGCTGAGCAGCCAGAGGTTTTGAAAGCCTGCCCCCCAACGGTGGACCTGAGCTGGGTGTGGGTGGGGGCATTCTGTCGGTGTCGTCTGGATCTTTCCAACAAGCCCAACCTGATGGTTCTAGGCCTTATGGTTCCAGAGTTATGCCTATTTCAAATCATCATTTCTGATGTGGAGCAATCGGTTTTTAGAAATGATGACACATTATGGGACACAGCTCAGCCCAGGAACATGCTATCTCCTCGGGGTAAAAAGCTCCAGAACCCTGGGGGTCTGGAGCTGGTGTGGGAGGTGAAATGAGGACCGTAAATATCAAGCCTTTTTATTCAGCCTTGGAATAAAGTGATCCTTGCATGCACACTTCCAGCTGTGGGTCACACATTATAAAATATTGCCCGCCAATGGTGCACCCCAGCCGGCTTGGATAGAACCAATGTGTAGGTATGGTTCTATGCTTTCCAACAAGCCCAACCTGATGGTTCTGGGCCTTATGGTTCCAGAGTTATGGCTATTTCAAGTCATCATTTCTAATGTGGAGCATTCGGTTTTTATGAATGGTGACACATTATGGGACACAGCTCAGCCCAGGAACATGCTATCTCCTCGGGGTCAAGACCTCCAGAACCCTGGGGGTCTGGAGCTGGTGTGGGAGGTGAAATGAGGACCATAACTATGGAGGGTTTTTATTCAGCCTTCAAATAAAGTGATCCTTGCATGCACACTTCCAGCTGTGGGCCACACATTATAAAAGCTTGCCCGAATTTGGTGCACCTCAGCTGGGATTGGATAGAAGCATCGTGTAGGTATGGTCTGGATCTTTCCAACAAGCTCCACCTGATGGTTCTAGGCCTTACGGATCCCGAGTTATGCCTATTTCAAGTCATAATTTATGATGTGGAGCATTCGGTTTTTATGAATGATGACACATTATGGGGCACAGCTCAGCCCAGGAACATGCCATCTCCTCGGGGTCAAGACCTCCAGAACCCTGGGGGTCTGGAGCTGGTGTGGGAGGTGAAATGAGGACCATAACTATGGAGGTTTTTTTATCAGCCTTGGAATAAAGTGATCCTTGCATGCACACTTCCAGCTGTGGGCCACACATTATAAAAGCTTGCCCGAATTTGGTGCACCCCAGCTGGGCTTGGATAGAGCCAATGTGTAGGTATGGTCTGGAGCTTTCCATCAAGCTCCACCTGATGGTTCTAGGCCTTACGGATCCCGAGTTATGCCTATTTCAAGTCATAATTTATGATGTGGAGCATTCGGTTTTTAGAAATGATGACACATTATGGGGCACAGCTCAGCCTGGAACATGCTATCTCCTCGGGGTCAAGACCTCCAGAACCCTGGGGTCTGGAGCTGGTGTGGGAGGTGAAATGAGGACCATAACTATGGAGGGTTTTTATTCAGCCTTGGCATAAAGTGATCCTTGCATGCACACTTCCAGCTGTGGGCCACACATTATAAAATCCTGCCCCCATTTGGTGCACCTCAGCTGGGATTGGATAGAAGCAACGTGTAGGTATGGTTCTATGCTTTCCAACAAGCCCAACCTGATGGTTCTGGGCCTTATGGTTCCAGAGTTATGCCTATTTCAAGTCATCATTTCTGATGTGGAGCATTCGGTTTTTATGAATGGTGACACATTATGAGACACAGCTCAGCCCAGGAACATGCTATCTCCTCGGGGTCAAGACCTCCAGAACCCTGGGGGTCTGGAGCTGGTGTGGGAGGTGAAATGAGGACCATAACTATGGAGGGTTTTTATTCAGCCTTCACATAAAGTGATCCTTGCATGCACACTTCCAGCTGTGGGCCACACATTATAAAAGCTTGCCCGAATTTGGTGCACCCCAGCTGGGATTGGATAGAAGCATCGTGTAGGTATGGTCTGGATCTTTCCAACAAGCCTAACCTGATGGTTCTGGGCCTTATGGATCCAGAGTTATGGCTATTTCAATTCATATTTTCTAATGTGGAGCATTCGGTTTTTATGAATGATGACACATTATGGGACACAGCTCAGCCCAGGAACATGCTATCTCCTCGGGGTAAAAAAGCTCAGAACACTGGGAGTCTGGAGCTGACTGAGAGGTGAAATGAGGACCCCCAAATATCAAGCCCTTTTATCCAGCCTTCACATAAAGTGATCCTTGCCTGGACACTTCCAGCTGTGGGTCACACATTATAAAATATTGCCCGCCAATGGTGCACCCCAGCCCGGCTTGGATAGAACCAATGTGTAGGTATGGTTCTATGCTTTCCAACAAGCCTAACCTGATGGTTCTAGGCCCTATGGATCCCGAGTTATGCCTATTTCAAGTCATAATTTATGATGTGAAGCATTCGGTTTTTATGAATGATGACACATTATGGGGCACAGCTCAGCCCAGGAACATGCCATCTCCTCGGGGTAAAAAGCTCCAGAGCCCTGGGAGTCTGGAGCTGGTCTGAGAGGTGAAATGAGGACCGTAAATATCAAGCCTTTTTATTCAGCCTTCGAATAAAGTGATCCTTGCATGCACACTTCCAGCTGTGGGCCACACATTATAAAAGCTTGCCCGAATTTGGTGCACCCCAGCTGGGCTTGGATAGAGCCAATGTGTAGGTATGGTTCTATGCTTTCCAACAAGCCCAACCTGATGGTTCTGGGCCTTATGGTTCCAGAGTTATGCCTATTTCAAGTCATCATTTCTGATGTGGAGCATTCGGTTTTTATGAATGGTGACACATTATGAGACACAGCTCAGCCCAGGAACATGCTATCTCCTCGGGGTAAAAAGCTCCAGAACCCTGGGAGTCTGGAGCTGGTGTGGGAGGTGAAATGAGGACCATAACTATGGAGGGTTTTTATTCAGCCTTCAAATAAAGTGATCCTTGCATGCACACTTCCAGCTGTGGGGTCACACATTATAAAATCCTGCCCGCATTTGGTGCACCCCAGCTGGGCTTGGATAGAGCCAATGTGTAGGTATGGTTCTATGCTTTCCAACAAGCCCAACCTGATGGTTCTGGGCCTTATGGTTCCAGAGTTATGCCTATTTCAAGTCATCATTTCTGATGTGGAGCATTCGGTTTTTATGAATGATGACACATTATGGGGCACAGCTCAGCCCAGGAACATGCCATCTCCTCGGGGTAAAAAGCTCCAGAACCCTGGGAGTCTGGAGCTGGTGTGGGAGGTGAAATGAGGACCATAACTATGGAGGGTTTTATTCAGCCTTCAAATAATGTGATCCTTGCATGGACACTTCCAGCTGTGGGTCACACATTACCAAAGCTTGCCCCCAATTTGGTGCACCCCAGCTGGGCTTGGATAGAAGCAACGTGTAGGTATGGTCTGGAGCATTCCAACAAGCCTAACCTGATGGTTCTAGGCCTTATGGATCCAGAGTTATGCCTATTTCAAGTCATAATTTCTGATGTGGAGCATTCGGTTTTTAGAAATGATGACACATTATGGGGCACAGCTCAGCCCAGGAACATGCCATCTCCTCGGGGTAAAAAGCTCCAGAACCCTGGGAGTCTGGAGCTGGTGTGGGAGGTGAAATGAGGACCATAACTATGGAGGGTTTTTATTCAGCCTTGGCATAAAGTGATCCTTGCATGCACACTTCCAGCTGTGGGCCACACATTATAAAAGCTTGCCCGAATTTGGTGCACCTCAGCTGGGATTGGATAGAAGCATCGTGTAGGTATGGTCTGGATCTTTCCAACAAGCCTAACCTGATGGTTCTGGGCCTTATGGATCCAGAGTTATGGCTATTTCAATTCATATTTTCTGATGTGGAGCATTCGGTTTTTATGAATGGTGACCCTTTCATGGGGCACAGCTCAGCCCAGGAACATGCCATCTCCTCGGGGTAAAAAGCTCCAGAACCCTGGGAGTCTGGAGCTGGTGTGGGAGGTGAAATGAGGACCATAACTATGGAGGTTTTTTATTCAGCCTTCGAATAAAGTGATCCTTGCATGCACACTTCCAGCTGTGGGCGACACATTATAAAAGCTTGCCCGAATTTGGTGCGCCCCAGCTGGGCTTGGGTAGAAGCAACGTGTAGGTATGGTCTGGAGCTTTCCAACAAGCCTAACCTGATTGTTCTGGGCCTTATGGATCCAGAGTTATGCCTATTTCAAATCATCATTTCTGATGTGGAGCATTCGGTTTTTATAAATGGTGACCCTTTCATGGGGCACAGCTCAGCCCAGGAACATGCTATCTCCTTGGGGTCAAGAGCTCCAGAACACTGGGGGTCTGGAGCTGCCCTGAGAGGTGAAATGAGGACCATAACTATGGAGCTTTTTTATCCAGCCTTGGAATAAAGTGATCCTTGCATGGACACTTCCAGCTGTGGGTCACACATTACCAAAGCTTGCCCCCATTTGGTGCACCCCAGCCGGGCTTGGATAGAGCCAATGTGTAGGTATGGTCTGTAGCTTTCCATCAAGCTCCACCTGATGGTTCTGGGCCTTATGGATCCCGAGTTATGGCTATTTCAAGTGGGCAACGGTAAGCTCGCGACTTTACAGGGCCGCCGTTTCCCGTAGGAAGCTCCGATCGGGACGGTTTTTTTTTCTCCGTACTCGTTGCAAAATGCTGGTCCGGAATATGGTGTCATTTTTGCCCTAAAGTGTCCGCAACGTTTTCTCATCGCAGCTCCCCGCAGGAGGGCTCCAGAGCCGGGGGACCGGCGTCATTGCGTAGCCCTCGGCCAGCCCTTTCCAACAAGGTACGGCACTCCGTGATCGGACCAGGGGGACGGGCGATAGGCCGATTTACGTTAATACATGGATTTCAATGGCGTTACCATGGCAACGGTAAGCTCGCGAATTTGGAGGGCCGCCGTTTCCCGTAGGAAGCTCCGATTTGGACGGGGTTTTTTTCTCCGTACTCGGTGCAAGATGCTGGTCCGGAATATGGTGTCATTTTTGCCCTAAAGTGTCCGCAACGTTTTCTCAATGCAGCTCCCAGCAGGGGGGCTCTGGAACCGGGGGACCGGCGTCATTGCGTAGCCCCGGGCCAGCCCTTTCCAACGAGGTACGGCACTCCGTGATCGGACCAGGGGGACGGGCGATAGGCCGATTTACGTTAATACATGGATTTCAATGGCGTTACCATGGCAACGGTAAGCTCGCGAATTTGGAGGGCCGCCGTTTCCCGTAGGAAGCTCCGATTTGGACGGGGTTTTTTTCTCCGTACTCGGTGCAAAATGCTGGTCCGGAATATGGTGTCATTTTTGCCCTAAAGTGTCCGCAACGTTTTCTCAATGCAGCTCCCAGCAGGGGGGCTCTGGAACCGGGGGACCGGCGTCCTTGCGTAGCCCCGGGCCAGCCCTTTCCAACGAGGTACGGCACTCCGTGATCGGACCAGGGGAACGGCAGACAGGCCGATTTACGTGATAACACGGTTGCCATAGTTACACCATAGGAGCCCATTCATTTCTATCGGTTTTCCATGTAACATGAACATGTCAGACATTTCGCCGGTTTATCGTTTTTAACTCCCGTTCTGGAGGTCGGATTTGCATGGGGTCACTTGCGTTGGATCCAGCTGGACCAGCTGCACAAAACAAAATTGGTTTGGTAATTTTAGCCCCACGGGAACAATTTGTCAAAACGGACTTCCGGCGCTAGTTCGCCGGCCGTTCGTCTCCGCGTACGCCACGTCCGGTGGTCTGAAAGCCCTTAAAATAAGCTTCAAAACAAGCTATGCCCAGCCCGGATACGAGCTATTTTGACTAAACTACTTTAGAACACATTTTCATATTTGCCCCTAATTACTAGCGCCATAAGCGCCCATTCATTTCCATGACTTTCCAACAGGGCGAGATTGGTTATGAATTTTTATCTCCCGTTCTGGAGCTGGGATTTGGATGGGGACAGTATAGTTTAATTTCGTACATCCCTCTGCACGAACTTGAGCTATTTTTAGTCGCTCCAAACGCTCCGCCCCTTTCCGCATAATTAAAAGACGGCGTATTTAAATTCCTACAATTCGGCCGTTTGTTCTAAAATTATGAAACCACTTTATTTATGTGCAGCGTTATGATTTGCACACTTTACCCAGAGGATAGCCCTATTAAAAAATGTTTCCCCTCGACGCTAGAGCCGATCGAAAATTTCCTTCGGCCGCCATCTTACGTACGAACGTAAGGGGGCGTGTCCCCCCCTTTTGTCCCGTAGGGGCCCCGGTTCCCTTCGAAATGACGCCTCGGTTGTCCCGGTAGGACGTTTTTTGACAAAACGCCCGTTACACAAAAATCCTGAAAACCGATCCCATTGAAAACCAGCCAATTTTTTTGAGAATCCTAGGCGCCCACCGGCAGAATTTTAGAAACCTCGATTTCAGAACGACGTCTTCCATGGTGGAGACTAGGTTTCTACCGAGATACCTCAAGCAGGCTATGCCCAAGCCTAAAGCCCATTGGGCGGATTGATTTTCAAGGAATTGACGGTTTTTATGGAAGTCATTCATTTCACCGACCCGGTGAGCATTCATGCCCGCGTATGAGGCACCATGCCCGGATTAGCATGTCCGCACGATGACCCCCCGGGTCCGGTTGTCCAAAAATGACAACCATGGTCCATGTGAACGGCATGACCACGGCTCGCCCGGGGAAGGCACCCCCGCGCGCGAGCGCCCCCTGCGGGCTGGCTTACGCGCGAAAGAGCGCCTGGAGCTATATGCTTGTCAAATCTCTTCCATGGCCCGTATCGCTACGGGACTTTCACAGAAGTGAAGCCCGCGCTCTGGAGCGCCGCCTAAGGGCAATTCTGACGAAAAATACCATCGCAAAGCAGTCCATTTTCGGACAAGTTTGCCCAATAATATGGCCCTGGATGGTCTAAAATACGCTGAATTTTTTTCAAAGTCCAGCTTTGCCAAGGGAGATACTCACGCATGTGTCCGGCTCTCTGGAGCTTCACACAACGGTCGCGCAAGTGATATTATCGACCGATAAAGTGCCCAAAATCGGACACAAGTGGCCCCACGCGCGCCACGGTTCATATGCTTGTTTGAAAAATGGCAAAGTCCAGCGAGGCTAGGTAAATTATTACCCCAGGCCCCTGGAAGTGTCTCACCGGGACAATATGAACGAAACGTCGGTCTGATGGCCTTCATTTCACGGGCACAATGATCGAACCTCATGCCCTGG
>JARGSH010000051.1:0-12500 GCA_030340665.1 Neosalanx taihuensis | reverse complement strand
TGGACGGAGAACCGTGTGCGCCCTGCGTTGGTGTGGATGAACGGAGCCCGTCTCCACGCACTGACGGTGGGGCGGGGGAGGGAGTTTCGCCTGTGCACTGCATGCATGAATAAAGTCCAATGGTTAACGCATGGAAGAGGAATGCTTTCCGTGCGATGGATCTGATTTCCCACCCCGTTTTCCTTCACTGCAGGCGGGGGCTGTGTGGGTGCGTGTCCGCGAGAGGGCACTGCTGGACGGAGAACCGTGTGCGCCCTGCGTTGGTGTGGATGAACGGAGCCCGTCTCCACGCACTGAGGGTGGGGCGGGGGAGGGAGTTTCGCCTGTGCACGGCATGTAGGAATAAAGTCCAATGGCTGACGCATGGAAGAGGAAGGCTTTCCGTGCGATGGATCTGATTTCCCACCCCGTTTTCCTTCACTGCAGGCGGGGGCTGTGTGGGTGCGTGTCCGCGAGAGGGCACTGCTGGACGGAGAACCGTGTGCGCCCTGCGTTGGTGTGCATGAACGGAGCCCGTCTCCACGCACTGAGGGTGGGGCGGGGGAGGGAGTCTCGCCGGTGCACGGCATGCATGCATGAATAAAGTCCAAAAGCTTACAGCACCTGGGATTCCCAGGCAGTCTCCCATCCAAGTACTAACCAGGCCCAACTCTGCTTAACTTCCGAGATCAGACGAGATCGGGTGTGTTCAGGGTGGTGTGGCCGTAAGCGAGGGGGGATCGTGTGCCGGATGGTGCCATGCTCCACGCCCCTCGGCCTCTGCTCGGGGTCTTGTCCCCGTCCCCAGCGGCCCACAGCCCCGGGTGGGCTACAGATCTCTTCCCCAGGACGAGAGCTTTCCATAGTGGGCAGGCTCAAGGTTGTGCGCGCCCTGGAACGCTTTGAATTAATTTTTCAATGCCCAGTGTTATTGCACTGTCCAGCGGCTGCCCCTCGGCCTCTGCTCGGGGTCCTGCGTCCGTCCCCAGCGGCCCACCGTCCCGGGTGGGCTACAGATCTCTTCCCCAGGACGAGAGCTTTCCATAGTGGGCAGGCTCGAGGTTGTGCGCGCCCTGGAACTGTTTTAATTAATTTACCAATACCCAGTGTTACTGCACTGTCCAGCGGCTGCCCCTCGGCCTCTGCTCGGGGTCTTGCCCCCGTCCCCAGCGGCCCACATGCCCGAGTGGGACATCCATCTCTTCCCCAGGACGAGAGCTTTCCGTAGTGGGCAGGCTCGAGCTCGTGCGCGCCCTGGAACGCTTTGAATTAATTTTTCAATACCCAGTGTTATTGCACTGTCCAGCGGCTGCCCCTCGGCCTCTGCTCGGGGTCTTGCCCCCGTCCCCAGCGGCCCACATGCCCGAGTGGGACATCCATCTCTTCCCCAGGACGAGAGCTTTCCGTAGTGGGCAGGCTCGAGGTTGTGCGCGCCCTGGAACTCTTTTAATTTATTTACCAATACCCAGTGTTATTGCACTGTCCAGCGGCTGCCCCTCGGCCTCTGTTCGGGGTCTTGCCCCCGTCCCCAGCGGCCCACCGTCCCGGGTGGGACCTCCGTCTCTTCCCCAGGACGAGAGCTTTCCGTAGTGGGCAGGCTCGAGCTCGTGCGCGCCCTGGAACTGTTTTAATTTATTTACCAATGCCCAGTGTTATTGCACTGTCCAGCGGCTGCCCCTCGGCCTCTGTTCGGGGTCCTGCCCCCGTCCCCAGCGGCCCACAGCCCCGGGTGGGCGACAGATCTCTCCCCCAGGACGAGAGCTTTCCATAGTGGGCAGGCTCGAGGTCGTGCGCGCCCTGGAACTGTTTTAATTTATTTACCAATACCCAGTGTTATTGCACTGTCCAGCGGCTGCCCCTCGGCCTCGCACTCGGGCTGGGGTGCTTGGGCTACCCCCGTGGGGGTCCCAGGCTGCCCCCAGGCGGCCGAGGGAACCGTTACCATGACAACCTCGCTCGGATTGCCACCCGTCCCACGGTCGGGCCCATTCCTTCCAAACTGTTTTCATTATAGATCCACTTGTGGAAGTCCCATCCGAGCACGGACGATTTCCTTTGAAAGGGGGGTACTGGCAGCAGCTAAATGCGCTGGTTTCACCAATGGACACGCTCTACTTTGGAAGCCAGCAGGGTAAGATGCCAGACCGGAAATCCCTGCCTGCCGCCCGGCAGGAGCACTTGCCGGCGGGGGGGGTTCGATCAGCCTCCAGGCCATGCCCGGACGGGTCGCCGGAGGTGTCACACGGGTCCCTGCGAGCTCCAGGGACCCCGGGAGCGGTTACCATGGCAACCGAGGGCAGACCCATTCGGCTCGCCTTCTTTCCTCGACAACTCCCGTTCCGCAAGGGCTATTCGAGCGCGGATCACTTCGTTTGAAAGGGGGGGACATGCCGCAGTGACCAGCGCTGGTCCCATCCCTCTGCGCCTTTTACTTTTGAAGCCAGGCCCGGGAGAAGGCAAAACGGAAATCACCGCCTCCTGCCCGGCAGGAAGCTTTGCTGGCGGGGGCACGAAGCTGAGCCTCCAGGGCAGACCCGGCCGAGTCTACGGAGGTATAACTTGCCGGGCCAAATACGAGCGCTCATGCATTTTGGCCCAGCGGAAGCCTACCACCAGCTGAGCAGCCAGAGGTTTTGAAAGCCTGCCCCCCAACGGTGGACCTGAGCTGGGTGTGGGTGGGGGCATTCTGTCGGTGTCGTCTGGATCTTTCCAACAAGCCCAACCTGATGGTTCTAGGCCTTATGGTTCCAGAGTTATGCCTATTTCAAATCATCATTTCTGATGTGGAGCAATCGGTTTTTAGAAATGATGACACATTATGGGACACAGCTCAGCCCAGGAACATGCTATCTCCTCGGGGTAAAAAGCTCCAGAACCCTGGGGGTCTGGAGCTGGTGTGGGAGGTGAAATGAGGACCGTAAATATCAAGCCTTTTTATTCAGCCTTGGAATAAAGTGATCCTTGCATGCACACTTCCAGCTGTGGGTCACACATTATAAAATATTGCCCGCCAATGGTGCACCCCAGCCCGGCTTGGATAGAACCAATGTGTAGGTATGGTTCTATGCTTTCCAACAAGCCCAACCTGATGGTTCTGGGCCTTATGGTTCCAGAGTTATGGCTATTTCAAGTCATCATTTCTAATGTGGAGCATTCGGTTTTTATGAATGGTGACACATTATGGGACACAGCTCAGCCCAGGAACATGCTATCTCCTCGGGGTCAAGACCTCCAGAACCCTGGGGGTCTGGAGCTGGTGTGGGAGGTGAAATGAGGACCATAACTATGGAGGGTTTTTATTCAGCCTTCAAATAAAGTGATCCTTGCATGCACACTTCCAGCTGTGGGCCACACATTATAAAAGCTTGCCCGAATTTGGTGCACCTCAGCTGGGATTGGATAGAAGCATCGTGTAGGTATGGTCTGGATCTTTCCAACAAGCTCCACCTGATGGTTCTAGGCCTTACGGATCCCGAGTTATGCCTATTTCAAGTCATAATTTATGATGTGGAGCATTCGGTTTTTATGAATGATGACACATTATGGGGCACAGCTCAGCCCAGGAACATGCCATCTCCTCGGGGTCAAGACCTCCAGAACCCTGGGGGTCTGGAGCTGGTGTGGGAGGTGAAATGAGGACCATAACTATGGAGGTTTTTTATTCAGCCTTGGAATAAAGTGATCCTTGCATGCACACTTCCAGCTGTGGGCCACACATTATAAAAGCTTGCCCGAATTTGGTGCACCCCAGCTGGGCTTGGATAGAGCCAATGTGTAGGTATGGTCTGGAGCTTTCCATCAAGCTCCACCTGATGGTTCTAGGCCTTACGGATCCCGAGTTATGCCTATTTCAAGTCATAATTTATGATGTGGAGCATTCGGTTTTTAGAAATGATGACACATTATGGGGCACAGCTCAGCCCTGGAACATGCTATCTCCTCGGGGTCAAGACCTCCAGAACCCTGGGGGTCTGGAGCTGGTGTGGGAGGTGAAATGAGGACCATAACTATGGAGGGTTTTTATTCAGCCTTGGCATAAAGTGATCCTTGCATGCACACTTCCAGCTGTGGGCCACACATTATAAAATCCTGCCCCCATTTGGTGCACCTCAGCTGGGATTGGATAGAAGCAACGTGTAGGTATGGTTCTATGCTTTCCAACAAGCCCAACCTGATGGTTCTGGGCCTTATGGTTCCAGAGTTATGCCTATTTCAAGTCATCATTTCTGATGTGGAGCATTCGGTTTTTATGAATGGTGACACATTATGAGACACAGCTCAGCCCAGGAACATGCTATCTCCTCGGGGTCAAGACCTCCAGAACCCTGGGGGTCTGGAGCTGGTGTGGGAGGTGAAATGAGGACCATAACTATGGAGGGTTTTTATTCAGCCTTCACATAAAGTGATCCTTGCATGCACACTTCCAGCTGTGGGCCACACATTATAAAAGCTTGCCCGAATTTGGTGCACCCCAGCTGGGATTGGATAGAAGCATCGTGTAGGTATGGTCTGGATCTTTCCAACAAGCCTAACCTGATGGTTCTGGGCCTTATGGATCCAGAGTTATGGCTATTTCAATTCATATTTTCTAATGTGGAGCATTCGGTTTTTATGAATGATGACACATTATGGGACACAGCTCAGCCCAGGAACATGCTATCTCCTCGGGGTAAAAAGCTCCAGAACACTGGGAGTCTGGAGCTGGACTGAGAGGTGAAATGAGGACCCCAAATATCAAGCCCTTTTATCCAGCCTTCACATAAAGTGATCCTTGCCTGGACACTTCCAGCTGTGGGTCACACATTATAAAATATTGCCCGCCAATGGTGCACCCCAGCCCGGCTTGGATAGAACCAATGTGTAGGTATGGTTCTATGCTTTCCAACAAGCCTAACCTGATGGTTCTAGGCCCTATGGATCCCGAGTTATGCCTATTTCAAGTCATAATTTATGATGTGAAGCATTCGGTTTTTATGAATGATGACACATTATGGGGCACAGCTCAGCCCAGGAACATGCCATCTCCTCGGGGTAAAAAGCTCCAGAGCCCTGGGAGTCTGGAGCTGGTCTGAGAGGTGAAATGAGGACCGTAAATATCAAGCCTTTTTATTCAGCCTTCGAATAAAGTGATCCTTGCATGCACACTTCCAGCTGTGGGCCACACATTATAAAAGCTTGCCCGAATTTGGTGCACCCCAGCTGGGCTTGGATAGAGCCAATGTGTAGGTATGGTTCTATGCTTTCCAACAAGCCCAACCTGATGGTTCTGGGCCTTATGGTTCCAGAGTTATGCCTATTTCAAGTCATCATTTCTGATGTGGAGCATTCGGTTTTTATGAATGGTGACACATTATGAGACACAGCTCAGCCCAGGAACATGCTATCTCCTCGGGGTAAAAAGCTCCAGAACCCTGGGAGTCTGGAGCTGGTGTGGGAGGTGAAATGAGGACCATAACTATGGAGGGTTTTTATTCAGCCTTCAAATAAAGTGATCCTTGCATGCACACTTCCAGCTGTGGGTCACACATTATAAAATCCTGCCCGCATTTGGTGCACCCCAGCTGGGCTTGGATAGAGCCAATGTGTAGGTATGGTTCTATGCTTTCCAACAAGCCCAACCTGATGGTTCTGGGCCTTATGGTTCCAGAGTTATGCCTATTTCAAGTCATCATTTCTGATGTGGAGCATTCGGTTTTTATGAATGATGACACATTATGGGGCACAGCTCAGCCCAGGAACATGCCATCTCCTCGGGGTAAAAAGCTCCAGAACCCTGGGAGTCTGGAGCTGGTGTGGGAGGTGAAATGAGGACCATAACTATGGAGGGTTTTTATTCAGCCTTCAAATAATGTGATCCTTGCATGGACACTTCCAGCTGTGGGTCACACATTACCAAAGCTTGCCCCAATTTGGTGCACCCCAGCTGGGCTTGGATAGAAGCAACGTGTAGGTATGGTCTGGAGCATTCCAACAAGCCTAACCTGATGGTTCTAGGCCTTATGGATCCAGAGTTATGCCTATTTCAAGTCATAATTTCTGATGTGGAGCATTCGGTTTTTAGAAATGATGACACATTATGGGGCACAGCTCAGCCCAGG
This sequence comes from Neosalanx taihuensis, assembly GCA_030340665.1. Lineage (NCBI taxonomy): Eukaryota > Metazoa > Chordata > Actinopteri > Osmeriformes > Salangidae > Neosalanx > Neosalanx taihuensis. Next base: position 6,423 of record JARGSH010000051.1, on the reverse strand, counting down.
AACATGCCATCTCCTCGGGGTAAAAAGCTCCAGAACCCTGGGAGTCTGGAGCTGGTGTGGGAGGTGAAATGAGGACCATAACTATGGAGGGTTTTTATTCAGCCTTGGCATAAAGTGATCCTTGCATGCACACTTCCAGCTGTGGGCCACACATTATAAAAGCTTGCCCGAATTTGGTGCACCTCAGCTGGGATTGGATAGAAGCATCGTGTAGGTATGGTCTGGATCTTTCCAACAAGCCTAACCTGATGGTTCTGGGCCTTATGGATCCAGAGTTATGGCTATTTCAATTCATATTTTCTGATGTGGAGCATTCGGTTTTTATGAATGGTGACCCTTTCATGGGGCACAGCTCAGCCCAGGAACATGCCATCTCCTCGGGGTAAAAAGCTCCAGAACCCTGGGAGTCTGGAGCTGGTGTGGGAGGTGAAATGAGGACCATAACTATGGAGGTTTTTTATTCAGCCTTCGAATAAAGTGATCCTTGCATGCACACTTCCAGCTGTGGGCGACACATTATAAAAGCTTGCCCGAATTTGGTGCGCCCCAGCTGGGCTTGGGTAGAAGCAACGTGTAGGTATGGTCTGGAGCTTTCCAACAAGCCTAACCTGATTGTTCTGGGCCTTATGGATCCAGAGTTATGCCTATTTCAAATCATCATTTCTGATGTGGAGCATTCGGTTTTTATAAATGGTGACCCTTTCATGGGGCACAGCTCAGCCCAGGAACATGCTATCTCCTTGGGGTCAAGAGCTCCAGAACACTGGGGGTCTGGAGCTGCCCTGAGAGGTGAAATGAGGACCATAACTATGGAGCTTTTTTATCCAGCCTTGGAATAAAGTGATCCTTGCATGGACACTTCCAGCTGTGGGTCACACATTACCAAAGCTTGCCCCCATTTGGTGCACCCCAGCCGGGCTTGGATAGAGCCAATGTGTAGGTATGGTCTGTAGCTTTCCATCAAGCTCCACCTGATGGTTCTGGGCCTTATGGATCCCGAGTTATGGCTATTTCAAGTGGGCAACGGTAAGCTCGCGACTTTACAGGGCCGCCGTTTCCCGTAGGAAGCTCCGATCGGGACGGTTTTTTTTTCTCCGTACTCGTTGCAAAATGCTGGTCCGGAATATGGTGTCATTTTTGCCCTAAAGTGTCCGCAACGTTTTCTCATCGCAGCTCCCCGCAGGAGGGCTCCAGAGCCGGGGGACCGGCGTCATTGCGTAGCCCTCGGCCAGCCCTTTCCAACAAGGTACGGCACTCCGTGATCGGACCAGGGGGACGGGCGATAGGCCGATTTACGTTAATACATGGATTTCAATGGCGTTACCATGGCAACGGTAAGCTCGCGAATTTGGAGGGCCGCCGTTTCCCGTAGGAAGCTCCGATTTGGACGGGGTTTTTTTCTCCGTACTCGGTGCAAGATGCTGGTCCGGAATATGGTGTCATTTTTGCCCTAAAGTGTCCGCAACGTTTTCTCAATGCAGCTCCCAGCAGGGGGGCTCTGGAACCGGGGGACCGGCGTCATTGCGTAGCCCCGGGCCAGCCCTTTCCAACGAGGTACGGCACTCCGTGATCGGACCAGGGGGACGGGCGATAGGCCGATTTACGTTAATACATGGATTTCAATGGCGTTACCATGGCAACGGTAAGCTCGCGAATTTGGAGGGCCGCCGTTTCCCGTAGGAAGCTCCGATTTGGACGGGGTTTTTTTCTCCGTACTCGGTGCAAAATGCTGGTCCGGAATATGGTGTCATTTTTGCCCTAAAGTGTCCGCAACGTTTTCTCAATGCAGCTCCCAGCAGGGGGGCTCTGGAACCGGGGGACCGGCGTCCTTGCGTAGCCCCGGGCCAGCCCTTTCCAACGAGGTACGGCACTCCGTGATCGGACCAGGGGAACGGCAGACAGGCCGATTTACGTGATAACACGGTTGCCATAGTTACACCATAGGAGCCCATTCATTTCTATCGGTTTTCCATGTAACATGAACATGTCAGACATTTCGCCGGTTTATCGTTTTTAACTCCCGTTCTGGAGGTCGGATTTGCATGGGGTCACTTGCGTTGGATCCAGCTGGACCAGCTGCACAAAACAAAATTGGTTTGGTAATTTTAGCCCCACGGGAACAATTTGTCAAAACGGACTTCCGGCGCTAGTTCGCCGGCCGTTCGTCTCCGCGTACGCCACGTCCGGTGGTCTGAAAGCCCTTAAAATAAGCTTCAAAACAAGCTATGCCCAGCCCGGATACGAGCTATTTTGACTAAACTACTTTAGAACACATTTTCATATTTGCCCCTAATTACTAGCGCCATAAGCGCCCATTCATTTCCATGACTTTCCAACAGGGCGAGATTGGTTATGAATTTTTATCTCCCGTTCTGGAGCTGGGATTTGGATGGGGACAGTATAGTTTAATTTCGTACATCCCTCTGCACGAACTTGAGCTATTTTTAGTCGCTCCAAACGCTCCGCCCCTTTCCGCATAATTAAAAGACGGCGTATTTAAATTCCTACAATTCGGCCGTTTGTTCTAAAATTATGAAACCACTTTATTTATGTGCAGCGTTATGATTTGCACACTTTACCCAGAGGATAGCCCTATTAAAAAATGTTTCCCCTCGACGCTAGAGCCGATCGAAAATTTCCTTCGGCCGCCATCTTACGTACGAACGTAAGGGGGCGTGTCCCCCCCTTTTGTCCCGTAGGGGCCCCGGTTCCCTTCGAAATGACGCCTCGGTTGTCCCGGTAGGACGTTTTTTGACAAAACGCCCGTTACACAAAAATCCTGAAAACCGATCCCATTGAAAACCAGCCAATTTTTTTGAGAATCCTAGGCGCCCACCGGCAGAATTTTAGAAACCTCGATTTCAGAACGACGTCTTCCATGGTGGAGACTAGGTTTCTACCGAGATACCTCAAGCAGGCTATGCCCAAGCCTAAAGCCCATTGGGCGGATTGATTTTCAAGGAATTGACGGTTTTTATGGAAGTCATTCATTTCACCGACCCGGTGAGCATTCATGCCCGCGTATGAGGCACCATGCCCGGATTAGCATGTCCGCACGATGACCCCCCGGGTCCGGTTGTCCAAAAATGACAACCATGGTCCATGTGAACGGCATGACCACGGCTCGCCCGGGGAAGGCACCCCCGCGCGCGAGCGCCCCCTGCGGGCTGGCTTACGCGCGAAAGAGCGCCTGGAGCTATATGCTTGTCAAATCTCTTCCATGGCCCGTATCGCTACGGGACTTTCACAGAAGTGAAGCCCGCGCTCTGGAGCGCCGCCTAAGGGCAATTCTGACGAAAAATACCATCGCAAAGCAGTCCATTTTCGGACAAGTTTGCCCAATAATATGGCCCTGGATGGTCTAAAATACGCTGAATTTTTTTCAAAGTCCAGCTTTGCCAAGGGAGATACTCACGCATGTGTCCGGCTCTCTGGAGCTTCACACAACGGTCGCGCAAGTGATATTATCGACCGATAAAGTGCCCAAAATCGGACACAAGTGGCCCCACGCGCGCCACGGTTCATATGCTTGTTTGAAAAATGGCAAAGTCCAGCGAGGCTAGGTAAATTATTACCCCAGGCCCCTGGAAGTGTCTCACCGGGACAATATGAACGAAACGTCGGTCTGATGGCCTTCATTTCACGGGCACAATGATCGAACCTCATGCCCTGGTTCTATATGCTTGTCTAAAAAATGGCAAAGTCCAGCGAGGCTAGGTAAATTATTACCCCAGTCCCCTGGAAGTGTCTCACCGGGACAATATGAACGAAACGTCGGTCTGATGGCCTTCATTTCACGGACACAATGATCGAACCTCATGCCCTGGTTCTATATGCTTGTCTGAAAAATGGCAAAGTCCAGCGAGGCTAGGTAAATTATTACCCCAGTCCCCTGGAAGTGTCTCACCGGGACAATATGAACGAAACGTCGGTCTGATGGCCTTCATTTCACGGACACAATGATCGAACCTCATGCCCTGGTTCTATATGCTTGTCGGAAGAGTGTCAAAGTCCAGCGCTGCGAGGACCATTATTACCACAGGTCTGTGGAAGTGTCTCACCGGGACAATATGAACGAAACGTCGGTCTGACGGCCTTCATTTCACGGGCACAATTATCGAAGCACATGCCCTGGTTCTATATGCTTGTCGGAAGAGTGTCAAAGTCCAGCGCTGCGAGGACCATTATTACCACAGGTCTGTGGAAGTGTCTCACCGGGACAATATGAACGAAACGTCGGTCTGACGGCCTTCATTTCACGGGCACAATGATCGAAGCACATGCCCTGGTTCTATATGCTTGTCTGAAAACCAGCGCTGCAGGCAAATCAATGACCGTCCCCGCGCGGGCAGGGACTGGCGTAATCAAGTGACAGGCTGGGACAGCTGTCACAAGCAACCTGGGGCGGTAGCAAGGAGGGGCCCCCTCGGCGCGTGCCGAGAGGGGCCTGAGGGCCTAATCAGTCGTGCAGGTGCGGGTCCGGCTGCTTCAGGCACTCGTGTCTGCTTGCTGCCCGGATTACGGATGCACGTTCTGATGTGGCAGGCTGGGACAGCTGTCACGCGCTCCCTGGTGGAGCAACGATGAAGGTCCGGAGGGCGTTCCTTGAACTGGCAAATGACTGATCATGAAAACGATGCCAGGATCCATGTGCTCGTCCTTGCGGCTTGCAGCACATGCCTTGTTTGTCTTCCATGTTTTCCAGAGTGGCAGGCTGGCATAGCTGTCACAAGTTCCCCGGGGCGGTCGAACCAAAAGTAGTCCGGAGGGCCTTCCATGAACTGGCAAATGATTCCCAAAGCCATGTGCTTGTGTGAATAACAGGAACGAGGCGACGTTCTCTGTAAGGGCCATAGACACCATAGAATGCGAAAGGATGAGGCTCCTGTCGACGGTTCTCTTTCCTCCCCTCGAGCCTGGAGCCGTTGTAGGTGCGGGCCCGGCTGCTTGCAGTGTCACATGGCGTCAGGGCGTTGGCCTGCCTGCTGACCGGGTTACGGATGCACGGTTCTGAAATGCATTAGTGGGAGCGACTGGGTTTCCGGCGGCAGTCCTTTGACTACGCGTGGCAGGCTGGGACAGCTGTCACAAACCGAGCGTGCGCATGACGGTTTATCCTGCCGACAGGTCTCCACTCCTTGCCTTACGCTTTCTCCGGAATGACGTAGTTGGTGCTGTATGTACTCCCCTCAAAAGGATACATTGTACTGATAAACGCTGGGTATTCGGACCTGGTTCTGTCGGTGGTTTCGGCTGGATTGTCCAACGCGAGACGCGTAGGTGCGGGCCCGGCTGTGTGACGGCATTCGTGTCGGCATGCTGACCGGGTTACGGATGCGCGGTTCTCCATCACTGTGGGGCGGACAAGCACGGGAAAAACAAAACGAGCGTAACTGCGGAAGACGAGTGCTCCTGCACGTCCGAGCCATAGTCCTCCCCTCGAGCCTGGGGCCGTGTAGGTGCGGGTCCGGCTGCATGTAGGGGCACTTTGCGCCATGGTGTCCTCATGCTGACCGGGTTACGGATGCACGGTTCTGCAATGCATTAGTGGGAGTGACTGCGTTCTGCGGCAGGCAGTCTCCAACAACGCGTGGCAGGCTGGGACAGCTGTCACAAAGTCCGCCAGGGACTGAAACTGTGCGAGACCCGAAATGAATACGCTTGGACAGCTCTCCACTCCTTGCTTTACGCTTTCTCCGGAATGACGTAGTTGGTGCTGTATGTACTCCCCTCAAAAGGATACATTGTACTTATAAACGATGGGTATTCGGACCTGGATCTGTCCAAGGTGTATGTTACGAAGGGGCTCGCGGCTCCATTGAAGCGCAGTCCGGTGAGCGTTTCCGAGGGTGGCTTGTCCCCCTACTGACCAAGAGGCTACCATCATGCCTATCAATGGGAGGGTCGCCGCTCTACCAGGCGGACGATTCCTCTCGGCCCACATGGGTTGCAACTTGTCCCGGAACTGACACACAGAGGGGGCCGGAGCGCACACTGTTGCGCGAGCCTCACCGTTGTCTGGGAGGAATGTGCGGTGTGAGACTGAGCTGTCCCGTCAGTCTGAGGCGTCCTGCCTTGGTGACCTTGCACTTGAGGAAGCGCGCCTGACCACTACCAGGACGCAGCTTACCCAAACGTGACATGCTTTTCGTGCAGGCACCCAGAAACCCCAAACTCGTTTCGCAAAACCCACCGTCCTTCTGCCGAAGCAGTCGGACACACTGCCTTTTGTCCACGGTGATCAAGCCCCTCGCCCGTCTCCGGACGGGGGATGTGGGCCGTCCTGGTCAGCCGCTCCGCAGGGAGCCCTGGGCGCCAAGAAAAGGCTACCTGGTTGATCCTGCCAGTAGCATATGCTTGTCTCAAAGATTAAGCCATGCAAGTCTAAGTACACACGGCCTGTACAGTGAAACTGCGAATGGC
>JARGSH010000050.1:5660000-5670000 GCA_030340665.1 Neosalanx taihuensis | reverse complement strand
TCTCGCGTTGGACAATCCAGCCGAAACCACCGACAGAACCAGGTCCGAATACCCAGCGTTTATCAGTACAATGTATCCTTTTGAGGGGAGTACATACAGCACCAACTACGTCATTCCGGAGAAAGCGTAAGGCAAGGAGTGGAGACCTGTCGGCAGGATAAACCGTCATGCGCACGCTCGGTTTGTGACAGCTGTCCCAGCCTGCCACGCGTAGTCAAAGGACTGCCGCCGGAAACCCAGTCGCTCCCACTAATGCATTTCAGAACCGTGCATCCGTAACCCGGTCAGCAGGCAGGCCAACGCCCTGACGCCATGTGACACTGCAAGCAGCCGGGCCCGCACCTACAACGGCTCCAGGCTCGAGGGGAGGAAAGAGAACCGTCGACAGGAGCCTCATCCTTTCGCATTCTATGGTGTCTATGGCCCTTACAGAGAACGTCGCCTCGTTCCTGTTATTCACACAAGCACATGGCTTTGGGAATCATTTGCCAGTTCATGGAAGGCCCTCCGGACTACTTTTGGTTCGACCGCCCCGGGGAACTTGTGACAGCTATGCCAGCCTGCCACTCTGGAAAACATGGAAGACAAACAAGGCATGTGCTGCAAGCCGCAAGGACGAGCACATGGATCCTGGCATCGTTTTCATGATCAGTCATTTGCCAGTTCAAGGAACGCCCTCCGGACCTTCATCGTTGCTCCACCAGGGAGCGCGTGACAGCTGTCCCAGCCTGCCACATCAGAACGTGCATCCGTAATCCGGGCAGCAAGCAGACACGAGTGCCTGAAGCAGCCGGACCCGCACCTGCACGACTGATTAGGCCCTCAGGCCCCTCTCGGCACGCGCAGAGGGGGCCCCTCCTTGCTACCGCCCCAGGTTGCTTGTGACAGCTGTCCCAGCCTGTCACTTGATTACGCCAGTCCCTGCCCGCGCGGGGACGGTCATTGATTTGCCTGCAGCGCTGGTTTTCAGACAAGCATATAGAACCAGGGCATGTGCTTCGATCATTGTGCCCGTGAAATGAAGGCCGTCAGACCGACGTTTCGTTCATATTGTCCCGGTGAGACACTTCCACAGACCTGTGGTAATAATGGTCCTCGCAGCGCTGGACTTTGACACTCTTCCGACAAGCATATAGAACCAGGGCATGTGCTTCGATAATTGTGCCCGTGAAATGAAGGCCGTCAGACCGACGTTTCGTTCATATTGTCCCGGTGAGACACTTCCACAGACCTGTGGTAATAATGGTCCTCGCAGCGCTGGACTTTGACACTCTTCCGACAAGCATATAGAACCAGGGCATGAGGTTCGATCATTGTGTCCGTGAAATGAAGGCCATCAGACCGACGTTTCGTTCGTATTGTCCCGGTGAGACACTTCCAGGGGACTGGGGTAATAATTTACCTAGCCTCGCTGGACTTTGCCATTTTTCAGACAAGCATATAGAACCAGGGCATGAGGTTCGATCATTGTGCCCGTGAAATGAAGGCCATCAGACCGACGTTTCGTTCATATTGTCCCGGTAAGACACTTCCAGGGGACTGGGGTAATAATTTACCTAGCCTCGCTGGACTTTGCCATTTTTCAGACAAGCATATAGAACCAGGGCATGAGGTTCGATCATTGTGCCCGTGAAATGAAGGCCATCAGACCGACGTTTCGTTCATATTGTCCCGGTGAGACACTTCCAGGGGACTGGGGTAATAATTTACCTAGCCTCGCTGGACTTTGCCATTTTTCAGACAAGCATATAGAACCAGGGCATGCGCTTCGATCATTGTGCCCGTGAAATGAAGGCCATCAGACCGACGTTTCGTTCATATTGTCCCGGTGAGACACTTCCAGGGGCCTGGGGTAATAATTTACCTAGCCTCGCTGGACTTTGCCATTTTTCAAACAAGCATATGAACCGTGGCGCGCGTGGGGCCACTTGTGTCCGATTTTGGGCACTTTATCGGTCGATAATATCACTTGCGCGACCGTTGTGTGAAGCTCCAGAGAGCCGGACACATGCGTGAGTATCTCCCTTGGCAAAGCTGGACTTTGAAAAAATTCAGCGCATTTTAGACCATCCAGGGCCATATTATCGGGCAAACTTGTCCGAAAATGGACTGCTTTGCGATGGTATTTTTCGTCAGAATTGCCCTTAGGCGGCGCTCCAGAGCGCGGGCTTCACTTCTGTGAAAGTCCCGTAGCGATACGGGCCATGGAAGAGATTTGACAAGCATATAGCTCCAGGCGCTCTTTCGCGCGTAAGCCAGCCCGCAGGGGGCGCTCGCGCGCGGGGGTGCCTTCCCCGGGCGAGCCGTGGTCATGCCGTTCACATGGACCATGGTTGTCATTTTTGGACAACCGGACCCGGGGGGTCATCGTGCGGGCAAGCTAATCCGGGCATGGTGCCTCATACCCGGGCATGAATGCTCACCGGGTCGGTGAAATGAATGACTTCCATAAAAACCGTCAATTCCTTGAAAATCAATCCGCCCAATGGGCTTTAGGCTTGGGCATAGCCTGCTTGAGGTATCTCGGTAGAAACCTAGTCTCCACCATGGAAGACGTCGTTCTGAAATCGAGGTTTCTAAAATTCTGCCGGTGGGCGCCTAGGATTCTCAAAAAAATTGGCTGGTTTTCAATGGGATCGGTTTTCAGGATTTTTGTGTAACGGGCGTTTTGTCAAAAAACGTCCTACCGGGACAACCGAGGCGTCATTTCGAAGGGAACCGGGGCCCCTACGGGACAAAAGGGGGGGACACGCCCCCTTACGTTCGTACGTAAGATGGCGGCCGAAGGAAATTTTCGATCGGCTCTAGCGTCGAGGGGAAACATTTTTTAATAGGGCTATCCTCTGGGTAAAGTGTGCAAATCATAACGCTGCACATAAATAAAGTGGTTTCATAATTTTAGGACAAACGGCCGAATTGTAGGAATTTAAATACGCCGTCTTTTAATTATGCGGAAAGGGGCGGAGCGTTTGGAGCGACTAAAAATAGCTCACGTTCGTGCAGAGGGATGTACGAAATTAAACTATACTGTCCCCATCCAAATCCCAGCTCCAGAACGGGAGATAAAAATTCATAACCAATCTCGCCCTGTTGGAAAGGCATGGAAATGAATGGGCGCTTATGGCGCTAGTAATTAGGGGCAAATATGAAAATGTGTTCTAAAGTAGTTTAGTCAAAATAGCTCGTATCCGGGCTGGGCATAGCTTGTTTTGAAGCTTATTTTAAGGGCTTTCAGACCACCGGACGTGGCGTACGCGGAGACGAACGGCCGGCGAACTAGCGCCGGAAGTCCGTTTTGACAAATTGTTCCCGTGGGGCTAAAATTACCAAACCAATTTTGTTTTGTGCAGCTGGTCCAGCTGGATCCAACGCAAGTGACCCCATGCAAATCCGACCTCCAGAACGGGAGTTAAAAACGATAAACCGGCGAAATGTCTGACATGTTCATGTTACATGGAAAACCGATAGAAATGAATGGGCTCCTATGGTGTAACTATGGCAACCGTGTTATCACGTAAATCGGCCTGTCTGCCGTTCCCCTGGTCCGATCACGGAGTGCCGTACCTCGTTGGAAAGGGCTGGCCCGGGGCTACGCAAGGACGCCGGTCCCCCGGTTCCAGAGCCCCCCTGCTGGGAGCTGCATTGAGAAAACGTTGCGGACACTTTAGGGCAGAAATGACACCATATTCCGGACCAGCATTTTGCACCGAGTACGGAGAAAAAAACCCCGTCCAAATCGGAGCTTCCTACGGGAAACGGCGGCCCTCCAAATTCGCGAGCTTACCGTTGCCATGGTAACGCCATTGAAATCCATGTATTAACGTAAATCAGCCTATCGCCCGTTCCCGTGGTCCGATCACGGAGTGCCGTACCTTGTTGGAAAGGGCTGGCCGAGGGCTACGCAATGACGCCGGTCCCCCGGCTCTGGAGCCCTCCTGCGGGGAGCTGCGATGAGAAAACGTTGCGGATACTTTAGGGCAAAAATGACACCATAATCCGGACCAGCATTTTGCAACGAGTACGGAGAAATAAACCCTGTCCCGATCGGAGCTTCCTACGGGAAACGGCAGCTCTGTAAAGTCGCGAGCTTACCGTTGCCCACTTGAAATAGCCATAACTCGGGATCCATAAGGCCCAGAACCATCAGGTTGGGCTTGTTGGAAAGCATAGAACCATACCTACACATTGGCCCTATCCACGCCTGGCTGGGGTGCACCAAATGGGGGCAGGATTTTATAATGTGTGGCCCACAGCTGGAAGTGTCCAGGCAAGGATCACTTTATTCCAAGGCTGGATAAAAAGGCTTGATATTTACGGTCCTCATTTCACCTCCCCGGGCAGCTCCAGACCCCCAGTGTTCTGTAGCTCTTAACCCCAAGGAGATAGCATGTTCCTGGGCTGAGCTGTGCCCCATGAAAGGGTCACTATTCATAAAAACCGAATGCTTCACATCATAAATGATGATTTGAAATAGGCATAACTCGGGGTCCATAAGGCCCAGAACAATCAGGTTAGGCTTGTTGGAAAGCTCCAGACCATACCTACACGTTGCTTCTACCCAAGCCCAGCTGGGGTGCACCAAATTCGGGCAAGCTTTTATAATGTGTCGCCCACAGCTGGAAGTGTGCATGCAAGGATCACTTTATTCGAAGGCTGAATAAAAAACCTCCATAGTTATGGTCCTCATTTCACCTCCCACACCAGCTCCAGACTCCCAGGGTTCTGGAGCTTTTTACCCCGAGGAGATGGCATGTTCCTGGGCTGAGCTGTGCCCCATGAAAGGGTCACCATTCATAAAAACCGAATGCTCCACATCAGAAAATATGAATTGAAATAGCCATAACTCTGGATCCATAAGGCCCAGAACCATCAGGTTAGGCTTGTTGGAAAGCATAGAACCATACCTACACATTGGTTCTATCCAAGCCGGGCTGGGGTGCACCATTGGCGGGCAATATTTTATAATGTGTGGCCCACAGCTGGAAGTGTGCATGCAAGGATCACTTTATGCCAAGGCTGAATAAAAACCCTCCATAGTTATGGTCCTCATTTCACCTCCCACACCAGCTCCAGACTCCCAGGGTTCTGGAGCTTTTTACCCCGAGGAGATGGCATGTTCCTGGGCTGAGCTGTGCCCCATAATGTGTCATCATTTCTAAAAACCGAATGCTCCACATCATAAATTATGACTTGAAATAGGCATAACTCTGGATCCATAAGGCCTAGAACCATCAGGTTAGGCTTGTTGGAATGCTCCAGACCATACCTACACGTTGCTTCTATCCAAGCCCAGCTGGGGTGCACCAAATTGGGGCAAGCTTTGGTAATGTGTGACCCACAGCTGGAAGTGTCCATGCAAGGATCACTTTATTTGAAGGCTGAATAAAAACCCTCCATAGTTATGGTCCTCATTTCACCTCCCACACCAGCTCCAGACTCCCAGGGTTCTGGAGCTTTTTACCCCGAGGAGATGGCATGTTCCTGGGCTGAGCTGTGCCCCATAATGTGTCATCATTTCTAAAAACCGAATGCTCCACATCAGAAATTATGACTTGAAATAGGCATAACTCTGGAACCATAAGGCCCAGAACCATCAGGTTAGGCTTGTTGGAAAGATCCAGACCATACCTACACGATGCTTCTATCCAATCCCAGCTGAGGTGCACCAAATTCGGGCAAGCTTTTATAATGTGTGGCCCACAGCTGGAAGTGTGCATGCAAGGATCACTTTATGCCAAGGCTGAATAAAAACCCTCCATAGTTATGGTCCTCATTTCACCTCCCACACCAGCTCCAGGCCCCCAGGGTTCTGGAGCTCTTGACCCCGAGGAGATAGCATGTTCCTGGGCTGAGCTGTGTCTCATAATGTGTCACCATTCATAAAAACCGAATGCTCCACATCAGAAAATATGAATTGAAATAGCCATAACTCTGGATCCATAAGGCCCAGAACCATCAGGTTAGGCTTGTTGGAAAGATCCAGACCATACCTACACGTTGCTTCTATCCAATCCCAGCTGAGGTGCACCAAATGGGGGCAAGCTTTTATAATGTGTGGCCCACAGCTGGAAGTGTGCATGCAAGGATCACTTTATTTGAAGGCTGAATAAAAACCCTCCATAGTTATGGTCCTCATTTCACCTCCCACACCAGCTCCAGGCCCCCAGGGTTCTGGAGGTCTTGACCCCGAGGAGATAGCATGTTCCTGGGCTGAGCTGTGTCTCATAATGTGTCACCATTCATAAAAACCGAATGCTCCACATCAGAAATGATGACTTGAAATAGGCATAACTCTGGAACCATAAGGCCCAGAACCATCAGGTTGGGCTTGTTGGAAAGCATAGAACCATACCTACACATTGGTACTATCCAAGCCCAGCTGGGGTGCACCAAATGCGGGCAGGATTTTATAATGTGTGGCCCACAGCTGGAAGTGTGCATGCAAGGATCACTTTATTCGAAGGCTGAATAAAAAACCTCCATAGTTATGGTCCTCATTTCACCTCCCACACCAGCTCCAGGCCCCCAGGGTTCTGGAGGTCTTGACCCCGAGGAGATAGCATGTTCCTGGGCTGAGCTGTGTCTCATAATGTGTCACCATTCATAAAAACCGAATGCTCCACATCAGAAATGATGACTTGAAATAGGCATAACTCTGGAACCATAAGGCCCAGAACCATCAGGTTGGGCTTGTTGGAAAGCATAGAACCATACCTACACATTGGTACTATCCAAGCCCAGCTGGGGTGCACCAAATGCGGGCAGGATTTTATAATGTGTGGCCCACAGCTGGAAGTGTGCATGCAAGGATCACTTTATTTGAAGGCTGAATAAAAACCCTCCATAGTTATGGTCCTCATTTCACCTCCCACACCAGCTCCAGACCCCCAGGGTTCTGGAGGTCTTGACCCCGAGGAGATAGCATGTTCCAGGGCTGAGCTGTGCCCCATAATGTGTCATCATTTCTAAAAACCGAATGCTCCACATCATAAATGATGACTTGAAATAGCCATAACTCGGGATCCATAAGGCCTAGAACCATCAGGTTAGGCTTGTTGGAAAGCTCCAGACCATACCTACACATTGGCTCCATCCAAGCCCAGCTGGGGTGCACCAAATTCGGGCAAGCTTTTATAATGTGTGGCCCACAGCTGGAAGTGTGCATGCAAGGATCACTTTATTCCAAGGCTGGATAAAAAAGCTCCATAGTTATGGTCCTCATTTCACCTCCCACACCAGCTCCAGACTCCCAGTGTTGTGTGAGCTTTGACCCCGAGGAGATGGCATGTTCCTGGGCTGAGCTGTGCCCCATGAAAGGGTCCTCATTCATAACTCTCCATTGCTCCACTTGACAAATGATCCCTTTGCCCACTTGAAATAGCCATAACTCTGGAACCATAAGGCCCAGAACCATCAGGTTGGGCTTGTTGGAAAGCATAGAACCATACCTACACATTGGTTCTATCCAAGCCGGGCTGGGGTGCACCATTGGCGGGCAATATTTTATAATGTGTGACCCACAGCTGGAAGTGTCCATGCAAGGATCACTTTATGCCAAGGCTGAATAAAAAACCTCCATAGTTATGGTCCTCATTTCACCTCCCACACCAGCTCCAGACCCCCAGTGTTCTGGAGCTCTTGACCCCAAGGAGATAGCATGTTCCTGGGCTGAGCTGTGCCCCATGAAAGGGTCACCATTCATAAAAACCGAATGCTTCACATCATAAATTATGACTTGAAATAGGCATAACTCGGGATCCATAAGGCCTAGAACCATCAGGTTGGGCTTGTTGGAAAGCTCCAGACGACACCGACAGAATGCCCCCACCCACACCCAGCTCAGGTCCACCGTTGGGGGGCAGGCTTTTAAAACCTCTGGCTGCTCAGCTGGTGGTAGGCTTCCGCTGGGCCAAAATGCATGAGCGCTCGTATTTGGCCCGGCAAGTTATACCTCCCTAGACTCGGCCGGGTCTGCCCTGGAGGCTCAGCTTCGTGCCCCCGCCAGCAAAGCTTCCTGCCGGGCAGGAGGCGGTGATTTCCGTTTTGCCTTCTCCCGGGCCTGGCTTCAAAAGTAAAAGGCGCAGCGGGATGGGACCAGCGCTGGTCACTGCGGCATGCCCCCCCCTTTCAAACGAAGTGATCCGCGCTCGAATAGCCCTTGCGGAACGGGAGTTGTCGAGGAAAGAAGGCGAGCCGAATGGGTCTGCCCTCGGTTGCCATGGTAACCGCTCCCGGGGTCCCTGGAGCTCGCAGGGACCCGTGTGACACCTCCAGCGACCCGTCCGGGCATGGCCTGGAGGCTGATCGAACCCCCCCCGCCGGCAAGTGCTCCTGCCGGGCGGCAGGCAGGGATTTCCGGTCTGGCATCTTACCCTGCTGGCTTCCAAAGTAGAGCGTGTCCATTGGTGAAACCAGCGCATTTAGCTGCTGCCAGTACCCCCCTTTAAAAGCAAATCGTCCGTGCTCGGATGGGACTTCCACAAGTGGATCTATAATGAAAACAGTTTGGGTGGAATGGGCCCGACCGTGTGACGGGTGGCGATCCGAGCGAGGTTGCCATGGTAACGGTTCCCTCGGCCGCCTGGGGGCAGCCTGGGACCCCCACGGGGGTAGCCCAAGTACCCCAGCCCGAGTGCGAGGCCGAGGGGCAGCCGCTGGACAGTGCAATAACAAGGGATATTGATAAATGGATTCAAAGAGTTCCAGGGCGCGCACGAGCTCGAGCCTGCCCACTATGGAAAGCTCTCGTCCTGGGGAAGAGACGGAGGTCCCACCCGGGACGGTGGGCCGCTGGGGACGGGGGCAAGACCCCGAACAGAGGCCGAGGGGCAGCCGCTGGACGGTGCAATAACACTGGGTATTGGTAAATAAATTAAAAGAGTTCCAGGGCGCGCACAACCTCGAGCCTGCCCACTACGGAAAGCTCTCGTCCTGGGGAAGAGATGGATGTCCCACTCGGGCATGTGGGCCGCTGGGGACGGGGGCAAGACCCCGAGCAGAGGCCGAGGGGCAGCCGCTGGACAGTGCAATAACACTGGGCATTGAAAAATTAATTCAAAGCGTTCCAGGGCGCGCACGAGCTCGAGCCTGCCCACTACGGAAAGCTCTCGTCCTGGGGAAGAGACGGAGGTCCCACCCGGGACGGTGGGCCGCTGGGGACGGGGGCAAGACCCCGAACAGAGGCCGAGGGGCAGCCGCTGGACAGTGCAATAACACTGGGTATTGGTAAATAAATTAAAAGAGTTCCAGGGCGCGCACAACCTCGAGCCTGCCCACTACGGAAAGCTCTCGTCCTGGGGAAGAGATGGATGTCCCACTCGGGCATGTGGGCCGCTGGGGACGGGGGCAAGACCCCGAGCAGAGGCCGAGGGGCAGCCGCTGGACAGTGCAATAACACTGGGTATTGGTAAATTAATTAAAACAGTTCCAGGGCGCGCACAACCTCGAGCCTGCCCACTATGGAAAGCTCTCGTCCTGGGGAAGAGATCTGTAGCCCACCCGGGGCTGTGGGCCGCTGGGGACGGGGGCAAGACCCCGAGCAGAGGCCGAGGGGCAGCCGCTGGACAGTGCAATAACACTGGGTATTGAAAAATTAATTCAAAGCGTTCCAGGGCGCGCACGAGCTCGAGCCTGCCCACTACGGAAAGCTCTCGTCCTGGGGAAGAGATGGATGTCCCACTCGGGCATGTGGGCCGCTGGGGACGGGGGCAAGACCCCGAGCAGAGGCCGAGGGGCAGCCGCTGGACAGTGCAATAACACTGGGTATTGGTAAATTAATTAAAACAGTTCCAGGGCGCGCACAACCTCGAGCCTGCCCACTATGGAAAGCTCTCGTCCTGGGGAAGAGATCTGTAGCCCACCCGGGGCTGTGGGCCGCTGGGGACGGGGGCAAGACCCCGAGCAGAGGCCGAGGGGCAGCCGCTGGACAGTGCAGTAACACTGGACATTGAAAAATTAATTAAAAGAGTTCCAGGGCGCGCACAACCTCGAGCCTGCCCAC
>JARGSH010000050.1:5627500-5647500 GCA_030340665.1 Neosalanx taihuensis | reverse complement strand
CGTCGACAGGAGCCTCATCCTTTCGCATTCTATGGTGTCTATGGCCCTTACAGAGAACGTCGCCTCGTTCCTGTTATTCACACAAGCACATGGCTTTGGGAATCATTTGCCAGTTCATGGAAGGCCCTCCGGACTACTTTTGGTTCGACCGCCCCGGGGAACTTGTGACAGCTATGCCAGCCTGCCACTCTGGAAAACATGGAAGACAAACAAGGCATGTGCTGCAAGCCGCAAGGACGAGCACATGGATCCTGGCATCGTTTTCATGATCAGTCATTTGCCAGTTCAAGGAACGCCCTCCGGACCTTCATCGTTGCTCCACCAGGGAGCGCGTGACAGCTGTCCCAGCCTGCCACATCAGAACGTGCATCCGTAATCCGGGCAGCAAGCAGACACGAGTGCCTGAAGCAGCCGGACCCGCACCTGCACGACTGATTAGGCCCTCAGGCCCCTCTCGGCACGCGCAGAGGGGGCCCCTCCTTGCTACCGCCCCAGGTTGCTTGTGACAGCTGTCCCAGCCTGTCACTTGATTACGCCAGTCCCTGCCCGCGCGGGGACGGTCATTGATTTGCCTGCAGCGCTGGTTTTCAGACAAGCATATAGAACCAGGGCATGTGCTTCGATCATTGTGCCCGTGAAATGAAGGCCGTCAGACCGACGTTTCGTTCATATTGTCCCGGTGAGACACTTCCACAGACCTGTGGTAATAATGGTCCTCGCAGCGCTGGACTTTGACACTCTTCCGACAAGCATATAGAACCAGGGCATGTGCTTCGATAATTGTGCCCGTGAAATGAAGGCCGTCAGACCGACGTTTCGTTCATATTGTCCCGGTGAGACACTTCCACAGACCTGTGGTAATAATGGTCCTCGCAGCGCTGGACTTTGACACTCTTCCGACAAGCATATAGAACCAGGGCATGAGGTTCGATCATTGTGTCCGTGAAATGAAGGCCATCAGACCGACGTTTCGTTCGTATTGTCCCGGTGAGACACTTCCAGGGGACTGGGGTAATAATTTACCTAGCCTCGCTGGACTTTGCCATTTTTCAGACAAGCATATAGAACCAGGGCATGAGGTTCGATCATTGTGCCCGTGAAATGAAGGCCATCAGACCGACGTTTCGTTCATATTGTCCCGGTAAGACACTTCCAGGGGACTGGGGTAATAATTTACCTAGCCTCGCTGGACTTTGCCATTTTTCAGACAAGCATATAGAACCAGGGCATGAGGTTCGATCATTGTGCCCGTGAAATGAAGGCCATCAGACCGACGTTTCGTTCATATTGTCCCGGTGAGACACTTCCAGGGGACTGGGGTAATAATTTACCTAGCCTCGCTGGACTTTGCCATTTTTCAGACAAGCATATAGAACCAGGGCATGCGCTTCGATCATTGTGCCCGTGAAATGAAGGCCATCAGACCGACGTTTCGTTCATATTGTCCCGGTGAGACACTTCCAGGGGCCTGGGGTAATAATTTACCTAGCCTCGCTGGACTTTGCCATTTTTCAAACAAGCATATGAACCGTGGCGCGCGTGGGGCCACTTGTGTCCGATTTTGGGCACTTTATCGGTCGATAATATCACTTGCGCGACCGTTGTGTGAAGCTCCAGAGAGCCGGACACATGCGTGAGTATCTCCCTTGGCAAAGCTGGACTTTGAAAAAATTCAGCGCATTTTAGACCATCCAGGGCCATATTATCGGGCAAACTTGTCCGAAAATGGACTGCTTTGCGATGGTATTTTTCGTCAGAATTGCCCTTAGGCGGCGCTCCAGAGCGCGGGCTTCACTTCTGTGAAAGTCCCGTAGCGATACGGGCCATGGAAGAGATTTGACAAGCATATAGCTCCAGGCGCTCTTTCGCGCGTAAGCCAGCCCGCAGGGGGCGCTCGCGCGCGGGGGTGCCTTCCCCGGGCGAGCCGTGGTCATGCCGTTCACATGGACCATGGTTGTCATTTTTGGACAACCGGACCCGGGGGGTCATCGTGCGGGCAAGCTAATCCGGGCATGGTGCCTCATACCCGGGCATGAATGCTCACCGGGTCGGTGAAATGAATGACTTCCATAAAAACCGTCAATTCCTTGAAAATCAATCCGCCCAATGGGCTTTAGGCTTGGGCATAGCCTGCTTGAGGTATCTCGGTAGAAACCTAGTCTCCACCATGGAAGACGTCGTTCTGAAATCGAGGTTTCTAAAATTCTGCCGGTGGGCGCCTAGGATTCTCAAAAAAATTGGCTGGTTTTCAATGGGATCGGTTTTCAGGATTTTTGTGTAACGGGCGTTTTGTCAAAAAACGTCCTACCGGGACAACCGAGGCGTCATTTCGAAGGGAACCGGGGCCCCTACGGGACAAAAGGGGGGGACACGCCCCCTTACGTTCGTACGTAAGATGGCGGCCGAAGGAAATTTTCGATCGGCTCTAGCGTCGAGGGGAAACATTTTTTAATAGGGCTATCCTCTGGGTAAAGTGTGCAAATCATAACGCTGCACATAAATAAAGTGGTTTCATAATTTTAGGACAAACGGCCGAATTGTAGGAATTTAAATACGCCGTCTTTTAATTATGCGGAAAGGGGCGGAGCGTTTGGAGCGACTAAAAATAGCTCACGTTCGTGCAGAGGGATGTACGAAATTAAACTATACTGTCCCCATCCAAATCCCAGCTCCAGAACGGGAGATAAAAATTCATAACCAATCTCGCCCTGTTGGAAAGGCATGGAAATGAATGGGCGCTTATGGCGCTAGTAATTAGGGGCAAATATGAAAATGTGTTCTAAAGTAGTTTAGTCAAAATAGCTCGTATCCGGGCTGGGCATAGCTTGTTTTGAAGCTTATTTTAAGGGCTTTCAGACCACCGGACGTGGCGTACGCGGAGACGAACGGCCGGCGAACTAGCGCCGGAAGTCCGTTTTGACAAATTGTTCCCGTGGGGCTAAAATTACCAAACCAATTTTGTTTTGTGCAGCTGGTCCAGCTGGATCCAACGCAAGTGACCCCATGCAAATCCGACCTCCAGAACGGGAGTTAAAAACGATAAACCGGCGAAATGTCTGACATGTTCATGTTACATGGAAAACCGATAGAAATGAATGGGCTCCTATGGTGTAACTATGGCAACCGTGTTATCACGTAAATCGGCCTGTCTGCCGTTCCCCTGGTCCGATCACGGAGTGCCGTACCTCGTTGGAAAGGGCTGGCCCGGGGCTACGCAAGGACGCCGGTCCCCCGGTTCCAGAGCCCCCCTGCTGGGAGCTGCATTGAGAAAACGTTGCGGACACTTTAGGGCAGAAATGACACCATATTCCGGACCAGCATTTTGCACCGAGTACGGAGAAAAAAACCCCGTCCAAATCGGAGCTTCCTACGGGAAACGGCGGCCCTCCAAATTCGCGAGCTTACCGTTGCCATGGTAACGCCATTGAAATCCATGTATTAACGTAAATCAGCCTATCGCCCGTTCCCGTGGTCCGATCACGGAGTGCCGTACCTTGTTGGAAAGGGCTGGCCGAGGGCTACGCAATGACGCCGGTCCCCCGGCTCTGGAGCCCTCCTGCGGGGAGCTGCGATGAGAAAACGTTGCGGATACTTTAGGGCAAAAATGACACCATAATCCGGACCAGCATTTTGCAACGAGTACGGAGAAATAAACCCTGTCCCGATCGGAGCTTCCTACGGGAAACGGCAGCTCTGTAAAGTCGCGAGCTTACCGTTGCCCACTTGAAATAGCCATAACTCGGGATCCATAAGGCCCAGAACCATCAGGTTGGGCTTGTTGGAAAGCATAGAACCATACCTACACATTGGCCCTATCCACGCCTGGCTGGGGTGCACCAAATGGGGGCAGGATTTTATAATGTGTGGCCCACAGCTGGAAGTGTCCAGGCAAGGATCACTTTATTCCAAGGCTGGATAAAAAGGCTTGATATTTACGGTCCTCATTTCACCTCCCCGGGCAGCTCCAGACCCCCAGTGTTCTGTAGCTCTTAACCCCAAGGAGATAGCATGTTCCTGGGCTGAGCTGTGCCCCATGAAAGGGTCACTATTCATAAAAACCGAATGCTTCACATCATAAATGATGATTTGAAATAGGCATAACTCGGGGTCCATAAGGCCCAGAACAATCAGGTTAGGCTTGTTGGAAAGCTCCAGACCATACCTACACGTTGCTTCTACCCAAGCCCAGCTGGGGTGCACCAAATTCGGGCAAGCTTTTATAATGTGTCGCCCACAGCTGGAAGTGTGCATGCAAGGATCACTTTATTCGAAGGCTGAATAAAAAACCTCCATAGTTATGGTCCTCATTTCACCTCCCACACCAGCTCCAGACTCCCAGGGTTCTGGAGCTTTTTACCCCGAGGAGATGGCATGTTCCTGGGCTGAGCTGTGCCCCATGAAAGGGTCACCATTCATAAAAACCGAATGCTCCACATCAGAAAATATGAATTGAAATAGCCATAACTCTGGATCCATAAGGCCCAGAACCATCAGGTTAGGCTTGTTGGAAAGCATAGAACCATACCTACACATTGGTTCTATCCAAGCCGGGCTGGGGTGCACCATTGGCGGGCAATATTTTATAATGTGTGGCCCACAGCTGGAAGTGTGCATGCAAGGATCACTTTATGCCAAGGCTGAATAAAAACCCTCCATAGTTATGGTCCTCATTTCACCTCCCACACCAGCTCCAGACTCCCAGGGTTCTGGAGCTTTTTACCCCGAGGAGATGGCATGTTCCTGGGCTGAGCTGTGCCCCATAATGTGTCATCATTTCTAAAAACCGAATGCTCCACATCATAAATTATGACTTGAAATAGGCATAACTCTGGATCCATAAGGCCTAGAACCATCAGGTTAGGCTTGTTGGAATGCTCCAGACCATACCTACACGTTGCTTCTATCCAAGCCCAGCTGGGGTGCACCAAATTGGGGCAAGCTTTGGTAATGTGTGACCCACAGCTGGAAGTGTCCATGCAAGGATCACTTTATTTGAAGGCTGAATAAAAACCCTCCATAGTTATGGTCCTCATTTCACCTCCCACACCAGCTCCAGACTCCCAGGGTTCTGGAGCTTTTTACCCCGAGGAGATGGCATGTTCCTGGGCTGAGCTGTGCCCCATAATGTGTCATCATTTCTAAAAACCGAATGCTCCACATCAGAAATTATGACTTGAAATAGGCATAACTCTGGAACCATAAGGCCCAGAACCATCAGGTTAGGCTTGTTGGAAAGATCCAGACCATACCTACACGATGCTTCTATCCAATCCCAGCTGAGGTGCACCAAATTCGCGCAAGCTTTTATAATGTGTGGCCCACAGCTGGAAGTGTGCATGCAAGGATCACTTTATGCCAAGGCTGAATAAAAACCCTCCATAGTTATGGTCCTCATTTCACCTCCCACACCAGCTCCAGACCCCCAGGGTTCTGGAGGTCTTGACCCCGAGGAGATGGCATGTTCCTGGGCTGAGCTGTGCCCCATAATGTGTCATCATTTCTAAAAACCGAATGCTCCACATCAGAAATTATGACTTGAAATAGGCATAACTCTGGAACCATAAGGCCCAGAACCATCAGGTTAGGCTTGTTGGAAAGATCCAGACCATACCTACACGATGCTTCTATCCAATCCCAGCTGAGGTGCACCAAATTCGGGCAAGCTTTTATAATGTGTGGCCCACAGCTGGAAGTGTGCATGCAAGGATCACTTTATGCCAAGGCTGAATAAAAACCCTCCATAGTTATGGTCCTCATTTCACCTCCCACACCAGCTCCAGGCCCCCAGGGTTCTGGAGCTCTTGACCCCGAGGAGATAGCATGTTCCTGGGCTGAGCTGTGTCTCATAATGTGTCACCATTCATAAAAACCGAATGCTCCACATCAGAAAATATGAATTGAAATAGCCATAACTCTGGATCCATAAGGCCCAGAACCATCAGGTTAGGCTTGTTGGAAAGATCCAGACCATACCTACACGTTGCTTCTATCCAATCCCAGCTGAGGTGCACCAAATGGGGGCAAGCTTTTATAATGTGTGGCCCACAGCTGGAAGTGTGCATGCAAGGATCACTTTATTTGAAGGCTGAATAAAAACCCTCCATAGTTATGGTCCTCATTTCACCTCCCACACCAGCTCCAGGCCCCCAGGGTTCTGGAGGTCTTGACCCCGAGGAGATAGCATGTTCCTGGGCTGAGCTGTGTCTCATAATGTGTCACCATTCATAAAAACCGAATGCTCCACATCAGAAATGATGACTTGAAATAGGCATAACTCTGGAACCATAAGGCCCAGAACCATCAGGTTGGGCTTGTTGGAAAGCATAGAACCATACCTACACATTGGTACTATCCAAGCCCAGCTGGGGTGCACCAAATGCGGGCAGGATTTTATAATGTGTGGCCCACAGCTGGAAGTGTGCATGCAAGGATCACTTTATTCGAAGGCTGAATAAAAAACCTCCATAGTTATGGTCCTCATTTCACCTCCCACACCAGCTCCAGGCCCCCAGGGTTCTGGAGGTCTTGACCCCGAGGAGATAGCATGTTCCTGGGCTGAGCTGTGTCTCATAATGTGTCACCATTCATAAAAACCGAATGCTCCACATCAGAAATGATGACTTGAAATAGGCATAACTCTGGAACCATAAGGCCCAGAACCATCAGGTTGGGCTTGTTGGAAAGCATAGAACCATACCTACACATTGGTACTATCCAAGCCCAGCTGGGGTGCACCAAATGCGGGCAGGATTTTATAATGTGTGGCCCACAGCTGGAAGTGTGCATGCAAGGATCACTTTATTTGAAGGCTGAATAAAAACCCTCCATAGTTATGGTCCTCATTTCACCTCCCACACCAGCTCCAGACCCCCAGGGTTCTGGAGGTCTTGACCCCGAGGAGATAGCATGTTCCAGGGCTGAGCTGTGCCCCATAATGTGTCATCATTTCTAAAAACCGAATGCTCCACATCATAAATGATGACTTGAAATAGCCATAACTCGGGATCCATAAGGCCTAGAACCATCAGGTTAGGCTTGTTGGAAAGCTCCAGACCATACCTACACATTGGCTCCATCCAAGCCCAGCTGGGGTGCACCAAATTCGGGCAAGCTTTTATAATGTGTGGCCCACAGCTGGAAGTGTCCATGCAAGGATCACTTTATGCCAAGGCTGAATAAAAAACCTCCATAGTTATGGTCCTCATTTCACCTCCCACACCAGCTCCAGACCCCCAGTGTTCTGGAGCTTTTTACCCCGAGGAGATGGCATGTTCCTGGGCTGAGCTGTGCCCCATGAAAGGGTCACCATTCATAAAAACCGAATGCTCCACATCAGAAAATATGACTTGAAATAGGCATAACTCTGGAACCATAAGGCCCAGAACCATCAGGTTGGGCTTGTTGGAAAGCATAGAACCATACCTACACGTTGCTTCTATCCAATCCCAGCTGAGGTGCACCAAATGGGGGCAGGATTTTATAATGTGTGGCCCACAGCTGGAAGTGTGCATGCAAGGATCACTTTATGCCAAGGCTGAATAAAAACCCTCCATAGTTATGGTCCTCATTTCACCTCCCACACCAGCTCCAGGCCCCCAGGGTTCTGGAGCTCTTGACCCCGAGGAGATAGCATGTTCCTGGGCTGAGCTGTGTCTCATAATGTGTCACCATTCATAAAAACCGAATGCTCCACATCAGAAAATATGAATTGAAATAGCCATAACTCTGGATCCATAAGGCCCAGAACCATCAGGTTAGGCTTGTTGGAAAGATCCAGACCATACCTACACGTTGCTTCTATCCAATCCCAGCTGAGGTGCACCAAATGGGGGCAAGCTTTTATAATGTGTGGCCCACAGCTGGAAGTGTGCATGCAAGGATCACTTTATTTGAAGGCTGAATAAAAACCCTCCATAGTTATGGTCCTCATTTCACCTCCCACACCAGCTCCAGGCCCCCAGGGTTCTGGAGGTCTTGACCCCGAGGAGATAGCATGTTCCTGGGCTGAGCTGTGTCTCATAATGTGTCACCATTCATAAAAACCGAATGCTCCACATCAGAAATGATGACTTGAAATAGGCATAACTCTGGAACCATAAGGCCCAGAACCATCAGGTTGGGCTTGTTGGAAAGCATAGAACCATACCTACACATTGGTACTATCCAAGCCCAGCTGGGGTGCACCAAATGCGGGCAGGATTTTATAATGTGTGGCCCACAGCTGGAAGTGTGCATGCAAGGATCACTTTATTCGAAGGCTGAATAAAAAACCTCCATAGTTATGGTCCTCATTTCACCTCCCACACCAGCTCCAGGCCCCCAGGGTTCTGGAGGTCTTGACCCCGAGGAGATAGCATGTTCCTGGGCTGAGCTGTGTCTCATAATGTGTCACCATTCATAAAAACCGAATGCTCCACATCAGAAATTATGAATTGAAATAGCCATAACTCTGGAACCATAAGGCCCAGAACCATCAGGTTGGGCTTGTTGGAAAGATCCAGACCATACCTACACGATGCTTCTATCCAATCCCAGCTGAGGTGCACCAAATTCGGGCAAGCTTTTATCATGTGTGACCCACAGCTGGAAGTGTGCATGCAAGGATCACTTTATGCCAAGGCTGAATAAAAACCCTCCATAGTTATGGTCCTCATTTCACCTCCCACACCAGCTCCAGACCCCCAGGGTTCTGGAGGTCTTGACCCCGAGGAGATGGCATGTTCCTGGGCTGAGCTGTGCCCCATAATGTGTCATCATTCATAAAAACCGAATGCTCCACATCAGAAAATATGAATTGAAATAGCCATAACTCTGGATCCATAAGGCCCAGAACCATCAGGTTAGGCTTGTTGGAAAGATCCAGACCATACCTACACGTTGCTTCTATCCAATCCCAGCTGAGGTGCACCAAATGGGGGCAAGCTTTTATAATGTGTGGCCCACAGCTGGAAGTGTGCATGCAAGGATCACTTTATTTGAAGGCTGAATAAAAACCCTCCATAGTTATGGTCCTCATTTCACCTCCCACACCAGCTCCAGGCCCCCAGGGTTCTGGAGGTCTTGACCCCGAGGAGATAGCATGTTCCTGGGCTGAGCTGTGTCTCATAATGTGTCACCATTCATAAAAACCGAATGCTCCACATCAGAAATGATGACTTGAAATAGGCATAACTCTGGAACCATAAGGCCCAGAACCATCAGGTTGGGCTTGTTGGAAAGCATAGAACCATACCTACACATTGGTACTATCCAAGCCCAGCTGGGGTGCACCAAATGCGGGCAGGATTTTATAATGTGTGGCCCACAGCTGGAAGTGTGCATGCAAGGATCACTTTATTCGAAGGCTGAATAAAAAACCTCCATAGTTATGGTCCTCATTTCACCTCCCACACCAGCTCCAGGCCCCCAGGGTTCTGGAGCTCTTGACCCCGAGGAGATAGCATGTTCCTGGGCTGAGCTGTGTCTCATAATGTGTCACCATTCATAAAAACCGAATGCTCCACATCAGAAATGATGACTTGAAATAGGCATAACTCTGGAACCATAAGGCCCAGAACCATCAGGTTGGGCTTGTTGGAAAGCATAGAACCATACCTACACATTGGTACTATCCAAGCCCAGCTGGGGTGCACCAAATGCGGGCAGGATTTTATAATGTGTGGCCCACAGCTGGAAGTGTGCATGCAAGGATCACTTTATTTGAAGGCTGAATAAAAACCCTCCATAGTTATGGTCCTCATTTCACCTCCCACACCAGCTCCAGACCCCCAGGGTTCTGGAGGTCTTGACCCCGAGGAGATAGCATGTTCCAGGGCTGAGCTGTGCCCCATAATGTGTCATCATTTCTAAAAACCGAATGCTCCACATCATAAATGATGACTTGAAATAGCCATAACTCGGGATCCATAAGGCCTAGAACCATCAGGTTAGGCTTGTTGGAAAGCTCCAGACCATACCTACACATTGGCTCCATCCAAGCCCAGCTGGGGTGCACCAAATTCGGGCAAGCTTTTATAATGTGTGGCCCACAGCTGGAAGTGTGCATGCAAGGATCACTTTATGCCAAGGCTGAATAAAAACCCTCCATAGTTATGGTCCTCATTTCACCTCCCACACCAGCTCCAGACTCCCAGGGTTCTGGAGCTTTTTACCCCGAGGAGATGGCATGTTCCTGGGCTGAGCTGTGCCCCATAATGTGTCATCATTTCTAAAAACCGAATGCTCCACATCATAAATTATGACTTGAAATAGGCATAACTCTGGATCCATAAGGCCTAGAACCATCAGGTTAGGCTTGTTGGAAAGCATAGAACCATACCTACACATTGGTTCTATCCAAGCCGGGCTGGGGTGCACCATTGGCGGGCAATATTTTATAATGTGTGACCCACAGCTGGAAGTGTCCATGCAAGGATCACTTTATGCCAAGGCTGAATAAAAAACCTCCATAGTTATGGTCCTCATTTCACCTCCCACACCAGCTCCAGACCCCCAGTGTTCTGGAGCTTTTTACCCCGAGGAGATGGCATGTTCCTGGGCTGAGCTGTGCCCCATGAAAGGGTCACCATTCATAAAAACCGAATGCTCCACATCAGAAAATATGACTTGAAATAGGCATAACTCTGGAACCATAAGGCCCAGAACCATCAGGTTGGGCTTGTTGGAAAGCATAGAACCATACCTACACGTTGCTTCTATCCAATCCCAGCTGAGGTGCACCAAATGGGGGCAGGATTTTATAATGTGTGGCCCACAGCTGGAAGTGTGCATGCAAGGATGACTTTATTTGAAGGCTGAATAAAAACCCTCCATAGTTATGGTCCTCATTTCACCTCCCACACCAGCTCCAGACCCCCAGGGTTCTGGAGGTCTTGACCCCGAGGAGATAGCATGTTCCTGGGCTGAGCTGTGTCTCATAATGTGTCACCATTCATAAAAACCGAATGCTCCACATCAGAAAATATGAATTGAAATAGCCATAACTCTGGATCCATAAGGCCCAGAACCATCAGGTTAGGCTTGTTGGAAAGCATAGAACCATACCTACACATTGGTTCTATCCAAGCCGGGCTGGGGTGCACCAAATGCGGGCAGGATTTTATAATGTGTGGCCCACAGCTGGAAGTGTGCATGCAAGGATCACTTTATTTGAAGGCTGAATAAAAACCCTCCATAGTTATGGTCCTCATTTCACCTCCCACACCAGCTCCAGACCCCCAGGGTTCTGGAGGTCTTGACCCCGAGGAGATAGCATGTTCCAGGGCTGAGCTGTGCCCCATAATGTGTCATCATTTCTAAAAACCGAATGCTCCACATCATAAATGATGACTTGAAATAGCCATAACTCGGGATCCATAAGGCCTAGAACCATCAGGTTAGGCTTGTTGGAAAGCTCCAGACCATACCTACACATTGGCTCCATCCAAGCCCAGCTGGGGTGCACCAAATTCGGGCAAGCTTTTATAATGTGTGGCCCACAGCTGGAAGTGTGCATGCAAGGATCACTTTATGCCAAGGCTGAATAAAAACCCTCCATAGTTATGGTCCTCATTTCACCTCCCACACCAGCTCCAGACTCCCAGGGTTCTGGAGCTTTTTACCCCGAGGAGATGGCATGTTCCTGGGCTGAGCTGTGCCCCATAATGTGTCATCATTTCTAAAAACCGAATGCTCCACATCATAAATTATGACTTGAAATAGGCATAACTCTGGATCCATAAGGCCTAGAACCATCAGGTTAGGCTTGTTGGAAAGCATAGAACCATACCTACACATTGGTTCTATCCAAGCCGGGCTGGGGTGCACCATTGGCGGGCAATATTTTATAATGTGTGACCCACAGCTGGAAGTGTCCATGCAAGGATCACTTTATGCCAAGGCTGAATAAAAAACCTCCATAGTTATGGTCCTCATTTCACCTCCCACACCAGCTCCAGACCCCCAGTGTTCTGGAGCTTTTTACCCCGAGGAGATGGCATGTTCCTGGGCTGAGCTGTGCCCCATGAAAGGGTCACCATTCATAAAAACCGAATGCTCCACATCAGAAAATATGACTTGAAATAGGCATAACTCTGGAACCATAAGGCCCAGAACCATCAGGTTGGGCTTGTTGGAAAGCATAGAACCATACCTACACGTTGCTTCTATCCAATCCCAGCTGAGGTGCACCAAATGGGGGCAGGATTTTATAATGTGTGGCCCACAGCTGGAAGTGTGCATGCAAGGATGACTTTATTTGAAGGCTGAATAAAAACCCTCCATAGTTATGGTCCTCATTTCACCTCCCACACCAGCTCCAGACCCCCAGGGTTCTGGAGGTCTTGACCCCGAGGAGATAGCATGTTCCTGGGCTGAGCTGTGTCTCATAATGTGTCACCATTCATAAAAACCGAATGCTCCACATCAGAAAATATGAATTGAAATAGCCATAACTCTGGATCCATAAGGCCCAGAACCATCAGGTTAGGCTTGTTGGAAAGCTCCAGACCATACCTACACATTGGCTCTATCCAAGCCCAGCTGGGGTGCAGCAAATGGGGGCAAGCTTTGGTAATGTGTGACCCACAGCTGGAAGTGTGCATGCAAGGATCACTTTATTTGAAGGCTGAATAAAAAACCTCCATAGTTATGGTCCTCATTTCACCTCCCACACCAGCTCCAGACCCCCCAGGGTTCTGGAGGTCTTGACCTCGAGGAGATAGCATGTTCCTGGGCTGAGCTGTGTCCCATAATGTGTCATCATTTCTAAAAACCGATTGCTCCACATCAGAAATGATGACTTGAAATAGGCATAACTCTGGATCCATAAGGCCTAGAACCATCAGGTTAGGCTTGTTGGAAAGCTCCAGACCATACCTACACATTGGCTCTATCCAAGCCCAGCTGGGGTGCACCAAATTCGGGCAAGCTTTTATAATGTGTGGCCCACAGCTGGAAGTGTGCATGCAAGGATCACTTTATTCAAAAGCTGGATAAAAGGGCTTGATATTTGGGGTCCTCCTTTCACCTCTCAGACCAGCTCCAGCCTCCCAGGGTTGTGTGAGCTTTGACCCCGAGGAGATGGCTTGTTCCTGGGCTGAGCTGTTGCTGTTGCTTTTGTCAAATTGCAATAGTGCCGACTGAGTGAGTTGCGGCTCGTTGGAGTTGGGCTGTCGTTTTCGTAAACGCCAAGTTAGCTGCCCTGGTGCCGCTTGCTTGAACCCTAAACCTACTGGGGTTCCCACTCTTTACAAGCAGTTGGTTTCTGTAGTGTAGTGGTTATCACGTTCGCCTAACACGTGAAAGGTCCCCGGTTCGAAACCGGGCGGAAAATTTGTGCTGCTTCTGGCAAATTGCATTGTCAAATTGTTTGAACCCTAAACCTACTGGGTTTCCCACTCTTTGCAAGCAGTTGGTTTCTGTAGTGTAGTGGTTATCACGTTCGCCTAACAAGCGAAAGGTCCCCGGTTCGAAACCGGGCGGAAACTTTGTGCTGCTTCTGTCAAATTGTTTGAACCCTAAACCTACTGGGTTTCCCACTCTTTGCAAGCAGTTGGTTTCTGTAGTGTAGTGGTTATCACGTTCGCCTAACACGCGAAAGGTCCCCGGTTCAAAACCGGGCAGAAACTTCAATTTGCTTTTGTCAAATTGTAATAGTGCCGACTGAGTGAGTTGCGGCTCGTTGGAGTTGGGCTGTCGTTTTCGGAAACGCCAAGTTAGCTGCCCTGGTGCCGCTTGCTTGAACCCTAAAGCTACTGGGGTTCCCACTCTTTACAAGCGGTTGGTTTCTGTAGTGTAGTTGTTATCACGTTCGCCTAACACGCAAAAGGTCCCCAGTTGGAAAAAGGGCGGAAACTTTGTGCTGCTTCTGTCAGATTGTTTGAACCCTAAACCTACTGGGTTTCCCACTCTTTGCAAGCAGTTGGTTTCTGTAGTGTAGTGGTTATCACGTTCGCCTAACACGCGAAAGGTCCCCGGTTCGAAACCGGGCGGAAACTTTGTGCTGCTTCTGTCAAATTGCATTGTCAAATTGTTCGAACCCTAAACCTACTGGGTTTCCCACTCTTTGCAAGCAGTTGTTTTCTGTAGTGTAGTGGTTATCACGTTCGCCTAACACGCGAAGGGTCCCCGGTTCAAAACCGGGCAGAAACTTCAATTTGCTTTTGTCAAATTGTAATAGTGCCGACTGAGTGAGTTGCGGCTCGTTGGAGTTGGGCTGTCGTTTTCGGAAACGCCAAGTTAGCTGCCCTGGTGCCGCTTGCTTGAACCCTAAACCTACTGGGGTTCCCACTCTTTACAAGCGGTTGGTTTCTGTAGTGTAGTTGTTATCACGTTCGCCTAACACACGAAAGGTCCCCAGTTGGAAAAAGGGCGGAAACTTTGTGCTGCTTCTGTCAGATTGTTTGAACCCTAAACCTACTGGGTTTCCCACTCTTTACAAGCGGTTGGTTTCTGTAGTGTAGTGGTTATCACGTTCGCCTAACACGCGAAAGGTCCCCGGTTCGAAACCGGGCGGAAACTTTGTGCTGCTTCTGTCAAATTGCATTGTCAAATTGGTTGAACCCTAAACCTACTGGGTTTCCCACTCTTTGCAAGCAGTTGGTTTCTGTAGTGTAGTGGTTATCACGTTCGCCTAACACGCGAAAGGTCCCCGGTTCGAAACCGGGCGGAAACTTTATGCTGCTTCTGTCAAATTGCATTGTCAAATTGTTCGAACCCTAAACCTACTGGGTTTCCCACTCTTTGCAAGCAGTTGGTTTCTGTAGTGTAGTGGTTATCACGTTCGCCTAACACGCGAAAGGTCCCCGGTTCGAAACCGGGCGGAAACTTTGTGCTGCTTCTGTCAAATTGCATTGTCAAATTGTTTGAACCCTAAACCTACTGGGTTTCCCACTCTTTGCAATCAGTTGGTTTCTGTAGTGTAGTGGTTATCAAGTTCGCCTCACACGCGAAAGGTCCCCGGTTCGAAACCGGGCAGAAACTTCATTTTGCTTTTGTCAAATTGCAATAGTGCCGACTGAGTGAGTTGCGGCTCGTTGGAGTTGGGCTGTCGTTTTCGGAAACGCCAAGTTAGCTGCCCTGGTGCCGCTTGCTTGAACCCTAAACCTACTGGGGTTCCCACTCTTTACAAGCGGTTGGTTTCTGTAGTGTAGTTGTTATCACGTTCGCCTAACACGCGAAAGGTCCCCAGTTGGAAAAAGGGCGGAAACTTTGTGCTGCTTCTGTCAAATTGTTTGAACCCTAAACCTACTGGGTTTCCCACTCATTGCAAGCAGTTGGTTTCTGTAGTGTAGTGGTTATCACGTTCGCCTCACACGCGAAAGGTCCCCGGTTCGAAACCGGGCAGAAACTTCAGTTTGCTTTTGTCAAATTGCAATAGTGCCGACTGAGTGAGTTGCGGCTCGTTGGAGTTGGGCTGTCGTTTTCGGAAACGCCAAGTTAGCTGCCCTGGTGCCGCTTGCTTGAACCCTAAACCTACTGGGGTTCCCACTCTTTGCAAGTGGTTGGTTTCTGTAGTGTAGTGGTTGTCACGTTCGCCTAACACGCGAAAGGTCCCCGGTTTGAAACCGGGCAGAAACTTTGTGCTGCTTCTGTCAAATTGCATTGTCAAATTGTTTGAACCCTAAACCTACTGGGTTTCCCACTCTTTGCAATCAGTTGGTTTCTGTA
Organism: Neosalanx taihuensis; assembly: GCA_030340665.1. Taxonomy (NCBI): domain Eukaryota; kingdom Metazoa; phylum Chordata; class Actinopteri; order Osmeriformes; family Salangidae; genus Neosalanx; species Neosalanx taihuensis. The sequence goes on along the minus strand of JARGSH010000050.1, from coordinate 5,631,852 downwards.
GTGTAGTGGTTATCACGTTCGCCTAACATGCGAAAGGTCCCCGGTTCGAAACCGGGCAGGAACTTTGTGCTGCTTCTGTCAAATTGCATTGCCAAATTGTTTGAACCCTAAACCTACTGGGTTTCCCACTCTTTGCAAACAGTTGGTTTCTGTAGTGTAGTGGTTATCACGTTCGCCTAACACGCGAAAGGTCCCCGGTTCGAAACCGGGCGGAAACTTTGTGCTGCTTCTGTCAAATTGCATTGTCAAATTGTTCGAACCCTAAACCTACTGGGTTTCCCACTCTTTGCAAGCAGTTGTTTTCTGTAGTGTAGTGGTTATCACGTTCGCCTAACACGCGAAAGGTCCCCGGTTCAAAACCGGGCAGAAACTTCAATTTGCTTTTGTCAAATTGTAATAGTGCCGACTGAGTGAGTTGCGGCTCGTTGGAGTTGGGCTGTCGTTTTCGGAAACGCCAAGTTAGCTGCCCTGGTGCCGCTTGCTTGAACCCTAAACCTACTGGGGTTCCCACTCTTTACAAGCGGTTGGTTTCTGTAGTGTAGTTGTTATCACGTTCGCCTAACACGCGAAAGGTCCCCAGTTGGAAAAAGGGCGGAAACTTTGTGCTGCTTCTGTCAAATTGTTTGAACCCTAAACCTACTGGGTTTCCCACTCATTGCAAGCAGTTGGTTTCTGTAGTGTAGTGGTTATCACGTTCGCCTCACACGCGAAAGGTCCCCGGTTCGAAACCGGGCAGAAACTTCAGTTTGCTTTTGTCAAATTGCAATAGTGCCGACTGAGTGAGTTGCGGCTCGTTGGAGTTGGGCTGTCGTTTTAGGAAACGCCAAGTTAGCTGCCCTGGTGCCGCTTGCTTGAACCCTAAACCTACTGGGGTTCCCACTCTTTGCAAGTGGTTGGTTTCTGTAGTGTAGTGGTTGTCACGTTCGCCTAACACGCGAAAGGTCCCCGGTTTGAAACCGGGCAGAAACTTTGTGCTGCTTCTGTCAAATTGCATTGTCAAATTGTTTGAACCCTAAACCTACTGGGTTTCCCACTCTTTGCAATCAGTTGGTTTCTGTAGTGTAGTGGTTATCACGTTCGCCTAACACACGAAAGGTCCCCGGTTCGAAACCGGGCGGAAACTTTATGCTGCTTCTGTCAAATTGCATTGCCAAATTGTTTGAACCCTAAACCTAGTGGGGTTCCCACTCTTTGCAAACAGTTGGTTTCTGTAGTGTAGTGGTTATCACGTTCGCCTCACACGCGAAAGGACCCCGGTTCGAAACCGTGCAGAAACTTAATTTTGCTTTTGTCAAATTGCAATAGTGCCGACTGAGTGAGTTGCGGCTCGTTGGAGTTGGGCTGTCGTTTTCGGAAACGCCAAGTTAACTGCCCTGGTGCCACTTGTTTGAACCCTAAACCTACTGGGGTTCCCACTCTTTTCAAACAGTTGGTTTCTGTAGTGTAGTGGCTATCATGTTCTCCTAACACGCGAAAGGTCCCCGGTTCGAAACCGGGCAGAAACTTTGTGCTGCTTCTGTCAAATTGTTTGAACCCTAAACCTACTCTTTGCAAGCAGTTGGTTTCTGTAGTGTAGTGGTTATCACGTTCGCCTCACACGCGAAAGGTCCCAGGTTCGAAACCGGGCAGAAACTTCATTTTGCTTTTGTCAAATTGCAATAGTGCCGACTGAGTGAGTTGCGGCTCGTTGGAGTTGGGCTGTCGTTTTCGGAAACGCCAAGTTAGCTGCCCTGGTGCCGCTTGCTTGAACCCTAAACCTACTGGGGTTCCCACTCTTTGCAAGTGGTTGGTTTCTGTAGTGTAGTGGTTGTCACGTTCGCCTAACACGCGAAAGGTCCCCGGTTTGAAACCGGGCAGAAACTTTGTGCTGCTTCTGTCAAATTGCATTGTCAAATTGTTTGAACCCTAAACCTACTGGGTTTCCCACTCTTTGCAATCAGTTGGTTTCTGTAGTGTAGTGGTTATCACGTTCGCCTAACATGCGAAAGGTCCCCGGTTCGAAACCGGGCAGGAACTTTGTGCTGCTTCTGTTAAATTGCATTGTCAAATTGTTTGAACCCTAAACCTACTGGGTTTCCCACTCTTTGCAATCAGTTGGTTTCTGTAGTGTAGTGGTTATCACGTTCGCCTAACACGCGAAAGGTCCCCGGTTCAAAACCGGGCAGAAACTTCAATTTGCTTTTGTCAAATTGTAATAGTGCCGACTGAGTGAGTTGCGGCTCGTTGGACTTGGGCTGTCGTTTTCGGAAACGCCAAGTTAGCTGCCCTGGTGCCGCTTGCTTGAACCCTAAACCTACTGGGGTTCCCACTCTTTACAAGCGGTTGGTTTCTGTAGTGTAGTTGTTATCACGTTCGCCTAACACACGAAAGGTCCCCAGTTGGAAAAAGGGCGGAAACTTTGTGCTGCTTCTGTCAGATTGTTTGAACCATAAACCTACTGGGTTTCCCACTCTTTACAAGCGGTTGGTTTCTGTAGTGTAGTGGTTATCACGTTCGCCTAACACGCGAAAGGTCCCCGGTTCGAAACCGGGCGGAAACTTTGTGCTGCTTCTGTCAAATTGCATTGTCAAATTGGTTGAACCCTAAACCTACTGGGTTTCCCATTCTTTGCAAGCAGTTGGTTTCTGTAGTGTAGTGGTTATCACGTTCGCCTAACACGCGAAAGGTCCCCGGTTCGAAACCGGGCGGAAACTTTGTGCTGCTTCTGTCAAATTGCATTGTCAAATTGTTCGAACCCTAAACCTACTGGGTTTCCCACTCTTTGCAAGCAGTTGGTTTCTGTAGTGTAGTGGTTATCACGTTCGCCTAACACGCGAAAGGTCCCCGGTTCGAAACCGGGCGGAAACTTTGTGCTGCTTCTGTCAAATTGCATTGTCAAATTGTTTGAACCCTAAACCTACTGGGTTTCCCACTCTTTGCAATCAGTTGGTTTCTGTAGTGTAGTGGTTATCAAGTTCGCCTCACACGCGAAAGGTCCCCGGTTCGAAACCGGGCAGAAACTTCATTTTGCTTTTGTCAAATTGCAATAGTGCCGACTGAGTGAGTTGCGGCTCGTTGGAGTTGGGCTGTCGTTTTAGGAAACGCCAAGTTAGCTGCCCTGGTGCCGCTTGCTTGAACCCTAAACCTACTGGGGTTCCCACTCTTTACAAGCGGTTGGTTTCTGTAGTGTAGTTGTTATCACGTTCGCCTAACACGCGAAAGGTCCCCAGTTGGAAAAAGGGCGGAAACTTTGTGCTGCTTCTGTCAAATTGTTTGAACCCTAAACCTACTGGGTTTCCCACTCATTGCAAGCAGTTGGTTTCTGTAGTGTAGTGGTTATCACATTCGCCTCACACGCGAAAGGTCCCCGGTTCGAAACCGGGCAGAAACTTCAGTTTGCTTTTGTCAAATTGCAATAGTGCCGACTGAGTGAGTTGCGGCTCGTTGGAGTTGGGCTGTCGTTTTCGGAAACGCCAAGTTAGCTGCCCTGGTGCCGCTTGCTTGAACCCTAAACCTACTGGGGTTCCCACTCTTTGCAAGTGGTTGGTTTCTGTAGTGTAGTGGTTGTCACGTTCGCCTAACACGCGAAAGGTCCCCGGTTTGAAACCGGGCAGAAACTTTGTGCTGCTTCTGTCAAATTGCATTGTCAAATTGTTTGAACCCTAAACCTACTGGGTTTCCCACTCTTTGCAATCAGTTGGTTTCTGTAGTGTAGTGGTTATCACGTTCGCCTAACACGCGAAAGGTCCCCGGTTCGAAACCGGGCGGAAACTTTATGCTGCTTCTGTCAAATTGCATTGCCAAATTGTTTGAACCCTAAACCTACTGGGGTTCCCACTCTTTGCAAACAGTTGGTTTCTGTAGTGTAGTGGTTATCACGTTCGCCTCACACGCGAAAGGTCCCCGGTTCGAAACCGGGCAGAAACTTTGTTTTGCTTTTGTCAAATTGCAATAGTGCCGACTGAGTGAGTTGCGGCTCGTTGGAGTTGGGCTGTCGTTTTCGGAAACGCCAAGTTAGCTGCCCTGGTGCCACTTGTTTGAACCCTAAACCTACTGGGGTTCCCACTCTTTTCAAACAGTTGGTTTCTGTAGTGTGTTGGTTATCACGTTCTCCTAACACGCGAAAGGTCCCCGGTTCGAAACCGGGTGGACACTTTGTGCTGCTTCTGTCAAATTGCATTGTCAAATTGTTTGAACCCTAAACCTACTGGGGTTCCCACTCTTTACAAGCGGTTTGTTTCTGTAGTGTAGTGGTTATCACGTTCGCCTCACACGCAAAAGGTCCCCGGTTCGAAACCGGGCAGAAACTTCATTTTGCTTTTGTCAAATTGCAATAGTGCCGACTGAGTGAGTTGCGGCTCGTTGGAGTTGGG
>JARGSH010000050.1:5607500-5617500 GCA_030340665.1 Neosalanx taihuensis | reverse complement strand
GAAACCGGGCAGAAACTTTGTGCTGCTTCTGTCAAATTGCATTGTCAAATTGTTTGAACCCTAAACCTACTGGGTTTCCCACTCTTTGCAATCAGTTGGTTTCTGTAGTGTAGTGGTTATCACGTTCGCCTAACACGCGAAAGGTCCCCGGTTCGAAACCGGGCGGAAACTTTATGCTGCTTCTGTCAAATTGCATTGCCAAATTGTTTGAACCCTAAACCTACTGGGGTTCCCACTCTTTGCAAACAGTTGGTTTCTGTAGTGTAGTGGTTATCACGTTCGCCTCACACGCGAAAGGTCCCCGGTTCGAAACCGTGCAGAAACTTAATTTTGCTTTTGTCAAATTGCAATAGTGCCGACTGAGTGAGTTGCGGCTCGTTGGAGTTGGGCTGTCGTTTTCGGAAACGCCAAGTGTAAGAATTTCCCAGTTGTCCGTGTCGTGTCACCAAAGAACTATTAGAATTTCTCAGTTGTCCGTGTGTGAAGATCGTTCTCCCGTTGCGAACCCACGAGCTCGGGAGCACTGAATACACCAACACAAGCCTTACAGCAAAGAGTGATTTATTCAGAATGCTCAAAATCAGAAGGTCACATACAGAGTATATATAGGCGAAGACAAGGAGGGGTTGTGTGCTAAGGAATGTGCATGTGTGTGCATAACAGGACATAAGTCTAAACTGATCAGTGAGAACAGGAGCCAGTTAATCAGTGAGAACGGGAACCAGTTGTGTCTGCAAGGCATCACATGTCCTGATAATGTCCTGATATGCGGAATAGCAGGAGACAAAGGCGGGGGTGTTATGCAGGGTACAAATGGGCAGACATAAGTTTAACATGACCTCTAAACAATATTCTCACAATCCCCTCTTTTAAACTTAGGTCTGCCAACAGGCGCCTGAGGGATCGGACGGTAAGACAGAGAGGCAATAGTGGCATAAACACGATCCATCAAACAACGAAAAAGACAAGGTCCAAAAAGACAGATCAATAAACACACCAAGAAAATAGGAACCACCATGGATAAATATGGAGACCATGTCACGGTGTAAATCAGTAGATATTTCCCTCATCCTGTCTAATTGTGTGGCGATAATCCCATAGCAAACTGCCAAAAGGTATTATCATGAGGATGGGCAGTGGTGGCTCCGAAAAGGAGTGTCATAAAAATAAGAAAATACATTGTATGTTGGTGTTGGGGTGATGTCTTCACTGTTCCTGGTGGGCTCGGCAATTGAGCGGACACCCCAGCTCGTATCTTCACTGTTCCAGGTGGGCTCGGCAATTGAGCGGACACCCCAGCTAGGCACTACTGCAGATGTTGTTCCTCGTGAGGGTGAGGGTTCTCCAGCAGGCGTTCCCTGTCCTTTCCGTCCCGTTTCCGTCTGCACACGTGACAATTAGGCTCGTAGAGTCGGCACAACCAAGTCTCAGGTGGCGGGACAGGAACTGGAAGTGGCTCGTAGAGAGTATTTAAGAAGTCTTCCCAGAAGGTCATCTATTCTGTAACAGAGAGTTGGGTGAGTACATAGTAATTCACTGAGAGTCTGTTGATCCTGGATTGGGCCTGGGTGCGGCCTTCACTCGACTGGCATGAATCCACTGTGGGAAAAGATCAGTTAGTACAGCAGTTCTTGTTATGGCTACCACCTCCGCAGGGTCACTGTAGAGTGGCTGATTCATCTTTAAATCGGAGGGTTTGTGGTACATTTTTACCAAAACTCGTTGTCCCACCTCAAAGGGGTGAGTGTTTTCTCTAGGAAAAGTAGGTTTTGCCTGATTCACCCTAGTCCAATATTCATCTAAAATTTGGAGTAACCCTGCAGAGTATTCCCCCAAGTGTATGTCCAGGTCACCTGTTCCCACGGCCTGTGCCCCTCTTTGCCAGGGAATGGGAAACGGTCGTCCCATAACAATCTCATAGGGGGATAGGTCGTCAAGGGCAGCTCTTGGCATCATACGCATGTCAGCCAAGACTACGGGTATCACATCCAACCAGTTGTTGGTCCCTGTATCCTGCATTGCTTTCCTGAGTTTACCTTTAATCGTTCTGTTAGCACGTTCTACCATACCTGATGATTGGGGGTGATATGGGATGTGAAAACGCCAGTGAATGCCTAATTCTTTGCAAAGCAGTTGAGTCACTTTGGAAGTGAAGGGCGTACCTTTGTCAGAGTCAATGCCCACAGGTATACCATACCTGGGAATGATTTCTTTAGTCAGGGTTTTAACGACAACATTTGCGTTCTCCTTGGTACACGGAAAGGCTTCTGTCCACCGGGAAAATTTATCTACCATTACCAACAGATACTTGTAAGGGCCCTTCTTTGGCATATGAGTGAAGTCGATTTGCCATTCCTGGAAAGGGCTGTCTGGGGTTGGAAGATGTTCATGTTTTGCAGCAGGTTTTGAGACATTATTCTGTGCACAGATAAGACAACTATCCAGAATGTTATTGACTCTGTTCTGCATTTGGTTGATACAAAAAAGTGATTTCATCTGATCTATTACCCCTCTTCGTCCGCGATGAGTGGAGCCATGAAATTCGCGGACGATAAACGGGAGACAGTGTTGGGGCAGACAGAGACGGTCAGTAGAATCTCTCCAAATGCCGTCAACCTGGGAGGAGCCATTAGAGACCCAGAAAGATCGATCATCTGCGGAGGCCGAAGCCTGGAGATCGACAATATCCAAGCCAGGTAGAATAGCACTCTGCATAGGAGAATGTGAGACACATGAAACATTCAAACCCGGATAAGGTGGGGCGTGCAGGGCAGCAAGTTTCGCCTGGTGATCCGCCAATGAATTACCCTTGATTTCATCAGTGTGTCCTGATACATGGGCACGCGTTTTTACAATGGCCAAGCTAGTAGGTTGGTGGCAGGCAGCAATAAGATCCTGCACCAGGGTAGCATGCGAGATGGGCTTACCGTCAGCGGCACAGAAACCACGAGATTGCCAGATCCTACCAAAATCATGAGCCACCCCAAAGGCATAGCGAGAGTCGGTGTAGATGGTAACAGCTTGCCCTTCCGATAGAGCGCAGGCGCGAGTTAGAGCGAAGAGTTCAGCAGCCTGTGCAGAAGAAAAAGGTAAAGAGTGAGCTTCAACAACCACATCAGGAAGGCGGCAGACTGAGTAACCCGTGAGATATGTGCCGTCATGAGGCTTTGAGCATGAGCCATCTACAAAGAGCACGTCCCCCGAAGATAACGGGGTCGAGGATAAATCTGGCCGTATGCTAGTGGCATGCACTATTTCTAACAGACAGTCATGAGTGTCAGTGGAGTCAGGACAAGAATCATCTTGTGCGGAGATAAGTCGATGCAAGGCATGTGCTACAGTGTCGAGGGAGGATGAGGCCCTAATGGTTAAGTTTTCAGTGGCCAACAAAGTAGCCTCGTAACCCGAGCGTCTCTGCGCTGACATGTGTTGTGTGTTGAGATGCCTAAGGATGTAGGAAACCTGATGATGCGTATGCAACGTAAGAGAGTGTGAGAGAACTATCTTCTCAGCGTCCTGAACCATTAACGCACAGGCAGCCACAGCCCGTAGACACGCGGGCAATCTCTGGGCCACAGTATCTAGAGTTTTAGACAGGAACGCACAAGGTCTCATACCCCCACCATGTTCCTGGGCCAGAACCGCAGTGGCCGTGCCAGAGTGCGTAGCCACATAGAGGTGGAATGGTATAGAGTAGTTAGGCAGTCCCAGGGCCGGTGCTCTGCACAGCGACTGCTTCAGGGTGTCATACGCCTGCAGCATGTCCTCCGTCCATACCAGCGGCTGTGATAGGGGGTCGGAGTGGTGTAGGGCCCCACGAAGGCATATGGTTCACAGGTTACCAGTCCTACCTCATCCTTGTGGTCCGCCCAAAGTGTACTAGGCAGGGACAGTAGCTGTGAGGGGATAGGGAAAGGGAGGGGGGAAGAGGAAGAGACAGCAGAGATATTGTGCGGAACAAGACTCCCGTCCAGGGAGGCAATGTCGGGCGTGGCATCCTCAGGGGTTTGCACCACCAGAGAGGAACCTGAGAATGACAGAGTAAGGTTAAACATGCTCATGAGATCCCGACCGAGAAGGTTAAACGGGCATTCGGGCATATACACAAAGGAGTGAGAGAGACAGAGCTTAGGGTCAGAGTCACAGGACACAGAAAGGGGGGGTGTGATGGGTGAAGAAAAAGGAACCCCATTGATTCCCACAGAGCTAACACACCGTGCAGAAAGAAGCCCCTCATAGTCCTTCCCCAGGGAGGACATGGTCGCCCCCGTGTCCAGAAGGAACGGGTATGACGTGTCATCTATTCTTAGGCTCAAGACCGGCAGGTCCTGCGCGTGAGGAGAATTAAAAGAGAGGTTCAACATGGAGACGGTCGAGGGGCTCGGGCTCCGCGGGCAGCCCTAGTACTGCGGGCGGTTATGTTGTTGCTGTTGGTGTGTGGGTCCGGCGCCCTGGGGGGGGTCTGCGAGACGCGCGGGCTCGGGGTTGCCCCCCCGCTCATTCCTCTGTTTCTTCCTACACTCTCGCGCCCAATGTCCTTCAATCCCACAATAAAAACACTTTCCTGGTCTCCGCTCTGTCCTACCATTACTCTGGTTATTCCACTTTCTATTGTTTCCCTTATAACCAGATCCCTTTCCCCCTGCACCCTGTGCCACCACCAAACATGCCTTATTCCTTACATCAAACAAACCATCACCTTCCACTGTCCTCAACCTTTCATATAAGGATAATCCCAATCGGGGTCGCCAATACCATCATAAATCATTCGATGTGCAGATGCCAAGAACCCCGGATCAAACGTCCCTGTACGAGGGAAGGGGGGAAGCTGAGGATTTGCCTCAGTCCATCCAGCTATGTTATCAACAAATGGGTTTACATAATATGCCTGTCCACATCGGGTCATCCAGTCAACAGGTGACTCATCGGGCTTTGGCCGGGGAAAAGATGCCTGACCCCCCATATCTCGCACGGAGTTCGCGAACGTACACACACGGAGAACTATACAACCAAATCAGACAATTTACTTTATGCGCGCCTGCCCAACTCTCCCAGTTGAGGATTACCTCCTGTGTTTTCCTACCGGATAGGAAAAACAGGGAACACACCGCCACCGTCCTCGTATTACTCGAGGGTAACTCTTTGAATCTTCTCTCTAAAGATTCAAGTTCAAATACTGCCAACCAGGAAGCGTTTCAAAGAAATAACTTTGCAGCTTACCTGATTGAGAGTATCACGTCGGGGTCACCAAAGAACTGTAAGAATTTCCCAGTTGTCCGTGTCGTGTCACCAAAGAACTATTAGAATTTCTCAGTTGTCCGTGTGTGAAGATCGTTCTCCCGTTGCGAACCCACGAGCTCGGGAGCACTGAATACACCAACACAAGCCTTACAGCAAAGAGTGATTTATTCAGAATGCTCAAAATCAGAAGGTCACATACAGAGTATATATAGGCGAAGACAAGGAGGGGTTGTGTGCGAAGGAATGTGCATGTGTGTGCATAACAGGACATAAGTCTAAACTGATCAGTGAGAACAGGAGCCAGTTAATCAGTGAGAACGGGAACCAGTTGTGTCTGCAAGGCATCACATGTCCTGATAATGTCCTGATATGCGGAATAGCAGGAGACAAAGGCGGGGGTGTTATGCAGGGTACAAATGGGCAGACATAAGTTTAACATGACCTCTAAACAATATTCTCACACCAAGTTAACTGCCCTGGTGCCACTTGTTTGAACCCTAAACCTACTGGGGTTCCCACTCTTTTCAAACAGTTGGTTTCTGTAGTGTAGTGGCTATCATGTTCTCCTAACACGCGAAAGGTCCCCGGTTCGAAACCGGGCAGAAACTTCATTTTGCTTTTGTCAAATTGCAATAGTGCCGACTGAGTGAGTTGCGGCTCGTTGGAGTTGGGCTGTCGTTTTCGGAAACGCCAAGTTAGCTGCCATGGTGCCGCTTGCTTGAACCCTAAACCTACTGGGGTTCCCACTCTTTACAAGTGGTTGGTTTCTGTAGTGTAGTGGTTGTCACGTTCGCCTAACACGCGAAAGGTCCCCGGTTTGAAACCGGGCAGAAACTTTGTGCTGCTTCTGTCAAATTGCATTGTCAAATTGTTTGAACCCTAAACCTACTGGGTTTCCCACTCTTTGCAATCAGTTGGTTTCTGTAGTGTAGTGGTTATCACGTTCGCCTAACATGCGAAAGGTCCCCGGTTCGAAACCGGGCAGGAACTTTGTGCTGCTTCTGTCAAATTGCATTGCGAAATTGTTTGAACCCTAAACCTACTGGGTTTCCCACTCTTTGCAAACAGTTGGTTTCTGTAGTGTAGTGGTTATCACGTTCGCCTCACACGCGAAAGGTCCCCGGTACGAAACCGGGCAGAAACTTCATTTTGCTTTTGTCAAATTGCAATAGTGCCGACTGAGTGAGTTGCGGCTCGTTGGAGTTGGGCTGTCGTTTTCGGAAACGCCAAGTTAGCTGCCCTGGTGCCACTTGTTTGAACCCTAAACCTACTGGGGTTCCCACTCTTTTCAAACAGTTGGTTTCTGTAGTGTGTTGGTTATCACGTTCTCCTAACACGCGAAAGGTCCCCGGTTCGAAACCGGGTGGACACTTTGTGCTGCTTCTGTCAAATTGCATTGTCAAATTGTTTGAACCCTAAACCTACTGGGGTTCCCACTCTTTACAAGCGGTTTGTTTCTGTAGTGTAGTGGTTATCACGTTCGCCTCACACTCAAAAGGTCCCCGGTTCGAAACCGGGCAGAAACTTCATTTTGCTTTTGTCAAATTGCAATAGTGCCGACTGAGTGAGTTGCGGCTCGTTGGAGTTGGGCTGTCGTTTTCGGAAACGCCAAGTTAGCTACCCTGGTGCCGCTTGCTTGAACCCTAAACCTACTGGGGTTCCCACTCTTTACAAGCGGTTGGTTTCTGTAGTGTAGTTGTTATCACGTTCGCCTAACACGCGAAAGGTCCCCAGTTGGAAAAAGGGCGGAAACTTTGTGCTGCTTCTGTCAAATTGTTTGAACCCTAAACCTACTGGGTTTCCCACTCTTTGCAAACAGTTGGTTTCTGTAGTGTAGTGGTTATCACGTTCGCCTCACACGCGAAAGGAAACCGGGCAGAAACTTCATTTTGCTTTTGTCAAATTGCAATAGTGCCGACTGAGTGAGTTGCGGCTCGTTGGAGTTGGGCTGTCGTTTTCGGAAACGCCAAGTTAGCTGCCCTGGTGCCACTTGTTTGAACCCTAAACCTACTGGGGTTCCCACTCTTTTCAAACAGTTGGTTTCTGTAGTGTAGTGGCTATCATGTTCTCTTAACACGCGAAAGGTCCCCGGTTCGAAACCGGGTGGAAACTTTGTGCTGCTTCTGTCAAATTGCATTGTCAAATTGTTTGAACCCTAAACCTACTGGGTTTCCCACTCTTTGCTAGCAGTTGGTTTCTGTAGTGTAGTGGTTATCACGTTCGCCTCACACGCGTAAGGTCCCCGGTTCGAAACCGGGCAGAAACTTCATTTTGCTTTTGTCAAATTGCAATAGTGCCGACTGAGTGAGTTGCGGCTCGTTGGAGTTGGGCTGTCGTTTTCGGAAACGCCAAGTTAGCTGCCCTGGTGCCGCTTGCTTGAACCCTAAACCTACTGGGGTTCCCACTCTTTACAAGCGGTTGGTTTCTGTAGTGTAGTTGTTATCACGTTCGCCTAACACGCGAAAGGTCCCCAGTTGGAAAAAGGGCGGAAACTTTGTGCTGCTTCTGTCAAATTGTTTGAACCCTAAACCTACTGGGTTTCCCACTCTTTGCAAGCAGTTGGTTTCTGTAGTGTAGTGGTTATCACGTTCGCCTAACACGCGAAAGGTCCCCGGTTCGAAACCGGGCGGAAACTTTGTGCTGCTTCTGTCAAATTGCATTGTCAAATTGTTTGAACCCTAAACCTACTGGGTTTCCCACTCTTTGCAATCAGTTGGTTTCTGTAGTGTAGTGGTTATCACGTTCGCCTAACACGCGAAAGGTCCCCGGTTCGAAACCGGGCAGAAACTTCAGTTTGCTTTTGTCAAATTGCAATAGTGCCGACTGAGTGAGTTGCGGCTCGTTGGAGTTGGGCTGTCGTTTTCGGAAACGCCAAGTTAGCTGCCCTGGTGCCGCTTGCTTGAACCCTAAACCTACTGGGGTTCCCACTCTTTGCAAGTGGTTGGTTTCTGTAGTGTAGTGGTTGTCACGTTCGCCTAACACGCGAAAGGTCCCCGGTTTGAAACCGGGCAGAAACTTTGTGCTGCTTCTGTCAAATTGCATTGTCAAATTGTTTGAACCCTAAACCTACTGGGTTTCCCACTCTTTGCAATCAGTTGGTTTCTGTAGTGTAGTGGTTATCACGTTCGCCTAACACGCGAAAGGTCCCCGGTTCGAAACCGGGCGGAAACTTTATGCTGCTTCTGTCAAATTGCATTGCCAAATTGTTTGAACCCTAAACCTACTGGGGTTCCCACTCTTTGCAAACAGTTGGTTTCTGTAGTGTAGTGGTTATCACGTTCGCCTCACACGCGAAAGGTCCCCGGTTCGAAACCGTGCAGAAACTTAATTTTGCTTTTGTCAAATTGCAATAGTGCCGACTGAGTGAGTTGCGGCTCGTTGGAGTTGGGCTGTCGTTTTCGGAAACGCCAAGTGTAAGAATTTCCCAGTTGTCCGTGTCGTGTCACCAAAGAACTATTAGAATTTCTCAGTTGTCCGTGTGTGAAGATCGTTCTCCCGTTGCGAACCCACGAGCTCGGGAGCACTGAATACACCAACACAAGCCTTACAGCAAAGAGTGATTTATTCAGAATGCTCAAAATCAGAAGGTCACATACAGAGTATATATAGGCGAAGACAAGGAGGGGTTGTGTGCGAAGGAATGTGCATGTGTGTGCATAACAGGACATAAGTCTAAACTGATCAGTGAGAACAGGAGCCAGTTAATCAGTGAGAACGGGAACCAGTTGTGTCTGCAAGGCATCACATGTCCTGATAATGTCCTGATATGCGGAATAGCAGGAGACAAAGGCGGGGGTGTTATGCAGGGTACAAATGGGCAGACATAAGTTTAACATGACCTCTAAACAATATTCTCACACCAAGTTAACTGCCCTGGTGCCACTTGTTTGAACCCTAAACCTACTGGGGTTCCCACTCTTTTCAAACAGTTCGTTTCTGTAGTGTAGTGGCTATCATGTTCTCCTAACACGCGAAAGGTCCCCGGTTTGAAACCGGGCAGAAACTTTGTGCTGCTTCTGTCAAATTGCATTGTCAAATTGTTTGAACCCTAAACCTACTGGGTTTCCCACTCTTTGCAAGCAGTTGGTTTCTGTAGTGTAGTGGTTATCACGTTCGTCAAACACGTGAAAGGTCCCCGGTTCGAAACCGGGCAGAAACTTCATTTTGCTTTTGTCAAATTGCAATAGTGCCGACTGAGTGAGTTGCGGCTCGTTGGAGTTGGGCTGTCGTTTTCGGAAACGCCAAGTTAGCTGCCCTGGTGCCGCTTGCTTGAACCCTAAACCTACTGGGGTTCCCACTCTTTACAAGCGGTTGGTTTCTGTAGTGTAGTTGTTATCACGTTCGCCTAACACGCGAAAGGTCCCCAGTTGGAAAAAGGGCGGAAACTTTGTGCTGCTTCTGTCAAATTGTTTGAACCCTAAACCTACTGGGTTTCCCACTCTTTGCAAGCAGTTCGTTTCTGTAGTGTAGTGGTTATCACGTTCGCCTAACACGCGAAAGGTCCCCGGTTCGAAACCGGGCAGAAACTTCATTTTGCTTTTGTCAAATTGCAATAGTGCCGACTGAGTGAGTTGCGGCTCGTTGGAGTTGGGCTGTCGTTTTCGGAAACGCCAAGTTAGCTGCCCTGGTGCCACTTGTTTGAACCCTAAACCTACTGGGGTTCCCACTCTTTTCAAACAGTTGGTTTCTGTAGTGTAGTTGTTATCACGTTAGCCTAACACGCGAAAGGTCCCTGGTTCGAAACCGGGTGGAAACTTTG
>JARGSH010000050.1:5537500-5602500 GCA_030340665.1 Neosalanx taihuensis | reverse complement strand
ACCGGGCAGAAACTTTGTGCTGCTTCTGTCAAATTGCATTGTCAAATTGTTTGAACCCTAAACCTACTGGGTTTCCCACTCTTTGCAATCAGTTGGTTTCTGTAGTGTAGTGGTTATCACGTTCGCCTAACACGCGAAAGGTCCCCGGTTCGAAACCGGGCGGAAACTTTGTGCTGCTTCTGTCAAATTGCATTGTCAAATTGTTTGAACCCTAAACCTACTGGGTTTCCCACTCTTTGCAATCAGTTGGTTTCTGTAGTGTAGTGGTTATCACGTTCGCCTCACACGCGAAAGGTCCCCGGTTCGAAACCGGGCAGAAACTTCATTTTGCTTTTGTCAAATTGCAATAGTGCCGACTGAGTGAGTTGCGGCTCGTTGGAGTTGGGCTGTCGTTTTCGGAAACGCCAAGTTAGCTGCCCTGGTGCCGCTTGCTTGAACCCTAAACCTACTGGGGTTCCCACTCTTTACAAGCGGTTGGTTTCTGTGGTGTAGTTGTTATCACGTTCGCCTAACACGCGAAAGGTCCCCAGTTGGAAAAAGGGCGGAAACTTTGTGCTGCTTCTGTCAAACTGTTTGAACCCTAAACCTACTGGGTTTCCCACTCTTTACAAGCGGTTGGTTTCTGTAGTGTAGTTGTTATCACGTTCGCCTAACACGCGAAAGGTCCCCACTTGGAAAAAGGGCGGAAACTTTGTGCTGCTTCTGTCAAATTGTTTGAACCCTAAACCTACTGGGTTTCCCACTCTTTGCAAGCAGTTGGTTTCTGTAGTGTAGTGGTTATCACGTTCGCCTCACACGCGAAAGGTCCCCGGTTCGAAACCAGGCGGAAACTTTGTGCTGCTTCTGTCAAATTGTTTGAACCCTAAACCTACTGGGTTTCCCACTATTTGCAAGCAGTTGGTTTCTGTAGTGTAGTGGTTATCACGTTCGCCTCACACGCGAAAGGTCCCCGGTTCGAAACCAGGCGGAAACTTTGTGCTGCTACTGTCAAATTGTTTGAACCCTAAACCTACTGGGTTTCCCACTATTTGGAATCAGTTGGTTTCTGTAGTGTAGTGGTTATCACGTTCGCCTCACACGCGAAAGGTCCCCGGTTCGAAACCGGGCAGAAACTTCATTTTGCTTTTGTCAAATTGCAATAGTGCCGACTGAGTGAGTTGCGGCTCGTTGGAGTTGGGCTGTCGTTTTCGGAAACGCCAAGTTAGCTGCCCTGGTGCCGCTTGCTTGAACCCTAAACCTACTGGGTTTCCCACTATTTGCAATCAGTTGGTTTCTGTAGTGTAGTGGTTATCACGTTCGCCTCACACGCGAAAGGTCCCCGGTTCGAAACCGGGCAGAAACTTTATTTTGCTTTTGTCAAATTGCAATAGTGCCGACTGAGTGAGTTGCGGCTCGTTGGAGTTGGGCTGTCGTTTTCGGAAACGCCAAGTTAGCTGCCCTGGTGCCGCTTGATTGAACCCTAAACCTACTGGGGTTCCCACTCTTTGCAAGTGGTTGGTTTCTGTAGTGTAGTGGTTGTCACGTTCGCCTAACACGCGAAAGGTCCCCGGTTTGAAACCGGGCAGAAACTTTGTGCTGCTTCTGTCAAATTGCATTGTCAAATTGTTTGAACCCTAAACCTACTGGGTTTCCCACTCTTTGCAAGCAGTTGGTTTCTGTAGTGTAGTGGTTATCACGTTCGCCTCACACGCGAAAGGTCCCCGGTTCGAAACCAGGCGGAAACTTTGTGCTGCTTCTGTCAAATTGTTTGAACCCTAAACCTACTGGGTTTCCCACTATTTGCAATCAGTTGGTTTCTGTAGTGTAGTGGTTATCACGTTCGCCTCACACGCGAAAGGTCCCCGGTTCGAAACCGGGCAGAAACTTCATTTTGCTTTTGTCAAATTGCAATAGTGCCGACTGAGTGAGTTGCGGCTCGTTGGAGTTGGGCTGTCGTTTTCGGAAACGCCAAGTTAGCTGCCCTGGTGCCTTTTGCTTGAACCCTAAACCTACTGGGGTTCCCACTCTTTGCAAGTGGTTGGTTTCTGTAGTGTAGTGGTTGTCACGTTCGCCTAACATGCGTAAGGTCCCCGGTTCGAAACCGGGCGGAAACTCTGTGCTGCTTCTGTCAAATTGCATTGCCAAATTGTTTGAACCCTAAACCTACTGGGTTTCCCACTCTTCGCAATCAGTTGGTTTCTGTAGTGTAGTGGTTATCACGTTCGCCTCACATGCGAAAGGTCCCCGGTTCGAAACCGGGCGGAAACTTTGTGCTGCTTCTGTCAAATTGTTTGAACCCTAAACCTACTGGAGTTCCCACTCTTTACAAGCGGTTGGTTTCTGTAGTGTAGTTGTTATCACGTTCGCCTAACACGCGAAAGGTCCCCAGTTGGAAAAAGGGCGGAAACTTTGTGCTGCTTCTGTCAAACTGTTTGAACCCTAAACCTACTGGGTTTCCCACTCTTTGCAAGCAGTTGGTTTCTGTAGTGTAGTGGTTATCACGTTCGCCTCACACGCGAAAGGTCCCCGGTTCGAAACCGGGCAGAAACTTCATTTTGCTTTTGTCAAATTGCAATAGTGCCGACTGAGTGAGTTGCGGCTCGTTGGAGTTGGGCTGTCGTTTTCGGAAACGCCAAGTTAGCTGCCCTGGTGCCGCTTGCTTGAACCCTAAACCTACTGGGGTTCCCACTCTTTACAAGCGGTTGGTTTCTGTGGTGTAGTTGTTATCACGTTCGCCTAACACGCGAAAGGTCCCCAGTTGGAAAAAGGGCGGAAACTTTGTGCTGCTTCTGTCAAACTGTTTGAACCCTAAACCTACTGGGTTTCCCACTCTTTGCAAGCAGTTGGTTTCTGTAGTGTAGTGGTTATCACGTTCGCCTCACACGCGAAAGGTCCCCGGTTCGAAACCGGGCGGAAACTTTGTGCTGCTTCTGTCAAATTGTTTGAACCCTAAACCTACTGGGGTTCCCACTCTTTACAAGCGGTTGGTTTCTGTAGTGTAGTTGTTATCACGTTCGCCTAACACGCGAAAGGTCCCCAGTTGGAAAAAGGGCGGAAACTTTGCGCTGCTTCTGTCAAATTGTTTGAACCCTAAACCTACTGGGTTTCCCACTCTTTGCAAGCAGTTGGTTTCTGTAGTGTAGTGGTTATCACGTTCGCCTCACACGCGAAAGGTCCCCGGTTCGAAACCAGGTGGAAACTTTGTGCTGCTTCTGTCAAATTGTTTGAACCCTAAACCTACTGGGTTTCCCACTATTTGCAATCAGTTGGTTTCTGTAGTGTAGTGGTTATCACGTTCGCCTCACACGCGAAAGGTCCCCGGTTCGAAACCGGGCAGAAACTTTATTTTGCTTTTGTCAAATTGCAATAGTGCCGACTGAGTGAGTTGCGGCTCGTTGGAGTTGGGCTGTCGTTTTCGGAAACGCCAAGTTAGCTGCCCTGGTGCCGCTTGCTTGAACCCTAAACCTACTGGGGTTCCCACTCTTTGCAAGTGGTTGGTTTCTGTAGTGTAGTGGTTGTCACGTTCGCCTAACACGCGAAAGGTCCCCGGTTCGAAACCGGGCAGAAACTTTGTGCTGCTTCTGTCAAATTGCATTGTCAAATTGTTTGAACCCTAAACCTACTGGGTTTCCCACTCTTTGCATTCAGTTGGTTTCTGTAGTGTAGTGATTATCACGTTCGCCTAACACGCGAAAGGTCCCAGGTTCGAAACCGGGCGGAAACTTTGTGCTGCTTCTGTCAAATTGTTTGAACCCTAAACCTACTGGGTTTCCCACTCTTTGCAAGCAGTTGGTTTCTGTAGTGTAGTGGTTATCACGTTCGCCTCACACGCGAAAGGTCCCCGGTTCGAAACCGGGCAGAAACTTCATTTTGCTTTTGTCAAATTGCAATAGTGCCGACTGAGTGAGTTGCGGCTCGTTGGAGTTGGGCTGTCGTTTTCGGAAACGCCAAGTTAGCTGCCCTGGTGCCGCTTGCTTGAACCCTAAACCTACTGGGGTTCCCACTCTTTGCAAGTGGTTGTCACGTTCGCCTAACACGCGAAAGGTCCCCGGTTTGAAACCGGGCAGAAACTTCATTTTGCTTTTGTCAAATTGCAATAGTGCCGACTGAGTGAGTTGCGGCTCGTTGGAGTTGGGCTGTCGTTTTCGGAAACGCCAAGTTAGCTGCCCTGGTGCCGCTTGCTTGAACCCTAAACCTACTGGGGTTCCCACTCTTTACAAGCGGTTGGTTTCTGTGGTGTAGTTGTTATCACGTTCGCCTAACACGCGAAAGGTCCCCAGTTGGAAAAAGGGCGGAAACTTTGTGCTGCTTCTGTCAAACTGTTTGAACCCTAAACCTACTGGGTTTCCCACTCTTTACAAGCGGTTGGTTTCTGTAGTGTAGTTGTTATCACGTTCGCCTAACACGCGAAAGGTCCCCACTTGGAAAAAGGGCGGAAACTTTGTGCTGCTTCTGTCAAATTGTTTGAACCCTAAACCTACTGGGTTTCCCACTCTTTGCAAGCAGTTGGTTTCTGTAGTGTAGTGGTTATCACGTTCGCCTCATGCGCGAAAGGTCCCCGGTTTGAAACCGGGCAGAAACTTCATTTTGCTTTTGTCAAATTGCAATAGTGCCGACTGAGTGAGTTGTGGCTCGTTGGAGTTGGGCTGTCGTTTTCGGAAACGCCAAGTTAGCTACCCTGGTGCCGCTTGCTTGAACCCTAAACCTACTGGGGTTCCCACTCTTTACAAGCGGTTGGTTTCTGTAGTGTAGTTGTTATCACATTCGCCTAACATGCGAAAGGTCCCTGGTTCGAGACTGGGCAGAAACTTTGTTCTGCTTTGGTCAAATTGCAATTGTGCCCACTAAGTGTGTTGTGGCTCGTTGGAGTTGGCCTGTTGTTTTCGGAAACGCCAAGTCTTGTGCCCTGGTGCTGCTTGTACGCTCATTCCCTAGCTTCTGCTGATCAGGTCTGCTGTTCCGCTGCGCCACTCTGCTGCCTGTCACCCCAGATGGGACTTAAAATGCTTCATCGGCTTCATGCTTCAATGGATCTAAGAGTATGCGAAAGCAAGACAGTATGTAAAGGAGAGTTAAATGGTAGATAACGTCATAACGCATATTCTTTGAGGGTGGCACACTATGCTCATCTACTTGACATATTTTCCCAAACACCCAAGTCGCAAAACAGGCACTCAAGCCAGACAGGAGTCAAACCTAGAATCTTCTGATCCGTAGTCAGACACGTTATCCATAGCGGCACTGGCCCACGTCTAAGAGATGCAAGCAGTGTCTGCTCAGCCCATGACGTTGGAGTCTTGGAAGACTCTTCACTCCAGTTGAAGTGCATTCTCGACGTACCCCTGAGTTCCGAGAGGCAAAAAAACGACTTACAGCGCGGGTCTGATACGAGCGGCCGAAGAAGACAACTTCAGTGGCTCCAGTGTGCAGGAGGAAGATGAATAGTCACTTGTGGCTTCTGTGCACAGGAGAGATGAAGTGACAGTGGTTTGGTGTTCAGTAGTTTCAATGCTCAGCAGGAAGAAAAATAAAGCAACTTGGTTTCAATGCACAGGAGGAAGATGAATAAAACCATCATTCAATGGTCTCCAGGGCCTGGATAGTTCAGTCTGCAGAACATCAGACCTTTAATCTGAGGGCCCAGAGTTCATGTCCCTTTTCAGGCGATGTCTGTTCAAACCTTGTTGCAGTGCTTGCTGAGGTGTTCTGCGTTTGTCATGGCAACGCGCCTCACCTTGAGAATGACACAGTGACCTCTTATCTGAGGATTGAAAAGCACTCCTAGCTTTCCCTGACCGGGAATTGAACCCAGGCTGTGGCTGGGAAATCCTAGCCACTAGACCACCAGGGAGACGGCATCAAGGGCTGTCAAAACTTGAGTTGCAGGGCTAAAGTGCCCAGGAAGAGTAACTCCTGGAAGACCAAAATAAAGGCACCGCTGAGATTTGAACTCAGGATCTTCTGTTTACTAAACAGGCGCTTTGACCAACTAAGCCACAGTGCCTGTGTGAGGAAGATGAGGAAGAGATGTTCCACCTTCTTCAACTCTGATGGTCGGTAAAAGCATCCGTTTCCAAATGAAAGGGGTCGTTTGACAGGCGTTCAAAGGTCTCCATCTGCGTCTGGAGAGGGACTGCAGACCCCGTACCGAAGCGGTACTAAGAAAGCCATGGTGACCAAGAGCTTGGAGAATGCGGGCATCGATCCATCATAATACCTTAAGACCATCAGTCTCTGTCTTTTCCTGTGAGTTTCTTCAACAGTTCTTGTCTTGTCATCCAATTGCTTATTATTGCCCTTATGAAAAGTCTCAGCAAATCCCACTGGCGCTGCCTGCTTACTAGAGGGCACCGGCCGCTCCTCATGCGCCCTGCAGTGCGTTCCGATGATGCTTTGTGCTTGGAGCGCCGCGGAGGCCTCAGTCACCGTATCAAACACTTGCTCCCCACCGTTAATGAATACCTTCAGCCTCGTTGGATACATAAAGTGGGAACTTATTTTATGTTTACGCAACTCCTTTCGTATCCCAGAATACTGGCTCCTCTTCTTCATTACCGCTGTTGAATAATCTTGGTCTCTCTCCATCATGTTTGATCGGGACTCTCTTTTTGCCCCAGGCCGCTTGTAGAACTCTCTGTCGTGTCTGCCAGGTTAAGAACCGGAAAACTGGTGAACGAGGCACTTCTCCATCCTCTGGTTTCTTTTGGGAGGTTCTGTATGCAGCAACTATGAACAGTTCATTTTCAGGAATGTCCAGCATCACAGATGTCAGCTCCTTTAAGAGTCTCATGCTCTACCGACTGAGCTAGTCAGGCTTGCTGGTAGTAGTGAAAGGCATTCTGAATCAACTGACGTATTCAGACTTTCTGAATAGAAAAGCAAAAAGGGCCTTTAGTCAGCATACATGCGCTCATTCTTACAATGAAGTCTACAAAAGTGCTGCTGGGATTTGAACCCAGGATCTCCTGTTTACAAGACAGGTGCTTTCAACCAGCTAAGCCACAGCACCCATGATTCAACATTGTTTATCAATCTTTAAGATGCTTTGGAAAGTGCAGAAAATGAGCCCCACGCCCAACGTGGGGCTCAATCCCACGACCCTGAGATTAAGAGTCTCATGCTCTACCGACTGAGCTAGCCAGGCTTGCTGATATCAATGAAAGGCGTTCTGAATCACCTGACGTATTCAGACTTTCTGAATTGAAAAGCAAAAAGGGCCTTTATGCAACATACATGTGCTCATTCTTACAATGAAGTCTACAAAGGTGCTGCTGGGATTTGAACCCAGGATCTCCTGTTTACAAGACAGGTGCTTTCAAACAGCTAAGCCACAGCAAACGTGCTTCAACTTCGTTTTTCAATCTTTAAAATGCTTTCGTAAGTGCAGAAAGCGCCAACATGTGACCACGCCCAACGTGGGGCTCGAACCCATGACCCTGAGATTAAGAGTCTCATGCTCTAACGACTGAGCTAGCCAGGCTTGCTGAAAGAGTTCTGAATCACCTGACGTATTCAGACTGTCTTAACTGGAAAAGCAAAAAAGCCTTCAAGCAACATACATGTGCTCATTCTTACAATGAAGTGTACAAAGGTGCTGCTGGGAGCTTGCATTCCTTTTATTTCCAGCGTCAACTTCGCAATTTCTTGTTTCGTTTCACTGGAGTGCTTACTGAAATCATCACGGAATGCACCAAGTTCAGCCTTAATAATAAGCATCAGACTTAGGAGGTCAGTCTCTTTGATCTTTGTTTGATCACCTGCCATTGTTTTCGGCGTTTGTTTGCGCTTGCGATTCATCTTCGTTTTTACCGGCTCGGGTTTAGTTTCTCCCGAGCGCAAGTTCATTCCGTCACTGCACGTTCAATATAGTTTTAAATTCCAGTTGTAACACTGCCGGCTCATGAGCAATGAAACATAGAGGGGAGGCCCACGCAGGTTGCAAATAAAGAAGATATTTATTAAATAATAGTAAACATCAAGTAAGCTAAAGTAAAGTCAGTCTAGGGGAAAGTAACCAAAACGAAAACAACAGCCAAGACCGGGAGGAGGAGATCGACCGCCATGTTGAGGGAGGTGGGCCTCTTATACCCATGGCCATTAGGGAACGTGACCTGGGCACATAGGAAATAGCACTGATTATACATGCAGTTACCCAGAGACCCACCAGGGTCGTCACACTTGTGATTATGACTCAATAAAAAGAAAGGCAGCGGGATCGATGCCCGCGTTCTCTATCATGTTTTTCCCAGGAAGATTTGTCTCAAACCAGCATGTATGACTGTGGTACAAGACAGAAACCATTTGAACTCTTTCAAGGCACCATTTGTCCTGAGACGTGGACCTATTGGGCCCTCATGCAGTCGATGACAAGTTCCCCATCAAATGAATCACCAATGGGGGATTAGCTCAAGTGGTAGAGCGCTCGCTTCGCATGTGAGAGGCAGCGGGATCGATGCGCAAAACTAGTTTCTTTCTGTGTCAATGTTGACAAGAAGCGCATTGGCATGAAAGGTGAAGACTACACCAGCCTTAGCGAACGTTTGTGAAGAAATATGTACCTTTTGGGTTCCTCATGCAGTCAATGACAAGTTCCCCATCAGAAGTATCATGAAGGGGGAATTAGCTCAAGTGGTAGAGCTTTGCATGCGAGAGGCAGCGGGATCGATGCCCGCATTCTCCATGATCCTTTTCCTAGGAAAATGTAAAGCAAGACTGTTTTTGTCTAGGAAAAACAGTCAATCTATCATTGATGACTGTGGTGCAAGACTGAATCAATTTGAATTATTTCAAGAAACTATGAAACTAGGAGGATTAAGAAATGGGGGATTAGCTCAAGTGGTAGAACCCATACTTTGCATGCGAGAGGAAGCGGGATCAATGCTTGCATTCTCCATTCTGGTACATTTTCATCCTGCAAAACTAGTTTCTTTCTGCATCAACGTTGACAAGAAGCGCATTGGCATGAAAGGTGAAGACTACACCTGCCTTAGCGAAAGTTTGAAATATGTACCTTTTGGGTCCTCATGCAGTCGATGACAAGTTCCCCATTAAATTAATCACAACGTTGTCCTCAACTCAACACTGTGCATCAGTTCCCAGGAAAATTTGTCTCAAACGAGCATGTATGACTGTCGTACAAGACAGAAAACACTCTTTTAAGGCACCATTTGTCCAGAGAAGTGGGGGATTAGCTCAAGTGGTAGAGCGCTCGCTTTGCATGTGAGAGGCGGTGGGATCGATACCCTTATTCTCCATTCAGGTAAATTTTCATTCTGCAAAACTAGTTTCTTTCTGCATCAACGTTGACAAGAAGCACCTTGGCATGAAAGGTGAAGACTACACCAGCCTAAGCAAACGTTTGTGATGAAATATGTACCTTTTGGGTCCTCATACAGTCGATGACAAGTTCCCCATCAAATGAATCACAACAATGTCCTCAACTCAAAACTGCGCATCAGTTTGGCTTTTGGCGCAATTTGGCACATCACCATCCTCTCGCCAAGGCGTGACGGCGAGAGCGGCTCGTGTCACATGACCACATAGACAGCTGATGTGGTTGCATTGGTGGTTCAGTGGTAGATTTCTCGCCTGCCATCCGGAAGGCCTGTGTTCGATTCCCGGCATATTCATGGCTCTTACGGTCGACATTGTTGGGTTGAGCGCGTGGTAGTTTTTTTGGGGACAGCCAGATGAGGGAAAAATATCAACATGTTGCCCAGCCCCATCTGCCACGTGGATTCCGGCCTTCCATTCAGGGCCCTTGAGTTGCTGGTGAGCTTTGATGGAAAACTGCAACTATTCTCGTGTCCTTGTTAGTATAGTGGTTAGTATCCCCGCCTGTCACGCCGGAGACCAGGGTTCAATTCCCTAACGGGGAGAAGGGGCTGTTTTTGCCCCTTTTGGTTCCCGCGTCGCCATCACAGCCTTCGCATCGCTAGTCGACTGAGGACATACCTTCACTCTTCACATAGTTGGATGGTGAATCCTGATACTTGTGATTATGACTAGATGAAAATAATGCGTCCTCGACCACCAACCCAGGTTCCACCGAGATTTGAACTCGGATCGCGGGATTCAGAGCCCAGAGTGCTGACCGTTACACCATGAAACCACAGCCGCCTAGACTGGTGGAAATCCCCGTTACAGACACTGCGCATAAGTTTGGCTCCTGGTGCAATTTGGCACGTCTCCATCCTCTCGCCTAGGCGTAACAGTGAGAGCGACTCGTGTCTTGTGACCTCATAGACAACTTACACGGTTGCATTGGTGCTGAATTCTCGCCTGCCACGCGGGAGCCCCGGGTTTGATTCCCGGCCAATGCATGGCTTTGGCGGTCGACGTTTTTGTCTTTGAGTTGGTTGGACCGCGTGGTAAACTTTTTGAGGACATCCAGATGAGAAAAAAACATTGACATGTTGCCCAGCCCCATCTGCCACGTGGATTCCCGCCTTCCATTCAGGGCCCTTGAGTTGATGGTGATCTCCGATGGAAAACTGCGACTATTGTCGTGTCCTCGTTAGTATAGTGGTTAGTATCCCTGCCTGTAACGCGGGAGACCAGGGTTCAATTTCCTGACGGGGAGAAGGGACTGTTTTTGCCCCTTTCGGTTCCCGCTTCGCCATCGCATCGCTACTCGGATGACTGAGGACATACCTTCACTCTTCACATAGTTGAGCCCAGAGTGCTGACCGTTACACCATGGAACCACAGCTACCTAGGCTGGTGGAAATCCCCGTTACAGACACTGCGCATCAGTTTGGCTCTTGGTGCAATTTGGCACGTCTCCATCAACAGGACAATGACCCCAAACACACATCCAGGCTGTGTAAGGGTTATTTGACGAAGAAGGAGAGTGATGGGGTGCTGTGCCAGATGACCTGGCCTCCACAGTCACCAGATCATCTGTGAAAGCACAGATTCTAGCCGTTCTTCCCCCCCTCTAAGAGTAGCTTTTAACTGATAATGCAGCATCAAGTTGGAGGACTGTAGTTTATGACTGGAATGGAAATCCTTAGGTCGCTGGTTCAAATCCGTCTTGAAGGAGTTTTACTTTTTTCCTCTTTTTTTTGCGGTTTAAACTATTTACAGTCCAAATGCAGGATAGCAGACAAAGCAGGGAGACCCTATTTTGAAAGCGGTGTACAGACTCGTTTCTCTAAACGGGAACCAAACCGATGGTGTGGATGTGAAAGCATCGATTCTAGCCCTTCTTCCCCCCCTCTAAGAGTAGCTTTTAACTGATAATGCTGCATCAAGTTGGCTCATTGGTCTAGGGGTATGATTCTCGCTTAGGGTGCGAGAGGTCCCGGGTTCAAATCCCGGACGAGCCCATTTTAAAACGCCAGGCAAGCGCTGTATGGTACGTTGTTGGAAAATCCATATTAGACTAAAGGCTTTCTTTGCTATCTCAAATAAAGGAGGACTGGAGCGTTGTGTGCCTACAACGCCAAAATACCAGCTACAGTCTCATCCTTCGATAGCTCAGTTGGTAGAGCGGAGGACTGTAGTTTATGACTGGATTGGAAATCCTTAGGTTTAAACTATTTACAGTCCAAATGCAGGATAGCAGACAAAGCAGGGAGACCCTATTTTGAAAGGGGTGTACAGACTCGTTTCTCTCTCTTCTTCTCTGGGGAAGAAGCTGTTCCTCAGTCTGCTGGTTCTAGACCGGAGACTCCTGAGGCGCCTGCCGGAGGGCAGGGGGGCAAACAGTTTATGGGCGGGGTGTTAGGAATCTCTTCGGATGCTGTGAGCTCTACGTAGACAGCGCTTCCTCTGGATGTCCTCAATGGTCGGAAGAATAGTCCCAGTGATGCGTTGGGCACCACCCGCTGCAGTGCCTTGCGCTCAGCGACTGTGCAGTTCCCGTACCACACTGTAACACAGTTTGTTAGGATGCACTCGATCGCACAGCGGTAGAAGTTCACCATGACAGCTGAGGACAGGTGGTGTTTCCTCAGTGTTCTCAAGAAAAAGAGACGCTGGTGAGCCTTCTTGATCAGGCCGGAGGTGTTAGTAATCCAGGACAGGTCATCCGAGATGTGGATCCCCAGGAACTTATAGATGGAGACACACTCAACGGCCATCCCGTTGATTTGAATGGGGTCGTACGTGTCTCCCCTCTTCCTCCTGAAGTCCACGATAAGCTCCTTGGTCTTTGTGGCGTTGAGGAGCAGGTTATTGTCACCACACCACATGGCCAGGTGCTGCACTTCCTCTCTGTAGGCTGTCTCATCGTTGTTGGTGATGAGGTCGATCACCGTGGTGTCGTCAGCAAACTTGATGATGGAGTTAGATCCATACATTGGCTTGCAGTCGTGGGTGAAGAGAGAGTAGAGGAACGGGCTGAGCACACATCCCTGTGGTACACCTGTGTTGAGTGTGATGGTGGAGGAGCAGGAGTGGGCTGACCTAACATGCTGTGGTCGGTTGGTCAGAAAGTCCATAATCCAGTGGCAGAGGGAGGTGTTGATGCCCAGCTCTCCAAGTCTCCAAGGTGTTGATGCCCAGCTCTCCAAGTTTGGTGATCAGCTTGGAGGGGATGACGGTGTTGAAAGCTGAGCTGAGCAGAGCTGAGGCTCTAAACGGGAACCGAACCGATGGCGTGGATGTGAAAGCATCAATTCTATGCCACGCTGCCACGCTGCCACGCTGCGAAAACGTTTTGCCATGGGGAAAATCGGAGCAGAACGTTTTTATTGTATTACTCACACCGCCCTTGTGTCATTAAAACCATCATCGAGAGCCCCGGCCACGTTCAGAAACCTATCGCGTTAGTTTTACTTTCACGCACGTTTTACCTTTGTTCTTGTATTCCGGACGCCGTTTTTGAGTCATCGCCACCCGCTGCCAGCTCATACTTGTCTTATAGGCCACGCTTGCACTACCTGCTTTCAAACATGGATCGTATGGGGAAGGCAGTGGCAGGGTCTTTGTGGCGCAATTGGTTAGCGCGTTCGGCTGTTAACCGAAAGGATGGTGGTTTGAGCCCACCCAAGGACGAGCTCTTTTTCATGTTTGTTTCAGATCTTGGTCCTGCCCGCAGACCATCAGAGTTGAAGAGGGTGGATAATCTCTTCTGCCTGTTAGGGTACAAGGCACCGTGGTTTAGTAAAGGAGCGGGATCTCCTAGGAGATTCGGTAGGAGCACGATGCGCCGAGCGACGGAAGTTTAACTTCGAAAAAGGTGGGCGCTCCATGAATATAGCTGGCCGACGAGGATGAGATTCCAACTCACGCATGCAGAGCACAATGGATTAGCAGTCCATCGCTTTAACCACTCGGCCACCTCGTCACTTGCTTAACTGCCCCCTTGTCACCACCGACAGCTTAACCCTCCTGTTGTGTTCGTTTGTTGTCACTACTTTTGTGTTCCCGGTCAAAAGTGATGGCCTCATTATAGCTGATTATAATTCCATAATAATACATATATTATCAACTAATGTTGTGTTAGATGTTTTAAGCAACTTAAGTTCTTGTTAATATTACAAGTTTTAAACTTCTGTTTGCCCTTTATGGTCTCTAGGCCTCATTGACCTAAGCACATGCAACTCGTATTTGAGTGAAAACAGCAAAATTATGGATTATTTTGAATATAACAAGTATCCAGATGACAAATATTGTTCTATTTATGATAGACTACTTTGTATAAAGTTCTTACAAGGACATGATTATCATTTCAATGGACTCTGAACAGTTCCAAGCAGGATTTGATGTCATCAACCCGGGTGATGCCTATCTCATGAGTGTCCAATCCTGGTCCTCAAGGGCCACTGTCCTGAAGGTTTTAGATATTTCCTTGCTCCAGCACACCTGATTCAAATGAAAGGTCATTATCCAGGCTTCCACATAGCTTGATAACAACCAATTCATTAGAATCAGGTGTGCTGGAGCCAGAAATATTCATCTTGTTTTTGGACGGTGAGGCTGTTAGCAAAGCCGAGCCCGGTGTCTTTAGTAGACGCACAAGCGTCACAGCAATAACTGTACGATAGAATGAGTCCAGCAGATGGATGTATAGGTTAGTATAGCAGGCAGAAGACTGGGAGACTGTGGGGAACAGTTCCAAGCAGGATTTGATGTCATCAACCCGGGAGATGGCCTATCTCATGGGTCTCCAATCCTGGTCCTCAAGGGACACTGTCCTAAAGGTTTTAGATCAGGGGTGTCAAACTCGTGCCATCGCGAGCCAAGAGGGTGCAGGTTTTCGCGTCAACCAAGCCCCTACACCAGCTGATATCAATAACGAGTTTGATTTCACTAAGTGGAGAAACGCGTTGGTGAAATCAGCTGGTGTAGGGGCTTGGTTGACGCGAAAACCTGCACCCTCTTGGCCCGCGATGGCATGAGTTTGACACCCCTGTTTTAGATGTTTCCCTGCTCCAGCACACCTGATTCAAATGAAAGGTCATTAACAGGCTTCCACATAGCTTGATAACAGCCCATTCATTAGAATCAGGTGCTGGAGCAGGGAAACATGGAAACCTTCAGGACAGTGGCCCTCGAGGATCAGGATTGGACACCCATGGAGCAGAAGATGCATATAAAAATGTGATAAAAATCTCATTAGTCTACAGTAATGTTTTTGTTTTTGATTGAAAGTATTTAGTTATTTATGTTATTTAAGGGATTGCGTTAACGTGACACTGTTATAATCGTGATATTTGACTCAATGCACATGGTAAATTTATAGAGTGAATATTTAGTGAAAAAGAGGCGTGTCCCTGCCGAGGTTGAACCATACATATGCCTCTGATGTCAGCATGGGGGCGGGGCTAGAGTACCAAGGTGTCACCATGACTGGTAACTGCAGCTCTGTGATACGGTGCTCTGCTTCATCTGCTCTCCAGTTAAGACTATACTTTCAGGGATCATTTCTACAGTTCTTAACTTGTGGAATGTGTTTCTAAAGTGTCTGGTCTCACTATCCACGATGATGAGATATAATTTCTTCTGAGCGTGAAACAAGTTGAGAGTAATGGTTGACTTCATTTGCTCTCTGCTGTTGATGAACGTTTACTGCTTCCTAGTGGAGCTGTGAGGAAGGGAATATGATCAGAGTGGATCTCAGTTCTCTGTTAAAAGTAATTACAACAGCATTGAACTCAATATGAACAGTTGTTCCTGTGCAGCAACAGTTTACATTCCCATGGAAGGATGCTTGATTGTGATTGGTCTGTTTAACACGTAGCTCACCATAGTTAGCATAATGTTAATAATATAGAATGCTGATAGTAACTACACACACAAATACACACACACACACACACACACACACACACACTCATCAAGTTAACATGCCTGAACTCTCATGTTCCTCATCTAAACATGCTGATGCGTAGATCTCCATCATAAATGCATTATGGGTACTGTGGGTATTTTAGAATAAAACTTATTGGATGCTCACTACCTTGTATTTGGTTAATGTTATTCAGAGGGTTATAGTTGTATTGTCAAGCTGCACATGAATGATTAGGTTTAGTTTGTCACCGTCAGTGTGAATGACGGCAGTTTAAATGCCTTCCCCCTCTCACCTGTATGTTTGTTAAGACTGTACTTTCAGGGATCATTTCTATAGTTCTTAACTTCTGAAATGTGTTTCTAAAGTGTCTGGCCTCATAAACCATGATGATGAGATATGATATTCCCTTCTAAGCAGGAAGCAAGCTGAGAGTAATGATTCACTTCATTTGCTCTCTGCTATTGATGACTGTTCACTGCTTCATAATGAAGCTTTGAGGAAGGGAATATGATCAGAGTGGTTATTCATGTCTGTGAAAAAAATAATATAGGTAATTATCACTTATTAAATTTGTCTGCAATTTAGTCAAATAATTGTTCTTCCTGCATTATAAGGTCATGACTTTCCCCATTCCAAAGGGAGGTATGGAGGGGAGGAGAGAGAGTGGAGATAATAGAGTGACACAAGCAGTTAGCAGTTACAGACAGTTTATTGTATGGTGCAGGGTGAGAGTGTGGTGAGGGAAAGTTAATGTGAGTGTGTGTGTGGGGAGGCATGAGGAGGTGGGGGAGGCATGAGGAGGTGAGGCATGAGGAGGTGGGGGAGGCATGAGGAGGTGAGGCATGAGGAGGTGGGGGAGGCATGAGGAGGTGGGGCATGAGGAGGTGGAGAGGCATGAGGAGGTGGGGCATGAGGAGGTGGGGGAGGCATGAGGAGGTGGGGGAGGCATGAGGAGGTGGGGCATGAGGAGGTGGATAGGCATGAGGAGGTGGGGCATGAGGAGGTGGGGGAGGCATGAGGAGGTGGGGGAGGCATGAGGAGGTGGGGCATGAGGAGGTGGGGGAGGCATGAGGAGGTGGGGCATGAGGAGGTGGGGCATGAGGAGGTGGGGCATGAGGAGGTGGGGCATGAGGAGGTGGGGCATGAGGAGGTGGGGAGGCATGAGGAGGTGGGGCATGAGGAGGTGGGGCATGAGGAGGTGGGGCATGAGGAGGTGGGGCATGAGGAGGTGGGGCATGAGGAGGTGGGGAGGCATGAGGAGGTGGGGCATGAGGAGGTGGGGGAGGCATGAGGAGGTGGGGCATGAGGAAGAGTGTGTGGGAGGAAGGGTGCCCAGGCTGAGTAACTCCTGGGAGACCTTGGCCAAAATAAAGGCACTGCTGAGATTTGAAGTCAGGATTTCCTGTCTACTAGACATGCGCTTTGACCAACTAAGCCACGGCGCCTCTCTGAGAACCAGGAGGAAGAGATTTTCCAGCGTCTTCAACTCTGATGGTCGGGACAGGTCCTTTTCACAAAGGGCAGTGCCCACATCAGAAACAACCACGGACTCGAACCAACATCCTTTCGCCTCACTGCTCGCTGACTGAGCTTGGAGTTAAACCCACAATACTTGAGAGAAGAGGGCATTTGCTCACACTCTCCTTCCCCACAGGTAACAGGAAGGTTTGTCTTTTTGTTGTCATTTTGTCAGGCTCACGCGTTTCATTAAAACTGTCTGGGGGCCTTGCTAGCCTCCAAGCCTTGTTGGCGCAGTAAGCAGTGCGTCAGTCTCATAATCTGAATGTCGTGAGTTCGAGCCTCACACAGGGTAGTTGTTTTTTTTCATAACCAAAATAGCATCCGTTTCCAAATGAAAGGGTAATTTGACAGGTGTTCAAAGGGCTCCATCTGCGTCTGGAGAGGTTGGCTCGGCAGCTCTGGCCTGTCAACAAAGCAGCTCTGGCCCGGTAGCAGAGCAGGTGTGGCCGGTTAGCTCAGTTGGTCAGAGTGTGGTGCTAATAACGCCAAGGTTCTGGGTTCGATACCCGCACGAGCCAAAGACCTTCTTAAAATGTCATTTCCTGTTTGATTTAGACAATATGTGTTGAGGCTTTCAAATGCTTCATCAGGGCTTTGGTAAACCCGTGAGGTTTGCAATTTGTTGTCTGCTCGAAAAGGGGTGACTGGTCCAGGCTGAGACGATTGCGACGCTGGACCTGGTGCACAAGCCTGTCTCCTTGAAACAACCAAACGACTGGACAAACCTGTCCTTTCTCCAGAGCCCTGGTGCCAGATTCAGCTTCAATAAGTTATTCATAGAATGTGGGTTAAGGGACAAGGCAGATGATCTTGTGGGTTCCAACGACCCCTGAGACAATGCAAGTGTGGGGCAAAAGACAGCGCAAGCAGTAAAGGTCAGGAGAGCGTGGGTGTTCAAAATCTCATAGCAGAGGATGGTTTTGATCCATCGACCTCTGGGTTATGGGCCCAGCACGCTTCCGCTGCGCCACTCTGCTGCCTGTCACCCCAGATGGGACTTGAACCCACAATCCCTGGCTTAGGAGGCCAGTGCCTTATCCATTAGGCCACTGGGGCTGGAGGCTGTCATTGATCTGCTCCACTGGGTGGTAAGAGGGGTGGAGCAATGCAGCTGACTCGATGGCGCAGGCTGCAGTGCGTGTTTGTGAGTTTGAGCCTCTCACAGGGCAGGGTTGTGAATGTTGGTGTGCTAGATAAGATAAGATAATCCTTTATTTGTTCTGCAGGGTGGTCATTGCAGTTTGCAACAGCAGCAGGGAACACTACAGCCCTCAGAGTAACAGTTTCAAATATACAAAAATACAAAGTACACGATAGAGGGGATCCTATCAAAAATGAAGGTTAGGATCTAAGAGTATGCGAAAGCAACATAGTATATAAAGTAAAAGAAAGTTAAATGGTACATAACGTCATAACGCCTATTCTTTGAGGGTGGCACACTATGCTCATCTACTTGACATATTTTCCCTTGTTTCCCAAACACCCAAGTTGCAAAATAGGGACTCAAGCCAGCCAGGAGTCGAACCTAGAATCTTCTGATCCGTAGTCAGACGCGTTATCCATTGCGCCACTGGCCCACGTCTGTGTGTTGTCACCCAGTCTCATTATCTGAAGGTCGTGAATTTGAACCTCACACGGGTCAGTTGTATTTTTTTATGTTTTAATAACCAAAATAGCATCCGTTTCCAAATGAATGGGGTCATTTGACAGGCGTTCAAAGGTCTCCATCTGCGTCTGGAGAGGGACTGCAGACTAACGAAGCCATGGTGACCAAGAGCTTGGAGAATGCGGGCACCGATCCCGCTGCTTCTCGCATGCTAAGCAAGCGCTCTACCATTTGAGCTAATTCCCCTTGCTGACCATGGCACTTCGTAGTCTGGCAAAGACTTAAAGCCCAAGAGACCGTAAAGGTCAAACGTCTCCTAGCCCTCCTGTTGTGTTCCGCATCATCTCGCATCATTTGTATTATTTGTAACATTTGTATTCCATGTTACCTGTATCATTTGCACTACTCGCATCATTTGTATTATTTGTAACATTTGTATTCCTTGTCTATATGTATCACATCTGCAGTGTATCTTTACATTGTATTCATTTTCATTTTATTAGTAGACCACATTTATGTTCTATGTTTGCTCATTCCTGCCAAAGTAAATTCTATGTTTGTTTATCTTGCATAGCGAATAAACCCCCATTCTGATTCTGATTCTGATTGGTAAGGATGGGGTCCCTCAGTGTCAGCCGTGACCTACGGAGCCTGGATAGCTCAGTCGGCAGAGCATCAGACTTTTAACAGTCCGGTATCCACTGCCTACAATAGTTGATCAGTCCCAGAAAGGCCATCAGCGCGTGCTTGGTGGCAGGGCGCGAAGTGTCCATGATGACTTGTACGCGCTCCGGGGTGAGGCGTCGGGTACCCTGTGACAGTTCATAGCCTAGATAGCGTACAGTGGGGAGACAGAACTGTAACTTAGTTTTGGATACCTTGAACCCTTTGTCAGCGAGGAGCCGTAACAACGCCAATGACGCTTCTTCGCAGGTTGTGACTGAATCCGCTGACACCAGTAGGTCGTCGGCATACTGCAGCACTCTGGCCCCGTGGGGAAGAGATAAGTCGGCCAAGGCGTTCCTTACCGTTGATGAAAACACGGCAGGCGAGTCAATGAACCCTTGTGGCAACCGAGTCCACGTATACTGCTGCCCCCTGTGCGTAAATGCGAACAGTGGCTGTGTATTCGCCTCAACAGGGACACTAAAGAAAGCAGAGCAGAGATCAATAACAGAGAAATACGAGTGATCATGTGGAATGGAGGCCATGATTGAATGGACATCCGGGACTATGGGTGCAACGGGTATGATGAGATCATTTATCCGGCGTAGATCCTGAGTAAAACGCCACGTCCCGTCTGGTTTCGGGACTGGATTGACCGGAGTGTTGTATGGGCTTGAGCAGGTTATCAAAACACCTTGGTCTAGTAATGAAAGCAAAATATCATCAATACCGTCAGCTTTGGCCGGAGACAAAGGATATTGCTTGATATATACTGGAGTCAGATGTTTAACACGAGCCTCATATGGTTCACAGGTTACCAGTCCTACCTCATTCTTGTGGTCCGCCCAAAGTGTACTAGGCAGGGACAGTAGCTGTGAGGGGATAGGGAAAGGGAGGGGAGAAGAGGAAGAGACAGCAGAGATATTGTGCGGAACAAGACTCCCGTCCAGGGAGACAATGTCGGGCGTGGCATCCTCAGGGGTTTGCACCACCAGAGAGGAACCTGAGAATGACAGAGTAAGGTTAAACATGCTCATGAGATCCCGACCGAGAAGGTTAAACGGGCATTCAGGCATACACACAAAGGAGTGAGAGAGACAGAGTTCAGGGTCAGAGTCACAGGACACAGAAAGGGGGGGTGTGATGGGTGAAGAAAAAGGAACCCCATTGATTCCCACAGAGCTAACAGACCGTGCAGAAAGAAGCCCCTCATAGTCCTTCCCCAGGGAGGACATGGTCGCCCCCGTGTCCAGAAGGAACGGGTATGACGTGTCATCTATTCTTAGGCTCAAGACCGGCAGGTCCTGCGCGTGAGGAGAATTAAAAGAGAGGTTCAACATGGAGACGGTCGAGGGGCTCGGGCTCCGCGGGCAGCCCTAGTACTGCGGGCGGTTATGTTGTTGCTGTTGGTGTGTGGGTCCGGCGCCCTGGGGGGGGTCTGCGAGACGCGCGGACTCGGGGTTGCCCCCACGCTCATTCCTCTGTTTCTTCCTACACTCTCGCGCCCAATGTCCTTCAATCCCACAATAAAAACACTTTCCTGGTCTCCGCTCTGTCTTACCATTACTCTGGTTATTCCACTTCTATTGTTTCCCTTATAACCAGATCCCTTTCCCCCTGCACCCTGTGCCACCACCAAACATGCCTTATTCCTTACATCAAACAAACCATCACCTTCCACTGTCCTCAACCTTTCATATAAGGATAATCCCAATCGGAGTCACCGATCCTATCATAAATCATTCGATGTGCAGATGCCAAGAACCCCGGATCGAACGTCCCTGTACGAGGGAAGGGGGGAAGCTGAGGATTTGCCTCAGTCCATCCAGCTATGTTATCAACAAATGGGTTTACATAATATGCCTGTCCACATCGGGTCATCCAGTCAACAGGTGACTCATCGGGCTTTGGCCGGGGAAAAGATGCCTGAACCTGAACCCCCATATTTCGCGCGGAGTTCGCGAACGTACACACACGGAGAACTATACAACCAAATCAGACAATTTACTTTATGCGCGCCTGCCCAACTCTCCCAGTTGAGGATTACCTCCTGTGTTTTCCTAGCGGATAGGAAAAACAGGGAACACCGACACCGTCCTCGTATTACTCGAGGGTAACTCTTTGAATCTTCTCTCTAAAGATTCAAGTTCAAATACTGCCAACCAGGAAGCGTTTCAAAGAAATAACTTTGTAGCTTACCTGATTGAGAGTATCACGTCGGGGTCACCAAAGAACTGTAAGAATTTCCCAGTTGTCCGTGTCGGGTCACCAAAGAACTATTAGAATTTCTCAGTTGTCCGTGTGTGAAGATCGTTCTCCCGTTGCGAACCCACGAGCTCGGGAGCACTGAATACACCAACACAAGCCTTACAGCAAAGAGTGATTTATTCAGAATGCTCAAAATCAGAAGGTCACATACAGAGTATATATAGGCGAAGACAAGGAGGGGTTGTGTGCGAAGGAATGTGCATGTGTGTGCATAACAGGACATAAGTCTAAACTGATCAGTGAGAACAGGAGCCAGTTAATCAGTGAGAACGGGAACCAGTTGTGTCTGCAAGGCATCACATGTCCTGATAATGTCCTGATATGCGGAATAGCAGGAGACAAAGGCGGGGGTGTTATGCAGGGTACAAATGGGCAGACATAAGTTTAACATGACCTCTAAACAATATTCTCACAGCTAATGATCTGATCAGCTGGTGCGGTATGCCTTATGTTTTGCAGTCAATTTATGTATGATCCGATTAGTCAACTAATCGGAAAAATTATCGGTGATTAGTCGACTATCAAAATAATCGTTTGTGGCAGCCCTAGTTGGAACATGAATCTGTTCCAACAAAGGGAAACTCTAAGATAGTCATTTTAAAAAGCCCTGTCCCCTGTTGTCTCCAGCTAACAACTATCCTTCTCCTCCTCATAGAACTCCATCATGAGCTGTTGTTCTGCGGCCGTGAAATATGTTGCGCAACTCTTGTCCATGTTCTGATCGTTGATTCTGTGAGGGATCGCGAGGTCTATAAAAAAATGCTGTGAAAAGGCATTTATCCTGACTACCAACACCTGGCTTGACATAGCGGCGCCTTTTCATCCTGGTTTGGGAAACGTGCAACTAATTAAGCCAGGATGCGCCGACCAGACTAGATAAAGCCGCGCTTGATCAGTTATCCTGGATTTCTTGATTCTACTTTTGTGCAATACCCCTCAGATGTGGAAAAAACATTGACATGTTGCCCAGCCCCATCTGCCACGTGGATTCCTGCCTTCCATTCAGGGCCCTTGAGTTGATGGTGACCTCCGATGGAAAACTGCAACTATTGTCGTGTCCTCGTTAGTATAGTGGTTAGTATCCCCGCCTGTCACGTGGGAGACCAGGGTTCAATTCCCTGACGGGGAGAAGGGACTGTTTTTGCCCCTTTCGGTTCCCTCTTCGCCATCACAGCCTTTGCATCGCTACTCGGATGACTGAGGACATACCTTCACTCTTCACATAGTTGTATGGTGAATCCTGATACTTGTGATTATGACGAGATATAAAGTGATGTGTCCTCGACCACCGACCAAAATAGTCCTTTCCACCCGTCAGGGAATTGAACCCTGGTCTGGTCAACATGTCAAAGTTCTTCCACATCTGGCTGTCCTCAAAAAGTTCACCACGCGGTCAAACCAACTCAAAAACTAGGATGTCGACCGCAAGAGCCATGCATTGGCTGGGAATCGAACCCGGGCCTCATAATGACAAGTATCAGGATTCACCATACAACTATGTGAAGAGAGAAGGTATGTCCTCAGTCATCCGAGTAGCGCTGTGATGGCGAAGCGGGTGGGAACCAAAAGGGTTAATAACAGTCCCTTCTCCACGTCAGGGAATTGAACCCCGGTGTCATGTGACACAAGCCGCTCTCGCCGTCATGCCTAGGGGAGGGGAGGGAGACGTGCCAAATCGCTCCAAAAGCCAAACTGATGCACAATGTCTGTAACAAGGATTTCCACCAGTCTAGGTGGCTGTGGTTCCACGGTCAACACTCTGGGCTCTGAATCCAGTAATCCGTGGTGGGGATACTAACCACTATACTAACAAGGACAAAATCACTTTTCCCAATATGGAAAAAGCCAAACATCAGCCTTTTCTTCTCATATTCCAGACGCCGTTTTTGAGTCATCGCCGCTGCCAGCTCATACTTGTCTTATAGGCCACCCTTGTGCTACCTGCTTTCAAAAATGGATCGTATGGTCTCGGCAGTCGTATGGTCTTTGTGGCGCAATTGGTTAGCGCGTTCGGCTGTTAACCGAAAGGATGGTGGTTCGAGCCCACCCAAGGACGAGAGCTTTTTCATGTTTGTTTCAGATCTTGTAAGTACAAGCTTGACGCAACTCACACCAAGAGAAAATCTGATGAAATAATCTGCAGACACATCGAAGATGCCACCTAGGAGCAAGCCGTCTCCCAACGAGCCCAACCATCTTGCGGCGCATACGCAGCTTCGGAAGGAGCAAGATGCACTGAGCGATAGACGAAGTTGAACTTCCAAAAAGGTTGGCGCACCATGAATATAGCTTGCCAACGAGGTTGAGATTGAACTCATGCGTGCAGAGCACAATGGATTAGCAGCCAATCGCCTTAACCACTCAGCCACCTCGTCACTTGCTCCACTTCCCCTTGTCACCACCGACAGCTGAAATCTGAATTGTGCACCTGGCCACACTCGCGATTCCTTCCGTCGATAAGACCCACTGCCACGCTGCGAAAAAATTTAGCCTTATGGAAATTTGGAGCGGAACGATTTTATTGTATTACTCACACCGCCCTTGTGTCATTAAAACCATCATCAAGAGCCACGGCCACGTTCACAAACCTTTCGCGCTAGTTTTACTTTCACACAAGTTTTATTTAACGAATCGCCACCATTTTGGAACAGTAGTTATTACGTTCGCCTGACACACGGATGGTCCCTGGTTCAAAACTGGGCAGAAACGTCATTCTGCTTTTGTCAAATTGCAATTATGCCCACTGACTAAGTTAAGGCTCGTTGGAGTTGGCCTGTTGCTTTCGGAAACGCCAAGTCAGGTGCCCTGGTGCCGCTTGTACGCTCATTCCCTAGCTTCTGCTGATTCCTGCGAGCACCCGATCAGGTCTGAAACATGCTCAGCAGGAAGCCTGAGAACCAGCGCTGGGAAGGTATGACTCAGACCACCCTGATTGTTGTTAGCTTGCTGAAAAACATTTTCGACAATCTGAAATTCCTGCATTGCCTTAAAGAGGTGTCCCTGTTCAGTGTTGTTTTTTTTTTTAATCGTGTATTTTTGCATACTGGGTTTCCCGCTATTTACAAGCAGTTGGTTTCTGTAGTGTAGTGGTTATCACGTTTGCCCAACACGTGAAAGGTCCCCGGTTCGAGACCGGGCAGAAATTTAATTCTGCTTTGGTAAAATTGCAATTGTGCCCACTAAGTGAGTTGCGGCTCGTTGGAGTTGGCCTGTTGTTTTCGGAAGCACCAAGTCAGGTTCCCTGGTGCCACTTGTTTGAACCCTAAACATGCAGGTTTCCTGCTCTTCCTACAGGGTCTGCATAGCTCCGTTGGCAGAGCATCAGACTTTTAAGCTGAGGGTCCAGGGTTCAAGTACCTGTTCGGGCAATGTCTTTTCTAACCTTGTTGCGGTGCTTGCTGAGGTGTTCTGTGTTACAGAACAGTGGCCTTTTACAGTGAGTGTCCGGAGTTCCTGGTTCCTTCCAAGCAACTGACCCGGGATTGATTACAGGCTAATGCAGAACCTTAAAAGAGCGTTGTTTTATCTTGTAAAGTTAAAGTGTCACAATGACATGGAGTCAGCACATGGAATTTAAACGCCGACAACAGCTTGAGGGTTGAAAAGTACTTCCATAGAGAAATTTCCCTGACCGGGAATCGAACCCAGGCCGCGGCGGTGAAAGCGCCGAATCCTAGCCACTAGACCACCAGGGAGACTTAGTCAATTTCTGTCAAAACATGAGCAACTAGTTGCAGGGCTAAAATGCCCAGGCTCGAAACTCCTGGGAGACCTTGGCCAAAATAAAGGCACTGCTGAGATTGGAACTCAAGATTTCATGTTTACTAAACAGGTGCTTTGACCAACTAAGCCACGGCGCCTCTCTGAGAACCACGAGGAAGAGATTTTCCAGCGTCTTCAACTCTGATGGTCGGGACAGGTCCTTTTCGAACAGGGCAGGGCCCACATCAGAAACAACCACGGACTCGAACCAACATCCTTTCGCCTCACTGCTCGCTGACTGAGCTTGGAGTTAAACCCACAATACTTGAGAGAAGAGGGCATTTGCTCACATTCTCCTATCCCACAGGTAACAGGAAGGTTTGTCTTTTTGTTGTTATCATTTTGTCAGGCTCACGTGCTTCAGCCAAACTGCCTGGGGGGAGGTGCCCTTGTTGGTGCAGTAGGCAGCGTGTCAGTCTCATAATCTGAAGGTTGTGAATTTGAACCTCACACAGGTCAGTTGTATTCTTGACTGTTTTAAACCGCAAGAAACAGGAAAAAGTAAAACTCCTTCGAGCCGGATTTGAACCAGCGACCTAAGGATTTCCAATCCAGTCATAAACTACAGTCCTCCGCTCTACCAACTGAGCTATCGAAGGGTGAGACAGTAACTGCTATTTTGGCGTTGTAGGCTTGCAACGCTCCAGTCCTGCTTCAATTGAGATAGCAAAGAAAGCCTTTAATCTAATATGGATTTTCCAACAACGTACCATAAAGCACTTGCCTGGCGTTTCAGAATGGGCTTGTCCGGGATTTGAACCCCGGACCTCTCACACCCTAAGCGAGAATCATACCCCTAGACCAACAAGCCAACTTAATTACAACAGCGTTGAACTCAAAATGGAAAGGTGTTCTTGTGCTGCAACAGTGTACATCTACCTGGAAGAATTCTTGATTGTGATTGGTCTGTTTGACATGTAGCTCAATATAGTCAGCATAATGTTAATAGTAAAGAATGTTGATAGTAACTACACACACACACACGCTCATCAAGTTAACATGCCTGAACTCTCATGTTCCTCATATAAACATACTGATGCGTAGATCTCAGAAATGCATTATGGGTACTGTGGGTATTTTAGAATAAAACTTATTTGATGCTCACTACCTTGTATTTGGTTAATGTTATTCAGAGGGTTAGAGTTCTATTGTCAAGCTGCACATGAATGATTAGGTTCAGTTTGTCACCATCAGTGTGAATGACGGCAGTTTAAATGCCTTCCCCCTTTCACCTGTATGTTTGTTAAGACTATACTTTCAGGGATCATTTCTATAGTTGGCTCATCATTTCTATAGTGGGGTCATTCCAAACCAGTCATGAACTACAGTCCTCCAACTTGATGCAGCATTATCAGTTAAAAGCTACTCTTAGAGGGGGGGAAGAAGGGCTAGAATTGATGCTTTCACATCCACGCCATCGGTTCAGTTCCCGTTTAGAGAAACGAGTCTGTACACCCCTTTCAAAATAGGGTCTCCCTGCTTTGTCTGGTATACTGCATTTGGACTGTAAATAGTTTAACTTGTGAAATGTGTTTCTAAAGTGTTTAGTATGAGATATGATATTTCCTCCTGAGCATGCATCAAGCTGAAAGTAATGATTAACTTAATCTGCTGTTGATGAGCATTCACTGCTTCATAATGAAGCTTTGAGGAAGGGAATACTATCAGAGTAGTTGTGTCTATCTGTGAACATATAATTTCTTTGGAGTAATATTTATTAACATCTTAATATATTATACACATTAATATGAAATGAGTAGCTAGTTACAGTAGTCCTTTCACAACTGGACTACTGCAACTCGCTACTAGACGCTGGCTTAGTGTGTGGGGGTTTCCAACAACGCACCATACAGGGCTCATCTGGCATATCAAAATGGGCTCATCTGGGATTTGAACACAGAACCTCTCTGTGAGGTAGTGTGGTGATGAGTGGCTAAAAAGTGTCTTAGGAAGAGTCAGAGGCCAAAGTCATGTCCAAAAAGTGGATTTTATTTCCAGTGCTACCCCAAAAATCCTCCTCCTACAGAGCTCCAAGCACACACCTGCCTTCTATAAAGGCTAATTGGGCCGGCCCATTCCACTTATCTGGAACAATATCAAACATGAAACGTGATACAATACAACATATGCAACACCACAAACCCTTGACAGACTGGGACAGACAGCAACAGATGTTCATCAATGCAACCTGCAATCCCAATCACAGGGGAAACACAAACCTGGATTAGACAACATCATCTCATCACCACCCCTGCTCCACATAGTACACCCTGTCATTAGTGACATCACCAGGACAGGGTGACAGACAAGGAAATGGCTGGGCGGCCCTCCCCTTTTACCCCCAGCCATGATACAGGTAAGCAACTAACTAAGTGGGGTGAACACCTCACTTCGTCACATTCTCGCACCCTTAGCAAGTCACATAACCCTAGACCAACAAGCACCCTGGGGGGTATTGCACAAA
This sequence comes from Neosalanx taihuensis, assembly GCA_030340665.1. NCBI lineage: Eukaryota > Metazoa > Chordata > Actinopteri > Osmeriformes > Salangidae > Neosalanx > Neosalanx taihuensis. The sequence goes on along the minus strand of JARGSH010000050.1, from coordinate 5,574,993 downwards.
ACTAAGATAAGGGATTAAGCCGGGATATGTTGGTTATCCTGGCTGAATTTAGCCTCAGGTTGTTTGCATGAAAGCCGATAAAACATAGCCTGGCCAAGTTACCATGGCGATTTATTCTCTGCAGCTAGCCTGCTCCGGACCAGGCTAACAGCCAGGCTAAGATTAATAAGTTTTATTCTAAAATATTTACAGTACCCATAATGCATTTCTGATGGAGATCTACGCATCAGTATGTTTAGAGGAACATGAGAGTTCAGGCATGTTAACTTGATGAGTGTGTGTGTGTGTGTGTGTGTGTGTGTAGTTACTATCAACATTCTTTATTATTAACATTATGCTGACTATATTGAGCTACATGTCAAACAGACCAATCACAATCAAGAATTCTTCCACGTAGATGTACACTGTTGCAGCACAAGAACACCTTTCCATTTTGAGTTCAATGCTGTTGCAATTACCTTTAACAAAAAAACGAGCTCCACTCTGGTCATATTTCCTTCCTCACAGCTCCACTAGGAAGCAGTGAACATTCATCAAGAGCAGAGAGCAGATGAAGTCAATCATTACTCTCAACTCGTTTCACGCTCAGAAGGAAATATCATATCTCATCATCGTGGATAGTGAGACCAGACACTTTAGAAACACATTCCACAAATTAAGAACTATAGAAATGATCCCTGAAAGTATAGTCTTAACTGGAGAGCAGGTGAAGCAGAGCACCGTATCACAGAGCTGCAGTTACCAGTCATGGTGACACCTTGGTACTCTGAGCCCCGCCCCCCGGCTGACATCAGAGGCATCTGTATGGTTCAACCTCGGCATGGACACGCCTCTTTTTCACTAAATATTCACTCTATAAATTTACCATGTGCATTAAGTCAAATATCACAATTATAACAGTGTCATGTTAACGTATTCCCTTAAATAATATAAATAACTATCAAATACTTTCAATCAAAAACAAAGACATTACTGTAGACTAATGAGATTTTCATATGCATCTTCTACTCATTTTCTACTCAGGTCAAAACACAATCATTCTATTATATTAGTTCATCAAACTCTTACTCCGAGCTCCGAAGTAAGTCATGACCTTATAATGCAGTAAGAACAATTATTTGATTAAATTACAGACCAACTTCATAAGTGATACTTAACAGATATCATTAATTTATTATTAACTGATCATATTCCCTTCCTCAAAACTTCGTTAAGAAGCAGTGAACAGTCATCAATAGCAGAGAGCAAATGAGGTGATCATTACTCTCAGGTTGCTTCCTCCTCAGAAGTAAATATATCTCATCATCATGGTTTATGAGACCGGACACTTTAGAAACAAAGTTCACGAGTTAAGAACTATAGAAATTATCCCTGAAAGTATAGTCTTAACAAACATATAGGCGAGAGGGGGAAGGCATTTAAATTGCCATCATTCACACTGATGGTGACAAACTAAACCTAATCATTCATGTGCAGCTTGACAATACAACTATAACCCTGTGAATAACATTAGATTAGATTAGATTAGATTCAACTTTATTGTCATTACACAGGTACAAGTACAGGGCAACGAAATACAGTTAGCATCCAACCAGAAGTGCAAAACAGTTAATCCAACAGAATATAATAAATATGGGTATACTCAGAATATACATAGTATGAACAGTATAATCAGAATATACAGGGTATGTACAGATTCAAGTGATTTTAGACAAAGCAGAAATTACCGAGTAGCATGTATATACAGTTAGTGCAAATGATGCAATGAGCAGATGTGCAAAATTAACAAAATGTACAGCTGGTGCAGTACAGCTGGTGCAGCTGGTGTCCTGGAGTGCAGAATCAGCTCTCATCAATCAATCTATACATCTACAATGTCAAGAGTCATGAAAAGGAAGTAAACTCATTAAATTAGAAGGTGTGTCCAAAATTTTGGTCTGAACACCAAACCACTGTCACTTCATCTCTCCTGTGCACAGAAGCCACAAGTGACTATTCATCTTCCTCCTGCACACTGGAGCCACTGAAGTTGTCTTCTTCGGCCGCTCGTATCAGACCCGCTCTGTAAGTCGTTTTTTTGCCTCTTGGAACTCAGGGGTACGTCAAGAATGCACTTCAACTGGAGCGAAGAGTCCGCAATGGATAACGTGTCTGGATACGGATCAGAAGATTCTAGGTTCGACTCCTGTCTGGCTTGAGTGCCTTTTTTGCGACTTGGGTGTTTGGGAAACAAGGGAAAATATGTCTGTCAAGTAGATGAGCATAGTGTGCCACCCTCAAATAATACGCGTTATGACGTTATCTACCATCTAACTCTCCTTTACTTCATATACTATGTTGTTTTTGCATACTCTTAGATCCTTACCTTCATTTTTTATAGGATCCCCTCTATCGTGTACTTTGTATTTTTGTATATTTTGAACTGTTACTCTGAGGGCTGTAGTGTTCCCTGCTGCTGTTGCAAACTGCAATGACCACCCTGCGCAACAAATAAAGGGTTATCTTATCTTATCTAGTACACCAACATTCACAACCCTGCCCCGTGAGAGGCTCAAACTCACAAACATGCACTGCAGCCTGCGCCATCGATTCAGCTGCATTGCTCCACCCCTCTTACCACCCAGTGGAGCGGAGTAATGACAGCCTCCAGCCCCAGTGGCCTAATGGATAAGGCACTGGCCTCCTAAGCCAGGGATTGTGGGTTCAAGTCCCATCTGGGGTGACAGGCAGCAGAGTGGCGCAGCGGAAGCATGCTGGCCCGATAACCCAGAGGTTGATGGAGCAAAACCATCCTCCGCTATGAGATTTTGAACGCCCACGCTCTCCTGACCTTTACTGCTTGCGCTGTCTTTTGCCCCACACTTGCGTTGTCTCAGGGGTCGTTGGTCATCTGCCTTGTCCATTTACCCACATTCTATGAAAAACATATTGAAGCTGAATCTGGCACCAGGGCTCTGGAAAAAGGACAGGTTTGTCTTCAGGGTTGAAAAGCTCTTCCGTAGAGAGATTTCCCTGACCGGGAATCGAACCCAGGTCGCGGTGGTGAAAGCGCCAAATCCTAGCCACTAGATCACCAGGGAGCCTTGGTCAGTTGCTGTCAAAACATGAGGACCTAGTTGCAGGACTAAAGGTGGAGGACGCATCACTTTTTATCGAGTCATAATAACAAGTATCAGGATTCACCATACAACTATGTGAAGAGTGAAGGTGTGTCCTCAGTCATCCGAGTAGCGAAGCGAAGGCTGTGATGGCGAAGCGGGAACCAAAAGGGGCAAAAACAGCCCGGTCTCCCCGTCAGGGAATTGAACCCTGGTCTCCCGCGTGACAAGCGGGGATACTAGCCACTATACTAACGAGGACATGTGAATAGCTGCATTTTGAGGACCCAAAAGGTACATATTTCATCACAAACGTTTGCTTAGGCTGGTGTAGTCTTCACCTTTCATGCCAAGGTGCTTCTTGTCAACGTTGATGCAGAAAGAAACTAGTTTTGCAGAATGAAAATTTACCTGAATGGAGAATAAGGTCATCGATCCCACCGCCTCTCACATGCAAAGCGAGCGCTCTACCACTTGAGCTAATCCCCCACGTCTCTGGGCAAATGGTGCCTTAAAAGAGTGTTTTCTGTCTTGTACGACAGTCATACATGCTCGTTTGAGACAAATTTTCCTGGGAACTGATGCGCAGTGTTGAGTTGAGGACAACGTTGTGATTGATTTAATGGGGAACTTGTCATCGACTGCATGAGGACCCAAAAGGTACATATTTCAAACTTTTGCTAAGGCTGGTGTAGTCTTCACCTTTCATGCCAATGCGCTTCTTGTCAACGTTGATGCAGAAAGAAACTAGTTTTGCAGGATGAAAATGTATCAGAATGGAGAATGCAAGCATTGATCCCGCTTCCTCTCGCATGCAAAGCATGCGTTCTACCACTTGAGCTAATCCCCCATTTCTTAATCCTCCTAGTTTCATAGTTTCTTGAAATAATTCAAATGGATTCAGTTTTGCACCACAGTCATCAATGATAGATTGACTGTTTGAGCTACATTTTCCTAGGAAAAGGATCATGGAGAATGCGGGCATCGATCCCGCTGCCTCTCGCATGCGAAGCGAGCGCTCTACCACTTGAGCTAATCCCGCATTGGTGATACATTTGATGGGGAACTTGTCATTGGCTGCATAAGGACTAAACAGACAAGACAAGAACTGTTGAAGAAACTCACAGGAAAAGACAGAGACTGATGGTCTTACGGTATTATGATGGATCGATGCCTGCATTCTCCAAGCTCTTGGTCACCATGGCTTTCTTAGTACCGCTCCGGTGCGGGGTCTGCAGTCCCTCTCCAGACGCAGATGGCGACCTTTGAATGCCTGTCAAACGACCCCTTTCATTTGGAAACGGATGCTTTTACCGACCATCAGAGTTGAAGAAGGTGGAACATCTCTTCCTCGTTTTCCTCACACAGGCACTGTGGCTTAGTTGGTCAAAGCGCCTGTTTAGTAAACAGGAGATCCTGAGTTCAAATCTCAGCGGTGCCTTTATTTTGGTCTCCCAGGAGTTACTCTTCCTGGGCACTTTAGCCCTGCAACTAGGTCCTTAAGTTTTGACAGCCCTTGATGCCGTCTCCCTGGTGGTCTAGTGGCTAGGATTTGGCGCTTTCTCAGATAAGAGGTCACTGTGTCGTCTTCAAGGTTAAGCAGCGTTGCCGTGACAAACGCAGAACACCTCAGCAAGCACTGCAACAAGGTTCGAGCAGATATTGCCTGAACAGGGACATGAACCCTGGGCCCTCTGATTAAAGGTCTGATGTTCTGCTGCAGACTGAACTATCCAGGCCCTGGAAACATTGAATGATGGTTTTATTCATCTTCCTCCTGTGCATTGAAACCAAGTTGCTTTATTTTTCTTCCTGCTGAGCATTGAAACTACTGAACACCAAACCACTGTCACTTCATCTCTCCTGTGCACAGAAGCCACAAGTGACTATTTATCTTGCTCCTGCACACTGGAGCCACTGAAGTTGTCTTCTTCAGCCGCTCGTATCAGACCCGCACTGTAAGTCGTTTTTTTGCCTCTCGGAACTCAGGGGTACGTCGAGAATGCACTTCAACTGGAGTGAAGAGTCTTCCAAGACTCCAACGTCATGGGCTGAGCAGACACTGCTTGCATCTCTTAGGCAGGGGCCAGTGGCGCAATGGATAACGCGTCTGACTACGGATCAGAAGATTCTAGGTTCGAATCCTGGCTAGCTCGAGTGCCTGTTTTGCGACTTGGGTGTTTGGGAAAATATGTCAAGTAGATGAGTATAGTGTGCCACCCTCAAAGAATACGCGTTATGACGTTATCTACCATCTAACTCTATACTTATATACTGTGTTGCTATTGCATACTCTTAGATCCTTACCTCCATTTTTGATAGGATTCCCTCTATCGTGTACTTTGTATTTGTTTTTTTTATTTATTGAACTGTTACTCTGAGGGCTGTAGTGTTCCCTGCTGCTGTTGCAAACTGCAATGTCCCCACTGTGAGACAAATAAAGGATTATCTTATCTAGTACACCAACATTCACAATCCACACCGGGTACCACTTGTCTTTACTACAAATAGAAAAAAGAGGCTACAATTTGCACAAGCTCACCAAAATTAGACAGTTGAAGACTGGAAAAATGTTGCCTGCTCTGATGAGTCTCGATTTTTCTTGTGAAATTCAGATTGTAGAGTCAGAATTTGGCGTAAACAGAATGAGAACATGGATCCATCATGCCACAGTTACCACTGTGCAGGCTGGTGGTGGTGGTGTAATGGTGTGGGGGATGTTTTCTTGGCACACTTTAGGCCCCTAAGTACCAACTGGGCATCATTTAAATGCCATGGCCTATCTGAGCATTGTTTCTGACCATGTCTATCCCTGTATGACCACCATGTCCTCTGATGGCTACTTCCAGCAGAATAATGCACCAGGTCACAAAGTTCGAATCATTTCAAACTGGTTTCTTGAACATGACATGATGAGTTCACTGAACTAAAATGGCCCCCACAGTCACCAGATCTCAACCCAATAGAGCATCTTTGGGATGTGGTGGAACAGGAGCTTCGTGCCCTGGATGTGCATCCCACAAATCTCCATAAACTGCTAGATGCAATCCCATCAATATCGGACAACATTTCAAAAACAAAAAAAATCAGCACGTTGTTGAATCAATGCCACGTAGAATTAAGGCAGGTATGAAGGCGAAAGGGGGTCTAACACAGTATTAGTATGTTGCTCCTAATAATCCTTTAGGTGAGTGTATTGTCTAAATCATACAGTAAAGGATATCTAACGAAGGTCTTTGGCCCATGTGGGGATCAAACCCACGACCTTGGCGTTATTAGCACCACGCTCTGACCAACTGAGCTAACCGGCCACACCTGCTGTACTGACGGGCCAGAGCTGCTTTGTTGACAGGCCAGAGCTGCTGAGCCAACCTCTCCAGACGCAGATGGAGCCCTTTGAACACCTGTCAAACTACCCTTTCATTTGGAAACGGATGATATTTTGGTTATTGAAAAATCTAAAACAGACAACTGCCCTGTGTGAGGTTTGAACTCACAACGTTCAGATTATGAGACTGACGCGCTGCCTACTGCGCCAACAAGGCTTAGAGGCTAGGGGCCTAGAGGCCCCTCCCCCCAGGCAGTCTGAAACGCCAGAGCCTGACAAAATGACAACAACATAAAGACAAACCTTCCTGTTACCTGTGGGGAAGGAGAGTGTGAGCAAATGCCCTCTCCTCTCAAGTATGGTGGGTTTAACTCCAATCTTATTTTTCTTCCTCCTGAGCATTGAAACTACTGAAAACCAAACCACTGTCACTTCAACTCTCCTGTGCACAGAAGCCACAAGTGACTATTCATCTTCCTCCTGCACACTGGAGCCACTGAAGTTGTCTTCTTCGGCCGCTCGTATCAGACCCGCACTGTAAGTCGTTTTTTTGCCTCTCGTAACTCAGGGGTACGTCGAGAATGCACTTCAACTGGAGTGAAGAGTCTTCCAAGACTCCAACGTCATGGGCTGAGCAGACACTGCTTGCATCTCTTAGACGTGGGCCAGTGGCACAATGGATAACGTGTCTGACTATGGATCAAAAGAGTCTGAGTTCGACTCCTGGCTGGCCTGAGTGCCTTTTTTGCGACTTGGGTGTTTGGGAAACAAGGGAAGATATGTCAAGTAGATGAGCATAGTGTGCCACCCTCAAAGAATACGCGTTATGACATTATCTACCATTTAACTCTCCTTTACTTTATATACTATCTTGCTTTCGCATACTCTTAGATCCATTGAAGCATGAAGCATTTTAAGTCCCATCTGGGGTGACAGGCAGCAGAGTGGCGCAGCGGAACAGCAGACCTGATCAGCAGAAGCTAGGGAATGAGCGTACAAGCGGCACCAGGGAACCTGACTTGGCGTTTCCGAAAACAACAGGCCAACTCCAACGAGCCACAACACACCCAGTCTGCACAATTGCAATTTGACAAAAACAGCATGAAGTTTCCACCCGGGAACCTTTCGCGTGTGAGGCGAACGTGATAACCACTACACTACAGAAACCAACTGCTTGTAAATAGCGAGAAACCCAGTATGCAAAAATACACGATTCAAAAGAAACGACACTGAACAGGGACACCTCTCAAGCTAGGGAATGCGTGTACAAGTGGCACCAGGGCACCTGACTTGGCGTTTCCGAAAGCAACAGGCCACCTCCAACGAGACTCAACTTAGTCAGTGGGCATAATTGCAATTTGACAAAAGCAGAATGAAGTTTCTGCCCAGTTTTGAACCAGGGACCATCTGTGTGTCAGGCGAACGTAATAACTACTGTTCCAAAATGGTGGCGATTCGTCAAATAAAACTAGCGCGAAAGGTTTGTGAACGTGGCCGTGGCTCTTGATGATGGTTTTAATGACACAAGGGCGGTGTGAGTAATACAATAAAATCGTTCCGCTCCAAATTTCCATATCGCGAAACGTTTTCGCAGCGTGGCAGTGGGTCTTATTGATCTAAGGAAGCGCGAGTGTGGCCTGGTGGACAATTCAGATTCAGAAGTGAAGCAAGTGACGAGGTGGCCGAGTGGTTAAGGCGATGGACTGCTAATCCATTGTGCTCTGCACGCGTGAGTTCGAATCTCATCCTCGTCGGCAAGCTTTATTCATTTTCCCTTGGTATGAGTTGCGTCAAGCTTGTACTCATTTTACTAAGCCACAGTGCCTCATACCATAACGAGCGGAAGGGATTATCCACCCTCTTCAACTCTGACGGTCTGCGCATGCTGTTGTCATACAGGGCAGGACAAAGATCCGAAACAAACATTAAAAACTCTCGTCCTTGGGTGGGCTCGAACCACCATCCTTTCGAATAACGGCCGAACACGCTAACCAATTGCGCCACAAAGACCCTCTGACTGCCTGAGTGATTCTATAATTAGGGGTACATTTCAAGTCCATGGGGTGTATTTAATATAAGACAAGTATGAGCTGGCAGCGGGTGGCGATGACTCAAAATTGGCGTCCGGAATACGAGAACAAAAGGCTGATGTTTGGCTTGTTCTATATTGGGAAAAGTGATTTTGGCCACGGCGGCGCCGATGGGTCAAACTTGTCCTACGGCTTAGGTAAAGTGAGGTCATGTGACACAACCCGCTCTCGCCGTCACGCCTAGGCAAGGGCCGGGAAACGTGCCAGATTGCGCCAAAAGCCAAACTGATGCGTAGTGTCTGTAAGAAGGATTTTCACCAGTCTAGATGGCTGTGGTTCCATGGTGCACTATGGGCTCTGAATCCAGCAATCTGAGTTTAAATCTCGGTGTAACCTGTGACGGTGGTCGAGGATGCGCAACTTTTTATCGAGTCATAATCACAAGTATCAGGATTCACCATACAACTATGTGAAGAGTGAAGGTATGTTCTCAGTTATCCGAGTAGCGCTGTGATGGCGAAGCGGGTGAAAACCAAAAGGGTTAATAACAGTCCCTCCTCCCCGTCAGGGAATTGAACCCTGGTGTCATGTGACACAAGCCGCTCTCGCCGTCATGCCTAGGCGAGGGGAGGGAGACGTGCCAAATCGCGCCAAAAGCCAAACTGATGTGCAATGTTTGTAACAACGATTTCCACCAGTCTAGGTGGCTGTGGTTCCATGGTGTAACGGTCAGCACTCTGGGCTCTGAATCCAGTAATCTGAGGCGGGGATACTAACCACTATACTAAAGAGGACAAAATCACTTTTCCCAATATAGAAAAAGCCAAACATCAGCCTTTTCTTCTCATATTATGGACGCCATTTTTGAGTCATCACCGCTGCCAGCTCATACTTGTCATATAGGCCACGCTTGCGCTACCTGCTTTCAAACATGGATCATATGGGGTAGGCAGTCGGAGGGTCTTTGTGGCGCAATTGGTTAGCGCGTTCGGCTGTTAACCGAAAGGATGGTGGTTTGAGTCCTCCCAAGGACGAGTGCTTATTCATGTTTAACCTGAATCTGGCAGGGTGTGGATGAATGAGCTGAGTCTCTATACTGCAGAGGGGTATTCTTGATTGAAGATGGGTTGCAGGTGAGTAGTGGGAGGAGCTGTTGAAGGTGGTGCAGCATGTCTACTCTCCGCCCAGCTCCACAGATGATAAGATAAGTACTTTATTGTCATTACAATTTAGTGCAACGAAATTCTGTGGGCACTCCCAAAAAGCAGCAGCATTACAGAGCATTATAAATATGAATTATATAAAATCTTAGATAAAATATATAAAATCTTGGATATAAAAATATACAAATATATTTAAAAAAGAGCAGGAGGAGGTAGACAGGGGTGAGGAAGTTCTGGTGTTTGGGGTGTGTGGGGTGGGGGTGGGTTCATGTGTGTGCGTGTCCGTGGGCATTTGCAGTCCTTATGGCCCAGGGAAAGAAGCTGTTTGACAGTCTGCTGGTGTGGGACTTTATGGACCTGTACCGTCTCCCAGATGGCAGCAGGTCAAACAGGGGGTGGGCGGGGTGTGTGGGGTCTGCTGTGATGGCCCTGGTCCTCCTCAGACAGCAGGATAGGGCCATTTGTTCCAGGGTGGGTAGTGGACAGCCGATGATCTGGGAGGGGGAGAACACAGGAATCTTGACAGCTTCGTAGATCAAATCAAGGCGCTAGCTTCTACAGTCTTGATTGAAACTTTCCGATCCCAGGATGAATGAACGCTGTCTAATTCACCAACTTCATGAGGACGTTCTTTCACGCTAACTTATGAGGCGCTGCCTACTGCACCAACAAGGCTCGGAGCCTAACAGGGCCCCTCCCCCCAGGCAGTTTAGCTGAAATGCGTGAGCCTGACAAAATGACAACATCAAAAAGAAAAAACCTTCCTGTTACCTGTGGGGAAGGAGAGGGTACTGACCATCAGAGTTGAAGAAGGTGGAACATCTCTTCCTCGTTTTCCTCACACAGGCACTGTGGCTTAGTTGGTCAAAGCGCCTGTTTAGTAAACAGGAGATCCTGAGTTCAAATCTCAGCAGTGCCTTTATTTTGGTCTCCCAGGAGTTACTCTTCCTGGGCACTTTAGCCCTGCAACTAGGTGCTCATGTTTTGACAGCAAATTGACGCCGTCTCCCTGTTGGTCTAGTGGCTAGGATTTGGCGCTTCCCGGTCAGGGAAAGCTAGGAGTGCTTTTCAATCCTCAGATAAGAGGTCACTGTGTCGTCTTCAAGGTGAGGCAGGTTGCCGTGACAACCGCAGAACACCTCAGCAAGCACTGCAACAAGGTTCGAGCAGATATTGCCTGAACAGGGACATGAACCCTGGGCCCTCTGATTAAAGGTCTGATGTTCTGCAGACTGAACTATCCAGGCCCTGGAAACATATGAATGATGGTTTTATTCATCTTCCTCCTGTGCAACCAAGTTGCTTTATTTTTCTTCTTCCTGAGCATTGAAACTACTGAACACCAAACCACTGTCACTTCATCTCTCCTGTGCACAGAAGCCACAAGTGGCTATTCATCTTCCTCCTGCACTCTGGAGCCACTGAAGTTGTCTTCTTCGGCCGCTCGTATCAGACCCGCACTGTCAGTCGTTTTTTTGTCTCTCGGAACTCAGTGGTACGTCGAGAATGCACTTCAACTGGAGCGAAGAGTCTGCCAAGACTCCAACATCATGGGCTGAGCAGACACTGCTTGCAACTATTAAACGTGGGCTAGTGGCGCAATGGATAATGCGTCTGACTACAGATCAGAAGATTCTAGGTTCGACTCCTGGCTGGCTCGAGTGCCTTTTCTGCAACTTGGGTGTTTGGGAAACAAGGGAAAATATGTCTGTCAATTATATGAGCATAGTGTGCCACCCTCAAAGAATACACATTATGAAGTTATCTACCGTTTAACTCTCCTTTACTTTATATACTATGTTGCTTTCGCATACTCTTTGATCCTTGCCTTCATTTTTGATAGGATCCCCTCTATCGTGTCCTTTGTATTTTTTTATATTTGAAACTGTTACTCTGAGGGCTGTAGTGTTCCCTGCTGCTGTTGCAAACTGCAATGACCACCCTGCGAAACAAATAAAGGATTATCTTATCTTATCTAGTACACCAACATTCACAACCCTGCCCTGTGAGAGGCTCAAACTCACAAACACGCAGTGCAGCCTGCGCCATCGATTCAGCTGCATTGCTTCACCCCTCCTAACACCCAGTGCAGCAGAGTCATGACAGCCTCCAACCCCAGTGGCCTAATAAATAAAGCACTGGCCTCCTAAAACAGAGATTGTGGGTTCAAGTCCCATCTGGGGTGACAGGCAGCAGAGTGGCGCAGCGGAAGCGTGCTGGGCCCATAACCCAGAGGTCGATGGCTCGAAACCATCCTCTGCTATGAGATTTTGAACCCCCACGCTCTCCTGGCCTTTACTGCATGCGTTGTCTTTTGCCCCACACTTGCGTTGTCTCGGGGGTCGTTGGAACCCACAAGATCATCTGCCATCTCCATTAACCCACATTCTATGAAAAACATATTGAAGCTGAATCTGGCACCAGGGCTCTGGAAAAAGGACAGGTTTGTCCAGGAGACAGGCTTGCGCACCAGGTCCAGCGTCTCAATCGTCTCAGACTGGACCAGTCACCCCTTCTCGAGCAGACAGCAATTTGCAAACCTCAAAAGCCCTGATGAAGCATTTGAAAGCCTTACCACATATTGGCTAAATCAAACAGGAAAGGACATCTAAAGAAGTTCTTTGGCCAGTGTGTGGATCGAACCCACGACCTTGGCGTTATTAGCACCACGCTCTGACCAACTGAGCTAACTGGCCACACCTGCTGTACTGACGGACCAGAGCTGCTTTGTTGACAGGCCAGAGCTGCCGAGCCAACCTCTCCAGACGCAGATAGTGCCCTTTGAATGTCTGTCAAATTACCCTTTCATTAGGAAACGGAAGCTATTTTGGTCATAAAAAATATTAAAAAACACAACTGCCCTGTGTGAGGCTTGAACTCACAACCTTAAAATTATGAGACTGACGCTCTGCCTACTGTGGGCCCTGCCCTGTGCGAAAAGGATCTGTACCGACCATCAAAGTTTAAGTCGCTGGAAAATCTCTTCCTCATGGTTCTCAGAGAGGCGCCGTGGCTTAGTTGGTCAAAGCGCCTGTTTAGTAAACAGGAAATCATGAGTTCAAATCTCAGCGGTGCCTTTATCTTGGCTGAGGTCTCCCAGGAGTTACCTGGCCTGGGCACTTTAGCCCTGCAACTAGGTGGTCATGTTTTGACAGCAATTGCTGAAGTCTCCCTGGTGGTCTAGTGGCTAGGATGTAGTGCTTTCACTGCCGCGGCCCCGGTTCGATTCCCGGGCAGTGAAATCTCTCTACGGAAGAGCTTTTCAACCCTGAAGCTGTTGTCGGTGTTTAAATTGCTTGTTCTGACTCCATGTCATTGTGACCTATTTCATTGTCACTTTAACTTCACAACATGAAACAATGCTCTTTCACGGTCCTCTATTGGCTGGGAATCAATCCCAGGTCACCTGCTTGGAAGGAAAACAGAACCTCAGATAAAAGGACACTGCGTCGTCCTCGAGGTGAGGCTTATTGCCGTGACCAACACAGAACACTTCAGCAAGCGCCGCAACAAGATGAGCGTACAAGCAGCACCAGGGAACCTGACTTGGCGCTTCCAAAAACAACAGGCCAACTCCAACGAGCCTCAACTCACTCAGTCAGCACAATTGCAATTTGACAAAAGCAAATTGAAGTTTCCGCCCGGTTTCGAACCGGGGACCTTTCGCGTGTAAAGCGAACGTGATAACCACTACACTACAGAAACCAACTGCTTGCAAAGAGTGGGAAACCCAGTAGGTTTAGGGTTCAAACAAGCGGCACCAGGGCAGCTAACTTGGCTTTTCCGAAAACGACATCCCAACACCAACGAGTCGCAACTCACTCAGTCGGAACAATTGCAATTTGACAAAAGCAAAATGAAGAGTCTTCCAAGACTCCAACGTCATGGGCTGAGCAGACACTGCTTTCAACTCTTAGGCTGGATTGCACCAACAAAGTTTAACTTTAAAATCAGATTAAATCATGGTTTAAGTTTAAATTCTGTTGCACCAAACTTTAAACCTAGTTTAAAATTAAGACAGATTAAATTTAAACCTCTCTTTAAACGTCTGTTTATTTTTTACTCTAAACCAAGTTTAAATTAAATTATGTTGCACCAGAACTTTAAACTCCAATTTAAACTGTGATCGAGAATTTATTTTAAACTGCCAGTTGGGTAGGTTTAACTTTAACAATGGCTGCATTTTTGAGGTGGATAGAGCAAAATAATGAAGTTCCTCGAAGAAAACTGAGAGACAGGCTCAATCCTCTCGATTTTTATAATGAAGAGGAATTTTTGGTGAGATACCGGTTTACCAAGGAAACAGTTTTGGAGCTGAACAGGAAGACTGGACCTCCTCCTGTGATGAACATCTCTCGTCTCACAGTCGCCGCATCTTTTTTGGCTTTTGTTTTTAAATTTTTCCAGCAAGCTTTAAGCTGAGTGACGTCTCTTTTATCTTTCACACCGGTCGATCCATTAAAACTGTCAGCCAGTTGCTGCCAAGCAGTATCTTTATTTTTCACCGTGCTGTTGTCCGTTTTCTTGTCTTCAATGACTTGCCCATAGTGCTCCATGAATTCGGTCAGCAAGTTTTTCTCAAAGGAGGAAAAGTTTGAGCTTCTCTGACGAGCCATTGTAACAGCCGATCTGTTGCTAGCAACAATGTAACGTTTTATCGCCGTTTGAAACAGTCTCGCTCTTTTAAAAATATGAATCCGTCGTCCTGACAGCACGCTTATAATGTAGCCTATATATTTAATTGCATATTTAATTATTAATTTTAATTTTGATATCCACAATGCAGTTAAACTGAGTTTTACTAAACTTAGATTAATTTTAAATGGTGCAACTGAGCTCTGCTTAATTTTAAACCTAGATTAAATCATTTTAAAACTAGTTTTACTAATCTCTGATTAGAGATAATCTTAGATTAAATTAAACCTTGTTGGTGCAATCCAGCCTTAGACATGGGCCAGTGGTGCAATGGATAATGCTTCTGACTACGGATCAGAAGAGTCTATGTCCTGAGTGGATTTTTTGCGACTTGGGTGTTTGGGAAACAAGGGAAAATATGTCAAGTAGATGAGCATAGTGTGCCACACTCAAAGAATACGCGTTATGATGTTATCTACCATTTAACGCTCCTTTACTTTACATACTATCTTGCTTTTGCATACTCTTAGATCCATTGAAGCATGAAGCAGATGAAGCATTTTAAGTCCCATCTGGGGTGACAGGCAGCAGAGTGGCTGTTCCGTTTTTCCCCACGGAAAGGGCTCTCCAGTGTGCCAAAGGATATTACTCAGTTTGTTTCTTTTCTTAATTGTTTATTGTCTTCTAAAGGAAACCAGCAGGTAATAAACCTGAAATAATAATAAGGATTTCAATCTCAAATAATTATCAATTGACATCAAATGCCTCCAACACAGTACAACAAACATGACAACACAGAGCATACAAAATGAAATCAGACAAAGAGCTTACCAAGTGGCTGCACACTGGGTTGAATGTCAGTACAAACACACCAAACAAACTCCCGCTTCCTTATCACAGTGACACCAGTCACATGGGCTCACTGCACACCTTTCTCTTAAAGAGAAACCACACTTTTGCTCAACCTGAAACAGTTCTCACATGTTGGCAGCTCTGGTATAACATAAACATTTTAATGAAACTTATAATTCTTATATAACTTATATAGTAAGAAATTTATATATAATAAACTTCACAAATGTCCATGTTTTTAGAAAACACAACAGTGGCACAGCGGAACAGCAGACCTGATCAGCAGAAGCTAGGGAATGAGCGTACAAGCGGCACCAGGGAACCTGACTTGGCGTTTCCGAAAACAACAGGCCAACTCCAACGAGCCGCAACACACCCAGTCGGCACAAGTGCAATTTGACAAAAACAGCGTGAAGTTTCCACCCGGGGACCTTTCATGTGTGAGGCGAACGTGATAACCACTACATTACAGAAACCAACTGCTTAAAAGAGCAGGAAACCCAGTAGGATTAGGGTTCAAACAATTGGTCATTCTTGACCAGGGCATCCAGGTCCGCTTCCACCTTGGTTCGGATTGCATATGGTACTGGTCTAGCTTTCATGAACACAGGCTTGGAGTCAGCTTTGACATGCAACTTCACAGTTATATCCTTCATGCTGCCTAACTCGTCACGGAAAACCTCCTTGTTTTTCTCCAGTATCTCCTGTAGGGAAGTGAGACTGTGTGACAGCTTCTTTACCACCTGCCAGACCAGATGAATTTCACGTAGCCATGTACGTCCCATTATAGCAGGATGATTCCCTTTGGTCACATAGACTGGAAGTTTTTTTCTTTGCCCATTGTAGATTACAGTCACATCTGTCATCCCTTCCATGTGCACTCGGTGTCCGGTATAGGCCTTAAATACAGTGTCTGATGGCCGCAGTGGAAGGTGCCTCATGTATTTCTTGTAGAGTTTGTGCGACAGTAATGATGCTTCAGACCCCGTGTCTATCTGCATTTTTACTGGGTGCCCTTCCAACTGTGGCTCAGCCCAGTAGCCATCTGAGCTCCCATCCATACTCATTATCCGTACAGTATTTACTTCTTCTGAAGAGGAATCACTTCTTTCATTTTTATACTGGACTGTGCGCACATGTCTTTTCTGTTTGTATTCGACATTGTCCCTTTTGTTTTCTATCTTTGAGCTCTTGCCTGAGTTTGTATGACTTCTGCATGCCCGTTCCACATGGCCTTTTTTCCCACAGTTATGACAGTCCAACGCTTTAGCCCAGCATGTCGCTGACAGGTGTCCAGGAGTACCACAGCGAAAACATGGCCCTTGTATGTATGTTTTATCACTGACGAGTTGGTGTACTCTTCCTGTAGCATTAAGTTGTTGGGCTTCCTTTGATGCCATTTCCATTGTCACACTAACATTTATGGCTTTTTCTAGCGTCAATGCACTTTCTGTGAGCAATCTCTTCTGTGCTGCTTCATTTCTCAGTCCACATACCAGCCTGTCTCTTAGTGTGTCATTTAACACATCCCCAAACTCACAGTGTTCAGCTAACTTGCGTAGGGCTGCCATAAACATAGTGACAGACTCACCCTCCTCCTGGCCACGTTTGTGAAATCGGAATCTTTCTGCAATCACCAGGGGTTTGGGTGAAAGGTGGTTTGCAAGTATATCCACTATTTCCTTGTACGTTTTAATGCCTGGCTTCACAGGTTGTAGTAAATCCCGCAGCAGGTCAAAAGTCTTTGGTCCCATTACACTCAAAAAAGTGGGCACTAGTTTCTCATCCGTTATTCCATTAGCAACGGCAAAGTAGTCAAAACGCTCCGCATATGAGCTCCATTGCTCAATGCTCTCATCAAAGGTCCCGATGGAGCCAACTATTGCAGCCATGTTAAACTCCTTGTCACAAGCGCAGTCTTCCCCTCAAACACAACTCACAACGTTATCGATTGTCCGCTCGCCCCTCCAGCTAACTTGTCAAAGAATAAGAGTATCGATCCCGCTGCATCTCACATGCAAAGCAAGCGCTCTACAACTTGAGCTAATCCCCCACGTCTCTGGACGAATGGTGCCTTAAAAGAGTGTTTTCTGTCTTGTACGACAGTCATACATGCTCGTTTGAGACAAATTTTCCTGGGAACTGATGCGCAGTGTTGAGTTGAGGACAACGTTGTGATCAATTTAATGGGGCACTTGTCATCGACTGCATGAGGACCCAAAACGTACATATTTCAAACTTTTGCTAAGGCAGGTGTAGTCTTCACCTTTAATGCCATGTCATTCTTGTCAACGTTGATGCAGAAAGAAACTAGTTTTGCAAGATCAAAATGTACCAGAATGGAGAATGCAAGCATCGATCCCGCTTCCTCTCGCATGCAAAGTATAGGTTCTACCACTTCAGCTAATCCCCCATTTCGTAATCCTCCTAGTTTCATAGTTTCTTGAAATAATTCAAATGGATTCAGTCTTCCACCACAGTCATCAATGATACATTGACTGTTTTTCCTAGACAAAAACAGTCTTCCTTTACATTTTCCTAGGAAAAGGATCATGGAGAATACGGGCATCAATCCTGCTGCATCTCGCATGCAAAGCAAGCGCTCTACCACTTGAGCTAAGTCCCCATTGGTGATTCAGTTATCAAATCAAATCAAATCAACATTTATTTGTATAGCCCTTTTTACAAGCAATGTCACAGAGGGCTTCACATATGCCCCTAGAACCGCCCCTCAACCAACCTAAACCCTCAAGGAAGACAAGGAAAAACTCCCAGAAAAACTCACTAGGTAGAAAAAATGGAAGAAACCTTGGAAGGAGCAATTCAGTGAGGGATCCCCTCCTCCAGGGACGGTTGGAGAAAGTGAAGAGCAGAACACAGGCTAAAACAGTCATAACTCTAGAGAGAGTTAACAAGTTAATGGGGAACTTGTCATCGACTGCATGACATTTACATTTTACATTTAGAAGACGCTTTTATCCAAAGCGACTTACAAGAGAGGGTTTTACAAAGAGCATCAGTCATTGAGCATAGCAACGTGATAGACCCTGAAGACAGTGGATTAGATCGTGAATCATACATCATGAGAACCAATAAGTGCCAAGGGAAGAACTATAAATGCATAACACAAAGATTGTGAACATAAAGCAAGAGAGACTTGAGCTAATGCCCCATTGGTGATTTATTTGATGGGGAACTTGTCATTGACTGCATGAGGACCCAAAACGTACATATTTCATCACAAACGTTCGCTAAGGCTGGTGTAGTCTTCACCTTTCATGCTAATGCGCTTCTTGTCAACATTGACGCAGAAAGAAACTA
The DNA here is from genome assembly GCA_030340665.1 of Neosalanx taihuensis. NCBI lineage: Eukaryota > Metazoa > Chordata > Actinopteri > Osmeriformes > Salangidae > Neosalanx > Neosalanx taihuensis. The sequence goes on along the minus strand of JARGSH010000050.1, from coordinate 5,556,566 downwards.
GTTTTGCGCATCGATCCCGCTGCCTCTCGCATGCGAAGCGAGCGCTCTACCACTTGAGCTAATCCCCCACGTCTCAGGACAAATGGTGCCTTGAAAGAGTTCAAATGGTTTCTGTCTTGTACCACAGTCATACATGCTGGTTTGAGACAAATCTTCCTGGGATAAACATGATGGAGAATGCGGGCATCGATCCCGCTGCCTCTCTTTTTATTGAGTCATAATCAGAAGTATGACGACCCTGGTGGGTCTCTGGGTAACTGCATGCATAATCAGTGCTCTTTCCTATGTGCCCAGATCACGTGCCCTAATGGCCAGGGGTATAAGAGGCCCACCTCCCTCAACATGGCGGTCGATCTCCTCCTCCCGGTCTTGGCTGTTGTTTTCATTTTGGTTACTTTCCCCTAGACTGACTTTACTTTAGCTTACTTGATGTTTACTATTATTTAATAAATATCTTCTTTATTTGCAACCTGCGTGGGCCTCCCCTCTATGTTTCATTGCTCATGAGCCGGCAGTGTTACAACTGGAATTTAAAACTATATTGAACGTGCAGTGACGGAATGAACTTGCGCTCGGGAGAAACTAAACCCGAGCCGATAAAAACGAAGATGAATCGCAAGCGCAAACAAACGCTGAAAACAATGGCAGGTGATCAAACAAAGATCAAAGAGACTGACCTCCTAAGTCTGATGCTAATTATTAAGGCTGAACTTGGTGCATTCCGTGATGATTTCAGTAAGCACTCCAGTGAAACGAAACAAGAAATTGCGAAGTTGACGCTGGAAATAAAAGGAACGCAAGCTCCCAGCAGCACCTTTGTACACTTCATTGTAAGAATGAGCACATGCATGTTGCTTGAAGGCCTTTTTGCTTTTCCAGTTAAGACAGTCTGAATACGTCAGGTGTTTCAGAACGCCTTTCATTGGCTTCAGCCAGCCCGGCTAGCTCAGTCGGTAGAGCATGAGACTCTTAATCTCAGGGTCGTGGGATCGAGCCCCACGTTGCGCGTGGCCACGTATTGCCGTTTTCTGCACTTTCCAAAGCATCTTAAAGATTGATAAACAATGTTGAATCATGGGTGCTGTGGCTTAGCTGGTTGAAAGCACCTCTCTTGTAAACATGAGATCCTGGGTTCAAATCCCAGCAGCACCTTTGTAGACTTCATTGTAAGAATGAGCGCATGTATGCTGCATAAAGGCCCTTTTTGCTTTTCAATTCAGAAAGTCTGAATACGTCAGTTGATTCAGAATGCCTTTCACTGCTACCAGCAAGCCTGACTAGCTCAGTCGGTAGAGCATGAGACTCTTAATCTCAGGGTCGTGGGTTCGAGCCCCACGTTGGGCGCGGTCACATATTGGTGTTTTCTGCACTTTCCAAAGCATCTTAAAGATTGATGATTCAGTCGATAGAGCATGAGACTCTTAAAGGAGCTGACATCTGTGATGCTGGACATTCCTGAAAATGAACTGTTCATAGTTGCTGCATACAGAACCTCCCAAAAGAAACCAGAGGATGGAGAAGTGCCTCGTTCACCAGTTTTCCGGTTCTTAACCTGGCAGACACGACAGAGAGTTCTACAAGTGGCCTGGGACAAAAAGAGAGTCCCGATCAAACATGATGGAGAGAGGATTTATTTAGACCAAGATTATTCAACAGCGGTAATGAAGAAGAGGAGCCAGTATTCTGGGATACGAAAGGAGTTGCGTAAACATAAAATAAGTTCCCACTTTATGTATCCAACGAGGCTGAAGGTATTCATTAACGGTGGGGAGCAAGTGTTTGATACGGTGACTGAGGCCTCCGCGGCGCTCCAAGCACAAAGCATCATCGGAACGCACCGCAGAGCGCATGAGGAGCGGCCGGTGCCCTCTAGTAAGCAGGCAGCGCCAGTGGGATTTGCTGAGACTTCTCATAAGGGCAATAATAAGCAATTGGATGACAAGACAAGAACTGTTGAAGAAACTCACAGGAGAAGACAGAGACTGATGGTCTTAAGGTATTATGATGGATCGATGCCCGCATTCTCCAAGCTCTTGGTCACCATGGCTTTCTTAGTACCGCTTCGGTACGGGGTCTGCAGTCCCTCTCCAGACGCAGATGGAGACCTTTGAACGCCTGTCAAACGACCCCTTTCATTTGGAAACGGATGCTTTTACCGACCATCAGAGTTGAAGAAGGTGGAACATCTCTTCCTCGCTTTCCTCACACAGGCACTGTGGCTTAGTTGGTCAAAGCGCCTGTTTAGTAAACAGGAGATCCTGAGTTCAAATCTCAGCGGCGCCTTGATTTTGGTCCACTGACGCCGTCTCCCTGGTGGTCTAGTGGCTAGGATTTCCCAGCCACAGCCTGGGTTCGATTCCCGGTCAGGGAAAGGTAGGAGTGCTTTTCAATCCTCAGATAAGAGGTCACTGTGTCGTCCTCAAGGTGAGGCGCGTTGCCGTGACAAACGCAGAACACCTCAGCAAGCACTGCAACAAGGTTCGAACAGGCATCGCCCGAACAGGGACATGAACCCTGGGCCCTCAGATTAAAGGTCTGATGTTCTGCAGACTGAAATATCCAGGCCCTGGAGACCATTGAATGATGGTTTTATTCATCCTCCTCCTGTGCAACCAAGTTGCTTTATTTTTCTTCATCCTGAGCATTGAAACTACTGAACACCAAACCACTGTCACTTCATCTCTCCTGTGCACAGAAGCCACAAGTGACTATTCATCTTCCTCCTGCACACTGGAGCCACTAAAGTTGTCTTCTTCGGCCGCTTGTATCAGACCCGTGCAGTTGTTTTTTTGCCTCTTGGAACTCAGGGGTACGTCGAGAATGCACTTCAACTGGAGCGAAGAGTCTTCCAAGACTCCAACGTCATGGGCTGAGCAGACACTGCTTGCAACTCTTAGATGTGGGCCAGTGGCGCAATGGATAACGTGTCTGACTACGAATCTGCGGTCTCATTTATAAAGGACTGCGTAGAATTCTTACTAAAAGTGTGCGTACGCCCAAAAGCGTAAATTGGCGTACGCACCCAAACATTCAGATTTATAAAACCGTGCGTACGCACACCTGTAGGCAATGTTCGCTTTTTAAATCACAGCTTAACCACAAGTGTGCGTACGTAAAGTATCATTGCACCCCGCCCTGAACACGCCCATTTTTAACCATAAACGGTCAATGCAAAGGACCTCATGAATGCTAATCTACTATCATTCTCATGAACCTGGCAGGTGATTCTTCACCGTGAATCAAGGCAAACAAAAAAACAACACAATAGTGCGACAGCGCCAAGTGGCAGAACCAGAGAAGACGCGGTAACAACTGCAGTAGTAAATTCCGTGTTTATGTATCTTGCATGGCGATTAAAAACGAATTCTGATTCTGAAGTGTAATGAGTGTAGTGATTTCGCGGGAGCTTAAAAACTGTATTTCCAGTTTTTGACATATGATGATATATGCACAGTATTAAAGAAATATATTTAGTTATACTTTGTGTTCTGTAGTTACATGCATTTCAGCCTCCTACACTGCGGTAAAAGGACAATCTGATTGTGAGACAGATTTGAGTTGCATTGTACAAGATGTGTATGGAACAATTATCATGCAGTTCAAGCTCAAATAACACTGATGTATTTAATCTTCATTATAATCTTAAATTGAGTCAATGTGTGTGAGGACAACAAAACACATAAATATTACGAGTAATCGCTTCTCCGACTTTTACTTTTTGCAGTATGTGTCCAATCGGGTGTGTACCAATGTGTACCAATCGGGTCCCCGAGCCACTGCCTCCCGACCTCCAACCATCCCCCCGAGCTTCCACCTCCACCTCACCGCACCTGGACCCACAGGATATATCACAAATTATCCGACTGCTCCGGGAGGCACCTACGCACTCTGAACCTGTCCGTCCGGGGGGACCCCAGGATTTGGATTTGGATGCCCCGTTGCCATCCAGGGTCTCTGCTGAGGAATCTGCCTCCCCTCTTCCCGCTCCCCTCTCTACCAACTCATTGAGAATACTTGAGGAGGAGGATGACAATATGTCAATGACCAGTGCCACGTCATCTTTTGTCTTCCCGATCCTGACGGATGCCTCAATTCCCCCGTGGGACCGACCTTCACCCCAGAGATCGCTGGCGGAACGTTCCCTTCCCCCCACTCCTCCCCCTACCCCTGTCCCGGAAACCGCTATGACCCAATCACATCAACACTTTGGCAACAAATACCTGAACTGGGATCTGGTGCCCACACGTCCGGTCATCTTGATGGGTGTTACGTCCCCAGAGTTCTGGGTTCATTTTATAGACATTTTGTGCTGGTTTTGTTTGTGGTGTGCGTGTTTGTGTTTGTTTTACCAGGCAATGTGGCTTCTGTGACTGTCCCGGCAGCTGATTGGTGGTTCAATGGCTGATTGGGACCTGAAACTCCGCTCACTTATCAGTGGCTGCAGCTGGCTGGGCTCTTTAAAAAGCCCAGTTTTGGATCAGTTCTCTCTCTCTCTCTGTTCCTGCTGTTGGTTTGGTTTGTACCCTGTGTGGGGATCGTTATGCCATTCAGATAATCTTTCTAACATTCTGATACTAACAGTTGATAGATAGTTTCAATTGTTTTTTTTTTTAGTTAGTAAACTGTTTAAACTGTTTAGTGTTCTATTTTTGGAAATTGAAGCAGCAGGATGGAGAACTTGTTTGTTTATGTATCCTAATAATTTGTGTTAACTATTATTCTTTTCTCTCTTGTTTATAGGGAGTTGGGGAGTAGATTAGAGCTACCCCTGGGTATACATCACCCGTAGGAATATTTATCTGTCTAGAAACACCAGCTAGACCTGGGCGGACCACCAATTGTAAGTTTGGTTAGGGCACCTTGATCGTGTGCCAGATAGGGATTATTATATTTTCATTGGGGGTTAGTATAGGTTACGGGTGGGGTCTTTTCTTGTTTATTTCTTTGCTTTGGTCTGTCCAGCCCTTCTCTTCTCCCAGTAATTATTATTGTTTATTATTTGCACTATTACCGTGGCTAAATAAAAGCTTTGTTTTGACGGTATTTGGCTTCTGTGTCCTTTTCTTGCACCACGACTCCATATCTCCTTTGCTGGCAGTGGCGAGCACGAGCAGTGGGTTGTCATGCTCCCCTCCCTTTGGGAGCTGGAACGTAACAATGGGGGACTCAAACTTGGCCAGGCTACCCCCGATCCGGGATAACAGGGTCCAGGTGGACAGCTACCCGGGAGCCCTGTTGGCGCATGCTGCTCACCTCCTAAAGCACAGAACGGCAACTTCTCATGACACACAGATACTCATTCTCTCCTTCGGCATTAATAACGATAGTTAATGGAGGTAACTCCAGTTCTATGAGTGGAGCGGAGCCCCATAGGGGAACTCTGCTCCTATTGGTTTACCCGCTGCCTAGTGCAGCCAACCACTGAAGATCAAAATGTATCCGCATCTGTCTCACACAGGTGCCCCTATATAAAGGGGGTGACAGCTGTCACTCGTTCTCCCAAAAAGTATAAAATACAGCCGGGTTGAATAAGTCGAGCTGGGCCTGCAGCCCTATGGGGCTCCGCTCCACTCATAGAACTGGAGTTACCTCCATTAACTATCGTTCTATTTCGTGGAGCTCCGCCCCATAGGGGAGCTCTGCTCCTATTGGTTTAGGCGGAGCGAGCGAGGCCAAATATACCCCCAGCGAGACTATATCCAAAAGAATAATCTCACAAGGCAGCGAGGACACGCCTGTAGATGTAACAACACCCAGGGTCTGTCCTCCCGGTCAGGCCACTTCTGTCACAGAGAGCCGTCCAGGGTGAACAACAGAGGGAGAGTTACTTAAAACTCATCCTATGTTCTGCGCCTGCACAACAGCCAAGCTGTAGGGGCAACAGAACACATAGAGCATAAACATCTCATGTGATAATGCTTAACTGTCCCACACTCGGCGATATGATCATGGACCAACTCGCATCAAGGGTTCGTAAGAACCTCGCGAGTGATCATCTCACTACACCTGATCCACCAGCCATGCTGAGGACAGAATGAGCCAGCGCGTACCCAAACGGCAGGCGCGTGTACTCGTACCTCTTCCCTTCGAAGGCAAAATGCAGAAATCTCCTGTGCTTCTGTTTGATAGGCACATGGAAATACGCGTCCTTCAGATCTATGCTGATCCCAAAGTCGTTCCACTGTACACAAGTCAGCAAACGCTTTGTCGTCAGCATGCGAAAGGGCCGCTTGGCCACACTCTCGTTGAGCACCCGCAGGTCCAGAATCGGTCTCATCCCCCCATCTTTCTTGGGAACCAGAAAGTAAGGGGAGTAGAGACCTGCGTTCTCCTGGTCTCTGGAAACCGGGATCACCGCCCCTTTGACCAGCAAACTCGCAATCTCCTGTCGGAGCGCGAGTGCCTTCATTGGGCAGGACAACCGTGTCTCCTTCACCCCACTGAAAGGAGGGGGAGTCCGTACAAACTGGATCGCATATCCCTCTCTCAGTATCCTGTCTAGCCAGCATGGCAGTGCATGCCAGCATGGCATGGCACTCTGCATAATGCAGAGAGAGCGGGCGCGCGTTTAACTGCGGAGCCGCAGACAGAAAACTGTGGTACGCTCGTCTGACCCCAGCCGCCGCTGTGCACCGCATCGGCGGCACAGCCCAAGGTGGGGTCGACTCGAAAGGGCCGGGGCTGATCCCTGTCACCCAGAGAGGACAGAGCTCCGTCCTCGCTATGAACCCCGAGAGGTTTCACAGCGCGAACAGAGCTCTGCGCGTTCAGTCTCAGCGGTGACTCATGTAACATAACACAGCCATCAACAGAGTTGTTAACAGAGTTGTTAACAGAGTCACACGCTGCTACACGGTACTCGGAGGTGGGCAGCAGTCCAGCCACACGCCTATTGCTGGCTGGGCTGGACTCTGTCACCTGCACGAAGCCCGATGGTTCAGTTTCGCCAGTTAGACAAAAACTGTGAAAAGATCCCAACTCATCAGCTTGTTCGACAAGCGTACGAGAGCTCAGCTCTGTACCAGTCGAGACCGTGAGAGGCAGCGAATGGAACCCTTGTCTTTCTTTGAGAAAGTAAAGTGGAGGTTCACGCCTCTTTATTTCACAAACAGATACAGTAGTGGGGACCAAAGCTTCGGTCCCCACCGCCAGTCACGCCCTCCTCTTCTTTCCCCCTCCGCCACCACGCCAGCTAGGGTTCGGTGGTCGGCTGTATCCCGATCTCTCGGGGGGGGCAGTCGAGGGGGCGGGTGCCGAGGAAGGAACAGCCTGCGTCGCTGTGGCCGCTCGTGCCACTGGACGGCGGGCTCGTTTCCTTCTGCTCTGAGGCGCACCTGCAGAAAGGGAGGAAAGGGATGCAGCACTGGGCTTCCTCTGGAGAGGCATGTGCCCCAGCAGGTGCTTCCTCTCCTGCTCCAGGCGTGAGAATCTGTCAGAGGCTGACGCCACAGCCGGTCCAAACAGACCCTCGCATTGAGCAGGGCGGTCTTGTCCGCCTCCTTCATGGCTGTGAGAGACAGCCAGAGGTGGCGGTGCACAACCACACTGTTGCCCATCGCTCTGCCGGAGCAAATAGCCGCTCCCTGGTTCAGGTGCAGCGCGGCAGACGCCATCCTGGAAACCCACGACGTCTCCTCTGCCGACAGTCCCTCGGGTCTCTCCATGGAGAGTTTGGCGACCGCGGCAGTCAGGAGGGCAGCATTCCCAGAGGCCGCTGCCCCCTGCGCACCCCAGACATAAGCCTTGTCTGCCAGAGAGGCAGTGAGCTTGTCACGGGGGGATGGGAGAGACGCTTTCCTGGTTGTCATCCAGGTGCTCGCCCCAGGCACCAGGTATGCCACCAGCGACGGTTCCAGGGGTGGAGGGCCGGACTTCACAGCCTCTCCAAGAGCCTCAACCCTTGTGAAGGGGAGGAGCGCCTTGACCGGCACATTAGCCATTAAAGGCGCATCCCAGGAGCCCTGAACATACTCTGCCAGTTTAGGCATGGTGGGGCACAGGGGTTTGGCCGCTCTCCTGCGTTTCGCATGAGGGCCCACATCCCACGGATCCTCTTCCTCCACAGGAGGAGAGGCCGGCAGGGGAACCCCCATGATGGTCGCTGCCTTGGCAATGACCGCAGGGAAGTCAGCTCTGCGTGATAACGCAGAGACGGGAGCGACTGGAATTGCTTCCTCGTCGTCCCCTGAGGCAGAGATCGACCCGCACCCTTGATCCTCACAGAGGAACTGGGGGGTTGACTGCAAGACGTCGGCAAAGAAAGCCTCCACAGGAGGTTCGCGGCCAGACTCTTGCGCCTCGTCAGCCTCCTCGAGGGGGTCGTCAAACTCTGAACACTCCTCCTCGGAGAGCAGAGCGGAGACCACATCCTCGAAGGGCTCCTCCACCTGGAAAAATTCATAGCGCAGCCGCCTCTCCGAAACGGAGAGACATGCGCAAGATGAACATCCAGGGGACTCCACCATACCCTCCCTGGCATGCCGGGGTCCCAAACACACGAAACAAAATTCGTGGAGGTCCCCATCGGCTTCCAGGTGACGGCACCGGCACTTGGCTCTTAAAAGAGCCTTGGCCGGTAAACGTGGAATGGAATGCTTGCTCATTCTCGGATATTAATCTTCTAGTTGAATTCAGAACAACCCGTGCTGAATTTTTTGGGAGAACGAGTGACAGCTGTCACCCCCTTTATATAGGGGCACCTGTGTGAGACAGATGCGGATACATTTTGATCTTCAGTGGTTGGCTGCACTAGGCAGCGGGTAAACCAATAGGAGCAGAGCTCCCCTATGGGGCGGAGCTCCACGAAATAGAACAAGCAGCAATCCAACCCCTCTTTGCTGGATCCACAACTCCAGAGACTCACGGGAGCGGCCCGGTCCACATTCCCCAACGCCAGGATCTTGATGCCGGTCCTGAACTTCTCAGACCACCTGGCTCCAAACCTGCAAAGAAATTTGACCACCATCAACACTCTAATCAGAGAACAAGGAAGCTCCATTCCCCGCCTACCCCGCCACCTTTTCTCCACCACCTGGGACAATGTGCACTGGACCCCCGAGACCGCACACGCCATGTGGATCCACTGGAGAACGTACCTCAACCTGGGCCAACAGCGACTTGAGGGAACGGAACCAACACCTAGCGTGGTAAACCTTTCCTCGACTCTGATCCTTACAGACCCCCAGACTTCCATTCTATCTAAAGGCTTATCCTTTATTCCAACATACGGTACACAGCCCAACCCCAAATGGGACCTGCGGCTGGATATAGTAGCGTACCACCGACGACTGCGCCTCTGCTTCTTTTTTGGGGATGACATGGACGATGGTTCGACCAGACCACCGTTCCAGCCCCCCTCCCTCCAGTCGAACTGTTTGAGCTCATGGGAAACGATTTGGAGGCTTTGACCTCTTCCCTTCCATCCTCAGGTCAGAGTTCATCCAACATTTCCCAACAGGAGTGGAAGGCTATCAAAACCTTACGGGATAATAGAGCAATTGTAATAAAACCAGCGGACAAAGGCTCGTCCTTAGTTATCATGGACAGAACCTTTTATGTCCAGGAGGCAATGAGGCAATTGTCTGATCCCGAATACTACGGCCCTCTTCCGGGACCCATTTACCCCCAGACGGCCTCCCTCATGAGAGAGGTAGTAACCCAGATGGTGACCGAGGGCTTCGTCACCAAAAAACTGGCAAAGGTCCTTAATGGGGACGACCCAGACAGGGAGACTGGGCACGTGTGTTTACTTTACACCTACAGACACACATGCACTCCTTCATAAGGACAGCTACCACCCCTCACATGCGTTCAAGGGCACTGTCAAATCACAGTTGATTAGGTTCGACCGCATCTTTTCGAGGGAAATGGACCGAGAGGAAGCCACCGTTACGCTGTTCAAAGCCTTAAAATCCAGAGGTTATACTCGCACCTTCTTGCGCTCGGTTGTGAGCGACTGGCTTTCCCACTGCAGGGCTCAGAGGGCGGCTCCCACGAGGACAAAGATCCCCTTGATCTCGGTCTTCTCCCCGTCCTCCACCAAACTCCATAGGACCCTAAGACAAAACTTTGAGGATAAGAAACCATTCATCCCTCCCGTCACAAACACCACAGTGTTTTCTGCCTTCTGTAGAAACCCAAACCTGGGGGACTTATTAGTCAGGGTATTACGGCTTGTGCCGTTATTCGTTTGTATCTGTGTTTCTGTTCTTGTCTGTACCCAGGATTGAGTGGCCGCACCTGATTGGTTCCATGTCCTGGCTCGCGATTGGCTGCTCCAAAAGGCGGGCAGTATATGAACACGGAAATGTCACTGCCCAATTGATTATACAAGTTGGATCAGTAAACGTGTTTATATCCCAAATTTAGTTTCATACTAAAGATATTTCACATTGAATGTTGAATGTATTCCCTTATCTCAAACCACTTTCATTTCACCGCTTTCAAGTTATAGCTTTTTGAAATCTCAATATAAAATTTTTATATTTTCATGAAAAAACCCTGGCGCTTAAAGGGTTAACAGCATACAAAGTCGCAGGCAAACAAATGGTGTCTCTGCAACACTTTATTTGCACATCAGTATAGGTAATTGCACTGAGATCATTTGATGTGGCAGTATTACCCTTAAATGTTGAATTAAAACCAGTTCTAAATGTTTCTGAATGGTACATTTTAACTTGTTTACTGGCCAACTATATTGTTGTTGCCAGAAGTAAGATTTAAGGGAAATTATTTCATTAACTCCAACTTAATGAACAATTCTATCGTCTATTTCAGTCATCAACAAATGATTTTTTCTTTTTTTTTAACAGCTAAGTGTATCCAGTGCAGGAGAAATGTCTCTGCCAGCCCAGTTGCGAGTTGTGATTAAAGCCTGTGATTTCAGGAAGCTCACTCTTCCCTCTGGCATTCCAGAAACCTTAGAAGGACTTCGTGAAATGATCCTGGAGACAATCCAAATTGATGGGGATTTTTCTCTAATGTATGAGGATAAAGATTTTGGCAAGAATACAACAGTCAAGAGTTAACAGTTTTTGAATTTGAGTTAACAGTCAAATTCAACAGTCAAGAATACAACTGACCTGTGTGAGGTTCAAATTCACAACTTTCAGATTATGAGACTGACGCGCTGCCTACTGCGCCAACAAGGGCACCTCCCCCCAGGCAGTTTGTCTGAAGCATGTGAGCCTGACAAAATGACAAAAACAAAAAGACAAACCTTCCTGTTACCTTTGGGATAGGAGAGTGTGAGCAAATGCCCTCTTCTCTCAAGTATTGTGTGTTTAACTCCAAGCTCAGTCAGCGAGCAGTGAGGCGAAAGGATGTTGGTTCGAGTCCGTGTTTGTCTCTTATGTGGGCCCTGCCCTGTTCGAAAAGGACCTGTCCTGACCATCAGAGTTGAAGACGCTAACGCCTGCCGTGGCTTAGTTGGTCAAAGCCCCTGTTTAGTAAACAAGAAGTCCTAAGTTCAAATCTCAGCAGTGCCTTTCTTTTGGCCAAGGTCTCCCAGGAGTTACTCAGCCTGGGCACTTTAGCCCTGCAACTAGTTGCTCATGTTTTGACAGCAACTGACAAATCCTCCCTGGTGGTCTAGTGGCTAGGATTCAGCGCTTTCACCACCGCGGTCTGGGTTCGATTCCCGGTCAGGGAAATCTCTCTATGGAAGAGCTTTTCAACCCCCAAGCTGTTGTCGGCTGCTCTTTCTGATTCCATGTCTTTGTGACCTATTGCGTTGCTTGGAAGGAACCAGGAACTCCGAACGCTCAGATAAAAGGCCACTGCGTCGTCCTCGAGGCAAGGCTTGGTGTGACCAACACCGTCAACACCTCAGCAAGCGCCGCAACAAGGTTTGAACAAACATTGCCCCAACAGGGACTTGAACCCTGGACCTTCAGATTAAAAGTCTGATGCTCTGCCGACTGAGCTATCCAGGCTCTGTAGGGGAAACTGCCGATACGGAAAGATGCCGTCCTTACAAATCCTGAACATAGCTCTCGTCAACGCCATGTCAGGGAGGAAGGAAAAGAGTGGCAGCCATGGTTACGTTTGATCGGGGTGGCTCAATGAGGTTGAAGGCGGTGGGGCGTCCGAGGCTCTTTTGAAGACTCTGGAGTCAAAGGACAATCTCAATTCTGACGTTAAGCTATCTGTGGCTGAAACGCATGAGCCTCAAGCACTACTGGCCAAGTGGATGGGGCGCTGGCCTCATACTGCTGAGATTGTGGGTTTGAGACAGCGCAACAGTAGCAGAGTGGCGCAGCGGGAGCGTGCTGGGCCCATAACCCAGAGGTCGATGGAACAAAACCATCCTCTGCTATGAGACTTTTGACCTTTACGGTCTCTTGGGCTTTAAGTCTTGGCCAGACTACGAAGTGGTAGGGTCAGCAAGGGGAAGTAGCTCAAATAGAGCTAGGTAGAGCGCTCGCTTAGCATGCGAGAAGTAGCGGATACAGCAATGAAGGAGGTGATTTACACAGTCCAAAAAAGCATCTGCTTTCCTAATAACCTGCCTCTCATAGATATATGTTAAGGAAGACTGTGGACAGCCTATTAGCTTGCCAGCCACCTTCACAATATAGCTGAGGTTATTTTTCTCCTTCAGGCTGGTACCCCAATACCAAGCAATAAAAGCAAAAGTAAGGACAGATTCAATAAAAGATTTATAAAACAAAGACAGAATAACCTTATCAACATTAAAAGAGTTGAGCTTCCTTAGGAAGTAAAATCGTTGTTGACCCTTTTTACAGATGGTCTCTGTGTTTGCATCAAATTTGAGCTTACTGTCTATCACAGTGCCCAGGTATTTGTACTGCTCTACCACCTCTATGCTGCTACCTTTTATGAAGGTAGGTTGTGGAGAAGCTGGTTGATTTCTCCTAAAATCTACCAGCATGTCTTTAGTTTTAGAGGTGTTAAGCTGGAGAAAAGAATCGTCAAACCAATTGACAAACTCATCAACCACCGGCCCATGCTGAGATTCATGTTTCTGCAGTAAACTGACAATGACTGTATCATCAGCATATTTCAGGATGTGTCTATTTCTATACTGGCTCTTACAGTCATTAGAATAGAGGATGTACAGTAAAGGTGAGAGTACGCAACCCTGCGGGGAGCCAGTGGAAGAGACACGCCTTTCAGAAAAACAACCATTCACCTTACCTCGCTGTGTTCTGTTTGTTAAAAAATCCATATTCCAGCTCACAAGATTTCTCTCAATATTAAACTCTGATAATAATTTACTGACTAAAACATGTGGTTGGATAGTGTTAAAAGCAGAAGAAAAATCTAAAAACAAGAGCCTGGCATGTGTACCAGGACCCTCTAAATGTCTATAAAGGAGATCCAAAAGTGTAATCTGGGCATCCTCCACCCCACTGCTGGCCCTGTATGTGAATTGCTCTGGGTCCAGGGCCCTACCCACCCTGAGTAGTAGAAGCTGCTTTACAACCTTTTCAAATGACTTCATGACCACTGGTCTGCCCATAAATGATGATTATATTACAGGAACACATGTCCGCTATCACCTGGTGAAAAGTAAAAACAAGATTCGGCCCCACATTTATAGCTACAGCCTGTTTTAATCAGCTATGTTGCTACTCGCAATTCTGCGACTTTGGCGCATAAAGGGTTAAACTGTTAATCTGAGGGCTGTAGTGTTCCCTGCTGCTGTTGCAAACTGCAATGACCACCCTGCGGAACAAATAAAGGATTATCTTATCTTATCTAGTACACCAACATTCACAACCCTGCCCCGTGTGAGGCTCAAACTCACAAACACGCACTGCAGCCTGCGCCATCGATTCATCTGCATTGCTTCACCCCTCCTAACACCCAGTGGAGCGGCGTAGTGACAGCCTCCAGCCCCAGTGGCCTAATGGATAAGGCACTGGCCCCCTAAGCCAGGGATTGTGGGTTCAAGTCCCATCTGGGTTGACAGGCAGCAGAGTGGCGCAGCGGAAGCGTGCTGGGCCCATAACCCAGAGGTCGATGGATCGAAACCATCCTCTGCTATGAGATTTTGAACCCCCACGCTCTCCTGACCTTTACTGCTTGCGCTGTCTTTTGCCCCACACTTGCGTTGTCTCAGGGGTCGTTGGAACCCACAAGATCATCCGCCATCTCCATTAACCCACATTCTATGAAAAACATATTGAAGCTGAATCTGGCACCAGGGCTCTGGAGAAAGGACAGGTTTGTCCAGTTGTTCAGTTGTTTCAATGAGACAGGCTTGCGCACCAGGTCCAGCGTCTCAATAGTCTCAGCCTGGACCAGTCACCCCTTCTCGAGCAGACAGCTATTTGCAAACCTCAAAAGCTCTGATGAAGGACTTGAAAGCCTTACCACATATTGGCTAAATCAAACAGGAAAGGACATCTAAAGATGTTCTTTGGCCAGTGTGGGGATCGAACCCATGACCTTGGCATTATTAGCACCACGCTCTGACCAACTGAGCTAACCGGCCACACCTGCTCTGCTACCGGGCCAGAGCTGCTTTGTTGACAGGCCAGAGCTGCCGAGCCAACCTCTCCAGATGCAGATGGTGTCCTTTGAACACCTGTCAAATTACCCTTTCATTTGGAAACGGATGCTATTTTGGTTATAAAAAAATCATACCTAACCTGGTCGGGTGCAGGTTTTCTTCGGTAAACTTAGAGTTTATTTCAGTCTCCTCCCCTTTTTGAAGAGGAGGCAACGTTTAAACACATCATTCATTGAGCACGTTTGTTGCGAAGAGAGCAGAAAAGTGGATTAAATGTTCTTTTATTGACAATCCTATAGATGAAGAGGCTGTATTCATTTGTCGAGTGTTACGTTCGCCTGACACACGGATGGTCCCTGGTTCAAAACTGGGCAGAAATGTCATTCTGCTTTTGTCAAATTGCAATTATGCCCACTGACTCGAGTTAAGGCTCGTTGGAGTTGGCCTGTTGCTTTCGGAAACGCCAAGTCAGGTGCTCTGGTGCCGCTTGTACGCTCATTCCCTAGCTTCTGCTGATCCCTGCGAGCACCCGATCAGGTTTGAAACATGCTCAGCAGGAAGCCTGAGAACCAGAACTGGGAAGGTATGACTCAGACCACCCGGATTGTTGTTAGCTTGCTGAAAAACATTTTCGACAAGCTGAAATTCCTGCGTTGCCTTAAAGAGGTGTCCCTGTTCAGTGTTTTTTTTTTTGTTTGAATTGTGTATTTTTGCATACTGGGTTTCCCGCCATTTATAAGCAGTTGGTTTCTGTAGTGTAGTGGTTATCACATTCGCCTAACATGCTAGAGGTCCCTGGTTCGAGACCAGGCAGAAACTTTGTTCTTTTCCACTGCGCCACTCTGCTGCCTGTCACCCCAGATGGGACTTAAAATGCTTCATTGGCTTCATGCTTCAATGGATCTAAGAGTCTGCGAAAGCAAGACAGTATGTAAAGGAGAGTTAAATGGTAGATAACGTCATAACGCATATTCTTTGAGGGTGGCACACTATGCTCATCTACTTGACATATTTTCCCAAACACCCAAGTCGCAAAACAGGCACTCGAGCCAGACAGGAGTCGAACCTAGACCTGAAGTCAGACGCGTTATCCATTGCGGCACTGGTCCACGTCTAAGAAATGCAAGCAGTGTCTGCTCAGCCCATGACGTTGGAGTCTTGGAAGACTCTTCGCTCCAGTTGAAGTGCATTCTCGACGTACCCCTGAGTTCCAAGAAGCCAAAAAAACTACTTACAGAGCGGGTCTGATACGAGTGGCCGAAGAAGACAACTTCAGTGGCTCCAGTGTGCAGGAGGAAGATGAATAGTCACTTGTGGCTTCTGTGCACAGGAGAGATGAAGTGACAGTGGTTTGGTGTTCAGTAGTTTCAATGCTCATGAGGAAGAACAATAAAGCAACTTGGTTTCAATGCACAGGAGGAAGATGAATAAAACCATCATTCATTGGTCTCCAGGGCCTGGATAGTTCAGTCTGCAGAACATCAGACCTTTAATCTGAGGGCCCAGGGTTCATGTCCCTTTTCAGGCGATGTCTGTTCAAACCTTGTTGCAGTGCTTGCTGAGGTGTTCTGCGTTTGTCATGGCAATGCGCCTCACCTCGAGGACGACACAGTGACCTCTTATCTGAGGATTGAAAAGCACTCCTAGCTTTCCCTGACCGGGAATTGAACCCAGGCTGTGGCTGGGAAATCCTAGCCACTAGACCACCAGGGAGACGGCATCAAGGGCTGTCAAAACTTGAGTTGCAGGGCTAAAGTGCCCAGGAAGAGTAACTCCTGGGAGACCAAAATAAAGGCACCGCTGAGATTTGAACTCAGGATCTTCTGTTTACTAAACAGGCGCTTTGACCAACTAAGCCACAGTGCCTGTGTGAGGAAAACGAGGAAGAGATGTTCCACCTTCTTCAACTCTGATGGTCGGTAAAAGCATCCGTTTCCAAATGAAAGGGGTCGTTTGACAGGCGTTCAAAGGTCTCCATCTGCGTCTGGAGAGGGACTGCAGACCCCGTACCGAAGCGGTACTAAGAAAGCCATGGTGACCAAGAGCTTGGAGAATGCGGGCATCGATCCATCATAATACCTTAAGACCATCAGTCTCTGTCTTTTCCTGTGAGTTTCTTCAACAGTTCTTGTCTTGTCATCCAATTGCTTATTATTGCCCTTATGAGAAGTCTCAGCAAATCCCACTGGCGCTGCCTGCTTACTAGAGGGCACCGGCCGCTCCTCATGCGCTCTGCGGTGCGTTCCGATGATGCTTTGTGCTTGGAGCGCCGCGGAGGCCTCAGTCACCGTATCAAACACTTGCTCCCCACCGTTAATGAATACCTTCAGCCTCGTTGGATACATAAAGTGGGAACTTATTTTATGTTTACGCAACTCCTTTCGTATCCCAGAATACTGGCTCCTCTTCTTCATTACCGCTGTTGAATAATCTTGGTCTCTCTCCATCATGTTTGATCGGGACTCTCTTTTTGCCCCAGGCCGCTTGTAGAACTCTCTGTCGTGTCTGCCAGGTTAAGAACCGGACAACTATTGAACGAGGCGCTTCTCCATCCTCTGGTTTCTTTTGGGAGGTTCTGTATGCAGCAACTATGAACAATTTTCATTTGTCCAGCTTCACAGATGTCAGCTCCTTTAAGAGTCTCATGCTCTACCGACTGAGCTAGCCAGGCTTGCTAAAGGAGTTCTGAATCACCTGACGTATTCAGACTTTCTGAATTGAAAAGCAAAAAGGGCCTTTATGCAACATACATGTGCTCATTCTTACAATAAAGTCTACAAAGGTGCTGCTGGGATTTGAACTCAGGCTCTCCTGTTTACAAGACAGGTGCTTTCAACCAGCTAAGCCACAGCACCCATGATTCAACATTGTTTATCAATCTTTAAGATGCTTTGGAAAGTGCAGAAAACGCCAATATGTGGCCACACCCATTTTGGGGCTCAAACCCACGACCCTGAGATTAAGAGTCTCATGCTCTACCGACTGAGCTAGCCAGGCTTGCTGAAGTCAATGAAAGGCGTTCTGAATCACCTGACGTATTCAGACTTTCTGAATTGAAAAGCAAAAAGGGCCTTTATGCAATATACATGGGCTCAGTCTTACAATGAAGTCTACAAAGGTGCTGCTGGGATTTGAACTCAGGATCTCCTGTTTACAAGACAGGTGCTTTCAACCAGCTGAGCCGAAAGGCAAAGCTCTCGATTTATCGGTCAATCTACATTCTTACTCTCACCTATGGTCATTCAGATTCGTATTCAGATTCAGAATACTTTATTAATCCCCTTGGGGAAACTCTTTGGCAGGACAGTGCCCACCGAGGCAACACGACAAAGTACATCATCGGCGCACAAGCCTTCTGAAATTGGGAAAACACAAATAGATTTTCGAGGAGAAAAAAAGGATACATGCCAGAGCCTGTAACCAAAAAAAGCACCTCAGCAGACAGATAAGCAACAACAACAAGCAGGTGGAGGCGTTGGATGAGTCTGTGTTCGTAGCCAAAACACAGAACAATCTGCCTCATGGCCTTGAGGTCAGGACATCTTGTTCCAGCCAGACAACTCTCACAGAAAGGGGTGGGGGGTTGGGGTGGGGGAGGGGTGTAGAGAGACGTCGTACCTCAATCTTGCAAGACAGAAACAGGTAGGGGGAGGGGTAGCCCTGCACGGTACCAGGCACAGCCGTACAGGAATTTGGAGCCGAAAGCATATACTCATGTCGTTGCTCGTAGAGTTAGTTTACACCCTACAAACAAGTCTCACTCAATGTCTCTCAAATGTCTCTCAAAAGTCTCTCATTGTCCCTCAATGTCTCTCACTCTTCCATTTTGTTGGTCAATACGTTCCTCTGTCCCCTGCAGAGCCATCGGTATCCCGCGATGCGCGTAAAGTCACACTTTGGCCACCAACAGCCCTGCCCATCACATCAATCAAGTGGGGCAGCTTAAAGGGGCCATTAACGGCTGCCTCAGTTTTTATAATTTGTCGATATCCCACGGCACGCTTAATCCAATCAGCAGAAGCCCGGCCATCATAAATCCCAATATGTAGAGATCCTCAAAGTCCTCGACGGAAGGTTCCCACAGGCACACGACACGCCTCTAATCCCACGCGTCCATCATGTATCCCGCTGGAGACGATCCCATTCGGGGACATGCTGGGTCCCCCCAGCCCCAAGATCTCTTTAAATATATGGTGTCAACAGTACTTGACCAGCTAATCAATTCCATGTTTCAGCTTAAAAGGGTGATGCAGTTAGTCTCTCCAGCAGACAGGCAGACGATAGAGCAGGAAAAAGATAAGGGAGCGAAAAAGTTTGCGACCGCCTCCACGAGAGCAAGGACAAGAAGTCATGAGCTTTGGGTAATGACCGGAAGGACAAGATCGCGGATACAAGCGGTCAAAATGAGTTTCCTCCACAGGGTGTCCGGGCGCTCCCTTAGAGATAGGGTGAGGAGCTCGGACACACAGGAGGAGCTCGGAGTAGAACCGCTACTCCTCCACGTCGAGAGGAGCCAGCTGAGGTGGCTTGGGCATCTGTTTCGGATGCCTCCTGGATGCCTACCTCCGGCATTCAAAGGTCGCCATC
>JARGSH010000050.1:5322500-5532500 GCA_030340665.1 Neosalanx taihuensis | reverse complement strand
TGAGCACACGGTCGTAAGTTTTTGTTATGCCCAGATGACCAGCCCACGGAATGTCATGAGCAAGGGACAGGATGGTATGTCGGAACGCCATAGGCATAACGATTTGGTACACGGTACTCCAATCCCTATCAGAGCCAGTACGGAAAGTCCACTTGCGCATCAACAGATTATCGTCTAAAAAGTATGCTACTCTTTTAGCATCCGCCTCTTCCCTGGAGACAACAGCTAAAAAACACTTGACCAATGTCTTATCCTCCTTCTGTGCTACGAGTAATTGTGCATGTGTAACCGGCAGTTCAAAACAATCTCCAGTACTACCAGCTACTTTCCTACCTTCCTCAGGAGGGATTCTCTCAGCATACGGAGGTTCTTCGATAACGACGCCCACAACATCCTTACCCCCGTCTGTAAGGCTGTTCGCAACCACTGTATCATATAGGTCACTGGGGTCTGCATCTAGACGCGATTGGGCACGCGTCATCACACATGATGGAAAAACACCGGGAAACTGCGTATACATAGCATCAGGGCCTGACCTCACCTCGGGCACATCCAAGACTTCAATAAGAGGCATCACCCGACCACCCGCAATATCATTTCCCAGAATTAAAGAGACCCCTTTTACTGGAAGGGAATCTTGTACACCCACTTTAAACCGTCCGTTTACCAACGTGGACGATATGTACACAGTATGCAGGGGCACAGCAGAGTATTCCATCCCGATACCTTGCAACAGCACCTTGGATCCACAGGAGGAGTCTACCGACCAAGGCAAGACTTCTGAGAGGATTATCGACTCGGCTGCACCAGTGTCTCTCAAAATGTGAATGGTCCGCTTGTCTTTTGACTCTCCTGTTAGTGACACGGATCCTGTTAATATAAAAGGTAGATAACTGGGGTCGGGACCAGGCTGCTGAGACACTAACTGAGGCGATGAGCAAAGCAAGCCCATGCCTTTCGCAGGTGCTTTTGGTGATGAGGGAGACTGGCGTTGTTTTAATGCGTTTTTTTAATGTCCGTCTGCTAGGACATGGCCTCTACGATGACAATAATAACATTCCCGTTCCTCTCTGGGGCGCTGGTAATTGGTAAATGTACGTTCCTCTCTTTGTTTAGCAGGAGGAGCAAAGGAACGTCTATCATCTAAGTCACGAGTTGGCTCACGTTGAGGAGCCGTGAACACAGTCTTGTGCGTGAGCACAAACTCGTCCGCTAATACTGCTGCTTGTGCTAATGATACTACCTTTTGTTCATTCAGATGCAACACCAACCGTTCAGGCAGGCCGTTCTTGAACTCCTCCAAAAGAACAAGATCTCTAAGGGTATCGAAATCAGTAGCCTTTCTGGCAGTGCACCACCTGTCAAAGAGAGTCTCTTTCTCTCTAGCAAAATCCACATATGATTTAATATAGGGTTTATGGTAATTCCTATACCTCTGCCGGTAAGCCTCCGGTACTAACTCGTATGCACGAAGCACCGCGGACTTTACACAGTCATACCGTAAGCTCTCCTCCAGAGATAAAGCGGACACTAC
This sequence comes from Neosalanx taihuensis, assembly GCA_030340665.1. NCBI lineage: Eukaryota > Metazoa > Chordata > Actinopteri > Osmeriformes > Salangidae > Neosalanx > Neosalanx taihuensis. The sequence goes on along the minus strand of JARGSH010000050.1, from coordinate 5,530,966 downwards.
ATCTTGAGCTTTACCGGAAAGTTTACATTGTAACAACAATGGCCACACATCCATAGGCCAGCGCATAGATGCCGCTATACGTTCAAACACACTAAAATAGGAATCCACCTCGGATTCTCTAAATGGTGGAACAAGGGCGATGTTTCTACTCACGTCAAACCTGTCAGAATGATGTGGTGGGGAACTAGGATGGTGATTAAAATCAGAAACAGCGGGGTTCGGTTGCAGTACGTTCTGTGCCCCTAACTCCAACTGACGCATCCTGTACTCACTGTCGATCTCCAGCCTTCGCATCTCGTGTGCATGATTAAGCTCAACCTGCCGGGCCCTCTCCTCCCGGTCCATCTGCAGGCGTGTAAGGCGCACTCTTAAGCGAGCCTGTTCGGGTGAACCAGGGGTGGAACCCGGTCGTGGTGACAATGAAGGAGTCTGCTCATCCTTAAAATCCGAAGCAGCGTCGGTTTCCTTTGGTCGTTCCGTGGACCTTAACACCTGTATACCCACCAAACCACGTAACAATGCCTCAGTCAGCTCGGGTTTGAGGAGCTGTTTCGACACTGGTATTTGATAGTGACTAGCCAACGCACATAGATCTTCCTTGCGACACTGACGCAGTAACTCCTCGTCAGGAGCATCAATAAAAGCTTGGACCGCCGCCATTTCAATGTGCATAAAACACAAACGATACTCCGTTAACACACCACTAGAAAAGCAACTAAATCAAACATATAGGATCATAGAGATCCCGGATGAGCCCCCATTCTGTTACGTACGATGTTAAAAGGTAACAATGTTTGACTGTGGGTACTGGACCAGTGGAAGGTGTCAACGATAAGCCGGGCACAAACGATGCAATCGGGTCATAGAGATTATTGATTATTATGTACATTTATTTACAGCTACAAAAAGGCGCAACAAGTAAACAAGTAACAAGGACAAAACGACAAGGGACGTACCAGTACATAAAAACGCGGAGAAGGGACTATGAGCGGTTTCCGATGAGACAAACAAAGTGCACTACGCTAAGGACCGAAAGAGCCCTGTTGGAAAACCACTAACTAACCTAGTATTTCCTAATCTTACTACACTAAACTCTAAGTTACAAAAAGTGCAGGTGGAACCGCTCCTAAACTACTGTGCATAACATTGGTTATCTACGTGTTTAGTATACCCATGGGTCTGTACACTAACTCCCTTCTCCTCTTACAAAACAAATAACCCGCCGCTCTCCACGACTCGGCCTCTCTCGCCCCTCCCTCTCAAACACAATCGGTACACGTTTTACAGGTGACGACGGTGTCTAATTAGGCCCGATTAGACACAGCCGGTTCAGGTCCGGATCTTGACATCGGGGCGCGCACTCCGACGTCATCAACAACACCGTCACAGGAACACCTACAGACAGGACAAGAAACAAAACACACACACCCTACAGGCAGGAGTGGGAGTCGTAACAGTGGGTGACAGACGAGTCCTAGCAAAGCTGACAACCATGCTGGACCACGAGTCACACCCCCTGCAGGACACACTGTCCTCTCTGGAGAGCAGCTTCAGCAATAGGCTGATTCACCCTCGGTGTGTGAAGGAGAGATTCCGCAGGTCCTTCCTTCCTGCTGCTGTCAGACTGTTTAACAATAATCACTAAATAGTGCTGTCCATAGCCACTATCATGTGCTACACCTTTACTATTATTATAACTATTACCATCACTACCTCACCACCGTGCAGTATTACTGTTTATTACTCTTTTTATTGTATCTTTATCTGTATTTTATTTTTTTTGCTTTTATTACTTACCTCACTCACGTGCAATACTCATGTCATATTCATATTCTGTACTAAGTGCAATATTTCTAATTAACTTGCTTACTTTTTGCAATACTGTAATGCTTTAATTCTCCATAACTGTCTATATGTCTATATGTCTACCTAACTTATTTTTTATCATACTCTTTGCAAAATACTGTAATTCTGTAACTCCTCAAGTGCAATAACTGCCTACATGTCGACTTAACTTACTTGATTTGTATACTGGACTACTTAACCAGACTACTTAAATTACTTAAATTACTTATTTTCTTATTTTTTTATATTTGGCCTTATCAAGCCCCCCTATTGCTATTGCTATTGTTATGTTATTGTCATTATGTATATTACCCTGCAACTCTGTGTGCTGTACTTTACCCTGCTGCTGTTGTGAACTGCAATTTCCGAAAAAAGTAAAACTACTTCAAGCCGGATTTGAACCAGCAACCTAAGGATTTCCAATCCAGTCATAAACTACAGTCCTCGGCTCTACCAACTGAGCTATCGAAGGGTAAGACAGGATCTGGTATTTTGGCGTTGTAGGCATGCAACGTTCCAGTCCTCCTCCAATTGAGATAGCAAAGAAAGCCTTGAGTCTATTATGGATTTTCCAACAACGTACCATACAGCGCTTGCCTGGCGTTTCAAAATGGGCTCGTCCGGGATTTGAACCCGGGACCTCTCGCACCCAAAGCTAAAATCATACTCCTAGACCAACGAGCCAACTTGCCTGGTAGCTTTCAGTTAAAAGCTACTCTTAGACGGGGGGAAGAAGGGCTAGAATCAATGCTTTCACATCCATGCCATCGGTTTGGTTCCCGTTTAGAGAAATGAGTCTGTACACCCCTTTCAAAATAGGGTATCCCTGCTTTGTCTGCTATCCTGCATTTGGACTGTAAATAATTTAAACCGCAAAAAAAAAGAGGAAAAAAGAAAAACTCCTTCCAGCCGGATTTGAACCAGCGACCTAAGGATTTCCAATCCAGTCATAAACTACAGCCCGATCAAACGTAACCATGGCTACCACGCTTTTCCTTCCTCCCTGACATGGCATTGGTGAGAGCTATGTTCAGGATTGGTAAGGATGGGGTCCCTCAGTGTCAGCCTTGACCTACGGAGCCTGGATAGCTCAGTCGGCAGAGCATCAGACTTTTAATCTGAGGGTCCAGGGTTCAAGTCCCTGTTCGGGCGACCTCTGCTCCAAGCTTGCTGAGGCGTGCTGCGTAGCAGCCTTTTATCCGATGGTCCGGCCTTCCTGTCCCTGCTTGAGGCGCTGTGACCCAGGTGGTGCTGTGTGGGCATTGGTGGTATAGTGGAAAGCATAGCTGCCTTCCAAGCAGTTGACCCGGGTTCGATTCCCGGCCAATGCAGAACCATGAGAAAGGGCTGTTTTGTCTTGAGAAGTTAAACTGCGTCCGGCCGTTGAGAGAATCACATGTAGTCCTGCGCAACCTATCAGCTTCGGCAAGACACTGACAATGTGACTTCAAAGAGGACAGTTGAGGGGCCTGCCTACTGGGCAGGGGAAGATCAGTCCATAGTTCAGGAGAGGCCACAGGAAAGGCACGCCCCCCCTCCTCAGGTCTAACTTTGTTTAGGCCACATTCGTAACTTCTCACGATCCAAAAATGAAGAAAGCGAAAGATTGTCTTCACCATTCACAACCTTGCGTTTGGGGGGGCGGGGGAAGGGTGTGGTGACAGACAATGCACACAATGAAATAGGTCACAAAGGCATGGAGACAGCACAAGCCATGCAGACACTGACAACAGCGTGAGGGTTAAAAAGGGTTGGAGGAGACTCTTCCCTGGCCGGGAATCGAACCCGGGCCACGGCGGTGAAAGCGCCGAATCGTAGCCACTAGACCACCAGGGAGTCTTTGGAGCCTGCCGTCAAAACATGATGGCCTAAGTTGCAGGGCTAAAGTGCCCAGGAACCTTAACACCTGGGAGACCTTGGCCAGAAAAGGCACTGCTGAGATTTGAACTCAGGATATCATGTTTACTAAACAGGCTCTTTGACACGCTCAGCCACTTTGGGAGAAAACAACATGGAAAGCTCACACCACGTGGGTGGGGGGGATGGGTGAGTGGGAGGCGTGGCTTGGGGAGGGGGGGAGGGGGCCTACGGTTTCTGCCCACCCCTTCCATTGGTTGTTTTCGCTCCCCGTCTGCTTACCACGAGTGCCTGCGGCAGCCCTGGCAGCCGGCTGAGGGGACCCATCTCCTTTGCAACTCATACTTACCTGGCAGGGGAGACACCTTGATCACGAAGGAGGTTCACCCAGAGTGAGGCTCGGCCATTGCACTCCGGCTGTGCTGACCTTTGCGAATTCCCCAAATGCGGGAATCTCGACTGCAAAATTTCTGGTAGTGGGGCACTGCGTGCGCGCTCTCCCCTTGGACCTGAGTGTGAAAAATAATCTGCCAAGCGGCTGTGGAAGTGTGCGGGCCGAGGTGCGGAAGCAGTAGTGCTTCCTTGTGAGAGAGAGAGAAATTGGGAGGTTGGGAGAAAACAGAATGAGAGGCTCACACCAAGGGGTCGGTGTTTTTCACGAAGGGGTGAAATGAAGGGGTAAGACCTAGAATTGGGATTGACCCTCAGTCTCGTGATCGCTGAGGCGCAACCACGCTTTTCCTTCCTCCCTGACATGGCATTGTTGAGAGCTATGTTCAGGATTGGTAAGGATGGGGTCCCTCAGTGTCAGCTGTGACCTACGGAGCCTGGATAGCTCAGTCGGCAGAGCATCAGACTTTTAATCTGAGGGTCCAGGGTTCAAGTCCCTGTTCGGGCGACGTCTGCTCCAAGCTTGCTGAAGCGTGCTGCGTTTGTCGCTGCGTAGCAACCTTTTATCCGATGGTCCGGCCTTCCTGTCCCTCCTTGAGGCGCTGTGACCCAGGTGGTGCTGTGTGGGCATTGGTGGTTTAGTGGAAAGCATAGCTGCCTTCCAAGCAGTTGACCTGAGTTCGATTCCCGGCCAATGCAGAACCATGAGAAAGGTGCCGCTTGTTTGAACCCTAAACTTAGTTGGTTTCCCACTCTTTGCAAGCAGTTGGTTTCTGTAGTGTAGTGGTTATCACGTTCGCCTCACGCGCGAAACGTCCCTGGTTCGAAACCGGGCAGAAACTTCTTTCTGCTTTTGTCAAAATGCAATTGTGCGGACTAAGTGAGTTGCGGCTCGTTGGAGTTGGCCTGTTGTTTTCGGAAAAGCCAAGTTAGCTGCCCTGGTGCCGCTTGTTTGAACCCTAAACCTACTGGGTTTCCCACTCTTTGCAAGCAGTTGGTGTCTGTAGTGTAGTGGTTATCACTGCCACCCCAATCACCCCATCTACAGACCACCTACCCTTAACACTCAACCCAACAGACGTCCTCACCGCACTGAGCCGGATCAACGCGCGCAAGGCTGCTGGCCCAGACGGCATCCCTGGCCGCGTGCTCAGAGCATGCGCTGAGCAGCTTGCAGGAGTTTTTACGGACATTTTCAACCTGTCCCTTGCTCAAGCAGCTGTGCCGGCATGCTTCAAATCCACCTCCTTCGTTCCGGTGCCGAAGAACTCCAGCCCGTCGTGCCTGAACGACTATCGCCCTGTGGCACTGATACCCATTGTCATGAAATGCTTCGAGCGACTGGTCCTGGCACACCTGAAGACCAACCTTCCTCCCACACTTGACCCTCACCAGTTTGCCTACTGCAGCAATAGAAGCACAGACAATGCAGTTTCCTCAGCGCTGCACTCTGTGCTGACACACCTAGATAATAATAACACTTATGCCCGTATGTTGTTTGTAGACTTCAGCTCTGCTTTCAACACCGTCATCCCCTCCAAGCTGATCACCAAACTTGGAGGGCTGGGCATCAACACCTCCCTCTGCCACTGGATTATGGACTTTCTGACCAACCGACCACAGCATGTTAGGTCAGCCCACTCCTGCTCCTCCACCATCACACTCAACACAGGTGTACCACAGGGATGTGTGCTCAGCCCGTTCCTCTACTCTCTCTTCACCCATGATTGCAAGCCAATGTATGGATCTAACTCCATCATCAAGTTTGCTGATGACACCACGGTGATCGGCCTCATCACTAACAACGATGAGACAGCCTACAGAGAGGAAGTGCAGCACCTGGCCATGTGGTGTGGTGACAATAACCTGCTCCTCAACACCACAAAGACCAAGGAGCTTATCGTGGACTTCAGGAAGAAGACGGGAGACACGCATGACCCCATTCAAATCAACGGGATGGCCGTAGAGCGTGTCTCCAGCTATAAGTTCCTGGGGATCCACATCTCGGATGACCTGTCCTGGATTACAAACACCTCCGGCCTGATCAAGAAGGCTCACCAGCGTCTCTTTTTCTTGAGAACACTGAGGAAACACCACCTGTCCTCAGCTGTCATGGTGAACTTCTACCGCTGTGCAATCGAGTGCATCCTGACAAACTGTGTTACAGTATGGTACGGGAACTGCACAGTGGCTGAGTGCAAGGCACTGCAGCGGGTGGTGAAAACCGCCCAACACATCACTGGGACTATTCTTCCGACCATTGAGGACATTGAGAGGAAGCGCTGTCTACGTAGAGCTCACAGCATCCGAAGAGATTCCTCACACCCCGCTCATAAACTGTTTGCCCTCCTGCCCTCCGGCAGTCTAAAACCAGCAGACTGAGGAACAGCTTCTTCCCTAGAACTTTGACACTCCTGAACTCCACTAGACCCCCGCCCCCCTATATAACCCCCGCCTCCCCATAGAACCCCCGCCTCCCTATATTTGCACATTTCGGTTTGTACATTTTGCACCACTTGCATATGTGAGTTGTTATTGCACGTTTTCCATTTTGCACATCTGCACATCTGTTACTGCACCACCTGTAAATTCTGTTAATTTTGCACATCTGCTCATTGCATCATTTGCACTAACTGTATATACATGCTACCCGGTAATTTCTGCTTTGACTAAAATCACTTGAATCTGTACATACCCTGTATATTCTGATTATACTGTTCATACTATGCAGTGGCGAAACCACCGGGGTGGCAGCTGCCACCCTAAAAGAAATGCTTGCCACCCCACTTGCCACCCAGGTTGTCATAAGTGTCTCCTATAATATACTATACTTTTATTGAATGGTATATTTTTGCTATTTAAGTTGTTGATCTCTTTGGTAACTTGTTCTAAAATCATTAAGTACCCCCTCCCTTTTAAAATGTCCATGAGTCCGCTTTGCTCTCGTGTCACCGTGGTTGCCTACCTCCCACTCTATTCCTTTGAAGAAAGAAACGGTTTGAAAGCATTTGAGAAGCCAAAAACAAACTGGAGACAAGCCTACTGTAGGCTTGCAGTGAAAGAATGTACAGTATTGCTGAATTGTGAATCAAGAAAATGTGATGGGTGGTCATATGTGATAGACCGTTCAGTTGTAATTTCAATCGTATATTTAAACGCTAGCTTGCATAAGTCGGTAGCATACAGTAGCTAGCTCTATACAGCTTGCTTGTGCTACAGTAGCTAGCCTTGAAGTCTACCACTGTTACAAGGAGCTCAGCTAGCGTTAACCAACGTCTTACTAACGTCTTTAGTACAGAAAGGTGGACTGACAGAAAATGTTATCACTTTTTCTCAGTTTTTATTTTCATTACGCACACATCTAATGGGCTCCATTAGACCATAGCCTATTTAACTTACCTAAATCAGTTGTAAATCAAACTGATGGCACTGTTCAGATATCAGATCATCTTTAAAACTAAACCACTAGTAATATTGCAGTTTCAGGGCCCAAAAATGAAGAGAAAAGGTCAGGACATCAGGAGACATTGTGAAATTAAATAAAACTTAATTGTTTTGCTGCTGAATATGTAAATATATGTAATATCTGACAGTGTTTTAAGTCTTATTAAAAAAGACAAATATTTGTTTTGGCAACAATATTTAGACTCTTGGCAAGACATTGCTGTTGTCTGTTTTCACGATCTGGATTTGTATAAATAAATACATATAGACAACAGGCGTGTGTGTGTGTGTGTGTGTGTGATATGCCACCCTTGAATTTCAAATTGCCACCCTTCTGCCACCCCATGTAACATTTTCTACAATCGCCACTGATACTATGTATATTCTGAGTATACCCATATTTATTATGTTCTGTTGGATTAACTGTTTTGCACTTCTGGTTGGATGCTAACTGTATTTCATTGCCCTGTACTTGTACCTGAAAGTATAGTCTTAACAAACATCCAGGTGAGAGGGGGAAGGCATTTAAACTGCCGTCATTCACACTGATGGTGACAAACTAAACCTAATCATTCATGTGCAGCTTGACAATACAACTATAACCCTGTGAATAACATTAACCAAATACAACGTAGTGAGCATCCAATACGTTTTATTCTAAAATATTTACAGTACCCATAATACATTTCTGATGGAGATCTACACATCAGCATGTTTAGATGAAGAACATGAGAGTTCAGGCATGTTAACTTGATGTGTCTGTGTGTGTGTGTGTTTGTGTGTGTAGTTACTATCAACCTTCTTTATTATTAACATTATGCTGACTATCTTTAGCTACATGTTAAACAGACCAATCACAAACAAGCATCCTTCCATGGGAATGTAAACTGTTGCAGCACAGGAACACCTTTTCATTTTGAGTTCAATACTATTGTAATTACTTTTAACAGAGAACTGAGACCCACTCTGATCATATCCCCTTCCTCACAGCTCCACTAGGAAGCAGTGAACGTTCATCAATAGCAGAGAGCAGATGAAGTCAATCATTACTCTCAACTCACTTCACGCTCAGAAGGAAATAGGGGATCTGACGCTGACCTGGGCCTCCTTGGAGGTTTCGAATCTCCTCTCAAAATCAACACCCTCCACCTGTCACCCGACTCCTGCCCCTGATGGACCCAACCAACAGACCCACAGACCCGCCAAACAAGGGCCCGTGACCCCTGGGGTCCCCCTCCCACCTTCAACCTCCCCCTTGCCCCCTGAGGACGGGCCCTCAACTACCTCCACACCAGCCCCACTTAAACGACACGGACCCTCCCCCGCTCCCTCCCCCTCCCACATTCCGCCCCCTACCGACCGGAACCTTGACCTATGGACTACCGACCCCCTACCATCTGCTGGGCCCTCCGCCCCCACCAACCAGACCCTGAACCCACAGGACATAACCAATATCATCCACCTACTGACGGAAACACCTACCCACTCTGACCTAATCCACCAGGAGGAACCTGGGGAACTGAATGTGACAGGACTCTTACCGTCGGGAATACCTGCTGGGGATCCCGCCCCCCCTTCCCCTGAACTGGGGGGAATCCACGAGGATGACAACCTTTCAATGGACAGTGACTTATCCTCATTTGTCTTCCCGGTGTTGACGGACACCTCGATTCCCCAGTCGGACCGACCCCCAACCCCAGGACCACGGGCAGACCTCAACCTGGGACAACCCTGCTCGGAGGAAAGGGAAAGAACACCGGGAGTGGTAAACCTCTCATCAACTCTACACCTCACTAACCCCCAGACCTCCATCTTAGCAAAAGGCTTGTCTTTCATACCGACACACAGCACACAGTCCAACTCCAAATGGGATCTGCGACTGGATGTGAACACATATCATCGACGCCTACGCCTCGCTTCCTTCTTTGAGGTTGACTTTTATCATGATCCAGTCAGACCACTCTTTCAGTCTCCCTCCCTCTGGGAACCCCCTGCCCACCGGCTTCCGGTTGAATTACTGGAGCTGATGGGTAGGGACTGGGAGGCTCTGGCCTCTGCCCCTCCGGTCTCAGGTCAGACTTCTCCCAACCTCTCCCAACAGGAAGTAAAAGCCATAAAAGCCCTAAAAAACAACAGAGCCATCGTTATAAAACCGGCAGACAAGGGATCATCTTTGGTAATCATGGACCGTACCCTCTATGTCCAGGAGGCTATGAGGCAGTTATCGGATCCAGAATACTACGACTCTCTTTCGGAACCTATCTATCCCCAAACGGCCTCCCTCATCGGAGAGGTAATAACCCAACTGGTGACGAAGGGATTCGTCACAAAGAAACAAGCGAAGGTCCTCCGGGGGAACGACCCGCCGCGTCCTAGGCAGTTTTATCTTCTGCCCAAGATCCACAAACCAGAGTCATCCTGGACGGTCCCGGGACACATGCCACCTGGTAGACCTATTGTATCATCTGGGGCATCTGGACTCACTCCCTCCAGGATCTTCAACAATGGATCTCCATCCTCAACAGCCACCATCCCTCCATCGTGGGGCGTGGCACTCTGGGATCCAATCAGCCGCTGTGGGGGTGACACGCCCCTGGCTAGGCTGTTTGCTTAAATTGTTTGCACATGGCCTTGGAGCTTTTGGTTTTGCTGTTGGCCGGGTGCTGCTTCAGGGTCTCGACTGTTGGGAGCCTTGTGCTGGTTGCGGTGGTGAGTTGCTACCTTTTGTTACTGTTTGGTTGGTTTGGCGGTTGGGCTACTGTGGTTTGGCTACGTCTGTCTGATTGAAGTCTCAATGTTTCCTGTGTTGTGAGTTCTCTGACCTGACTGTAGTTCACTAATTGGCTTTGGAATCACAGACTGAGGTTTTGATCACCCTCGGTTGGCCTGCTTGGGGGAGAGTGTATAGTTCACCCAACCTTCTATCCTAACCCTAACCACTCCCTATCCTTACCTAAAACCCAACCCCCTAATCCTAACCCCCCACTTTATTTCCCCTCCCCCCACCTACAACCCCCACTCACAACCCCAACACCTGAACCACACACTCCATCCCTCTGACCACCAACCTTGCCCACATACCCCAACATGACAAAACACTTACACCCACCCATACTTCATTCTAGGCAAGGCAACGCCCCAGTAGGCCAGTGCAACTAAGGGTCACCCAGAACCCTTCCTACCCCAACCCTAATCCTTCCCTAACCTTTGCCCTGACCCTGGCCTTGTCCCTGGTTCTGGCCCTTACCCTAACCCTGACCCTGGCTCTGCTTTGGCCTTGTCCCTGGTCCTTGCCCTAACCCTAACCCTTCACCCTGGCTCTGCTTTGGCCTGGTCCCTGGCCCTGCCGCTGACCCTGTCCCTGGCCTTGACTCTAACCCTGAACCTGGTCCTGGCCCTGGCCCTGGCTCTGCTCTGGACCCTGTCCCTGATATGGCCTTCTGTTTGGGTTGAGCCGGCCTGCCTGTCCTGACCCCTCTGGTGGGGTTCTGGTTCTCCGTTCCCTGCTTATGTCTGGCCTGTTGTACTGTGGTGTCTACCGCCGGGGGTGGGCTGATCGCCTGCAGTGGGACCGCTCTTTGGGAGGGTGTCTAGTTTGGGGCCGAAACACCCAGTGATCCAGAGTGAACTACTGACGATGTGCATTCCAAAATTTAGCTTTATACTTAGGACCTGGACTTGACATTACCACGGTGTGGTATACAGTTGTGGCAGGAGGTCTCTTTGATGTCATGAATGTTGGTTCAAGACTGAAGTGGATTTGGTTTTTAGGAAGGTTCACTTGCTTTTGTTATGTCTTTCCCCATACATCTCTCTCCAAATGGTTAATGTAAATGGGTGTCCAGTCTGACCTTAACCCTAATTTTGACCCTGACGCATTTTTCCACCTCAAAACTGAAGAGGATAGGGTCTCTCAGGAAGGCTCCTTGGTCCTTGATGTGTATTTCTCCATGTCTCTCTCCTCTCTCCTGTCCATCCGAGGAAGTGTCCTGACTGAGCCTGATATAGTCGATCTCCTTCTGCCTGAGACGGATAGCTTTCGACCAGAAGACGCGCCCTGCCCTGGACATTTCTCTCTCTCTGTGCTCTTAGCTGGGTTCGCTTTTCCTTCATGGGCATCTTCTACCTTCTCTCTCTCCTCTCCCCTCCTCCTCCTCTCCTCATCCCCTGTGCCGGGCGAGTGGGGTTTCAAGATGAGTGGGACCCACAATCTTGACCTTTGTGCTCGCCCCAATTGCTTTCTCTCTCCTCTTCTCTCCCCTGTATCCGAATAATTACTGTAACCTTCGTACCCCATCCTACCTCCCTTGATGTCTCCGGGATGGGGGACGGACGGATCCTGCCTGGGTCTGGCAGGCGACAGCTCCTACGCCCGGAGGACCACAGTCCTGCCCTGACCTTTAACCCTGGCCCTCCTGAATTATTTTCGCTTCAAGACTGGAAAGGATAGGTCTCTTAGCTAGGTCTCTTAGCTGGGTTCGCTTTTCCTTAATGGGCATCTCCTACCCTCTCTCTCCTTTCCCCTCCTCCTCCTCTCCTCCTTCCCTGTGCCAGGGCGCGTGGGGTTTCAAGATGAGTGGGATCCAGAATCTTGGCCTTTGTGGTCGCCCCAATGGCTTTCTCTCTCCTTTCTCCGAATAATTACTGTGGCCTTACTACCCGATCCTGCCTCCCTTGATGTCTCCGGGATGGGGGACGGACGGCGCTGGAAGAGGGGACGCACCCTGCCCTTGACTCAAGCAGCGTGCCTAAAACCTAACCCCCCCCCTCATCTCAATTCTCTAGGCCCTGATCTTTGACCCTGACCCTCCTGAATTATTTTCACCTCAAGACTGGAAAGGATAGGTCTCTTAGCTAGGTCTCTTAGCTGGGTTCGCTTTTCCTTAATGGGCATCTCCTACCTTCTCTCTCTCCTCTCCACTCCTCCTCCTCCTCCCCTGTGCCGGGGCGAGTGGGGTTTCAAGATGAGTGCCTTCACAGGGGTGTCTACCAGCACTGTAAGCCCGTCGGGGTGGACCACGGTAACACCTCTCTACTTATGCTCCACCTAACTCTAACCCTAGTCCTGATCCCGGGCCCTAGCCCTGACCCTGGTCCGGCTCTGGTCGCGGTCCCTGCTTATCATCGGGTGTTGCTCTTTTGGCCTTCCTTTGATTGGTGTCAAACCCTAACCCTCCTCTGGGCCGGAGCGAGTGAGGTTTCAAGTGCACGTGTCTTTCAGGGGTCCTCACCTAAACCGGGGTCTCGGCGGAGTCCCCCGGGGTGGTGTCTCTTTACTCGTGCCCAAACCTAACCCTAACCCTAACCCTGCACATCCTCCTCTGTCGGCAGCTGCCTGTTGTCCTCACGATGTTCCCTGTGTGGTGGTGCAGCGAGACGTGGATTTTCAACCATTCGATGAGGAATGTCCTCATGCAGTTTCCAGATGACCATGTTTTTTTTTTTCCTTTTTTCATTTAGCAGACGCTTTTATCCAAGGCGACTTACAGTAAGTACAGGGACATTTTCCCTGAGGCAAGTAGGGTGAAGTGCCTTGCCCAAGGACACAAAGTCACATAGCCACAGCGGGGGCTCGATCTCACAACCTTCCGATCATGAGGCCAACGCCTTAACCATTGAGCCATGAACACTTTGGACAGTGAATTTGGATTGAATTTTGGACTTTTGAAGATGCCCCTGCCCCATCGTGGGGCTCATCTCACAGATCAGGGGTCTCATTTAACCAGGCATTATTACACCATTAGGTGTAATAATTAAAATGTAAATAAAATTCACAGTAGTAAGTTTTTAAAGTTTAAAGTGTTGTGTGCTAAAGTGGCAGAGTGCAGTGGGATTCTGGAGGGGGGGGTGTGGGGTGTTGGGGGGTGTCTCAAACTGAAGAGGGCAATAGCAGAGGGGTAGAAGCTATTATTGTGGTGAGAGGTTTTGGTCCTGATGGACCGCAGCGTCCTGCCAGAAGGGAGCATCTGAAGCACTGAATGTCCAGGGTGGGAGGAGTCGGCCGCAATCTTCCTCACCCGTTTTAGAGACCTTGCCGTGTGCAGGTCCTCAAGGGATGGCAGGTTGCAGCCTATCACCTTCTCAGCGGCACGTATGATACACTGCAGTCTGCTTTTGTCCTTGATAGGTCCACTATCTAAATCGCTGCTCTTCACAGTACGTCCATCGTAGCTCGCCGTGATCGTATAGTGGTTAGTACTCTGCGTTGTGGCCGCAGCAACCCCGGTTCGAATCCGGGTCACGGCATTGCAAAACAATGTCACGGCAGATGGGCAAGATTTTTACTTAAGCAACAATCCTGGACATAGATCACAAGGAGAATGTCTGAATTGACAAACTTCAAAATCGTACGCAGTTTGGATTTTCATATTTCGTAATAGAGTTCTCTTGCTTCGTCTTTGTACTGCCGATAGGCGATGCTCGTGTCTTTATTAAGGTTAAAATAAACATGATAAACCAACAACAAATAGGCAAACCATCAAAATGTGTCATTTTTATTCCCAGTCGACTAAATTCAAAGGCTTTTTTTGATTCAGATAGGCTTAGACCAAGAGTGGAGAATCCTCTGGGGTCACCTTCCTGCCACATCTAAAACCATAGACATTAGAAAGAATAGATGCCCTATCGACCGCTGCAGCCTATTGGCGCTGACGAGCCGTGGGGCCGCCATTTTTGGAGGGTGCCCCGCTCTGCTCAGTTTAATCTGTTTGACAGGAGAAATGAAGCTTCATCACATTTAATCCATTTGAAGTCGCTCAATACTAAACTGATTCTCACAGCATTCTTTTCTGCAAACGTCATACATGTAGGCATGATACCGGACACATGATTTGGCGTATATTAATGTTCATAGTAGGCATAACAGTAATAGAATATTCCGGTATGTGATATACAGTATGTTATGTATGATAGGTATTTTGCATTAGACACAGGATATATAACAGACAAACACTAATATATGATAGAGAAGCAGATTGTGTATTACTCAGCTATATTAATAAGTTGAAAAATCAATGAAACATTAATATTAATACTATAAGGCACACTCAAAAGCCTTGAATTTTCTCAAAAAACGGCAGTGCGCCTTATAATACGGAGCACCTTATGTGTGGATCGATTGGTTACCGTATTTTCCGGACTATAAGCCGCTACTTTTTCCCACGTTTTGAACCATGCGGCTAAATACAGAGATGCGGCTTTTCTATGAATTTTTCTTCAGTCCTCAGGAAGATCAATAAGTGACTTGTGGCTTCAGCGCAAGGGAGACTGAACCGACTTTAACAGTTGCGCAGTTGCGCATTACATTTACATTTATACATTTATTCATTCAGCAGACACTTGTATCCAAAGCGCCTTACAAGAGAGAGCATTACAAAAGAGCATCGGTCACTGATCATAGCAGGGTTACACTTACAGTCCCCAAGCATAGTGGGTTTACAGATTATGAAACATATATCGTGTTCTCATCCTCGTCGGAAAGCCATATTCATGAAGCGCCTGCTTTTTTTGGAAGTTCGACTTCTTCCATCGCTTGGCGCATCGTGCTCCTACCGAATCTGCGTATGCGCCGCAAGATGATTGTGCCCGTTGGGGGACAGCTTGCTCCTAGGTGACATCTTTGATGTGTCGGCAGATTATTTCATCAGACTTTCCCTTGGTGTGAGTTGCGTCAAGCTTGTACTTCCTTTACTAAACCACGGTGCCTCGTACCCTAACGAGCAGAAGAGATTATTCACCCTCTTCAACTCTGATGGTCTGCGGGCAGGACCAAGATCCGAAACAAACATGAAAAAGAGCTCGTCCGTGGGTGGGCTCGAACCACCATCCTTTAGGTTAACAGCCGAACGCGCTAACCAAATGCGCCACAAAGACCCTGCCACTGCCTTCCACATACGATCCATGTTTGAAAGCAGGTAGCGCAAGCGTGGCCTATAAGACAAGTATGAGCTGGCAGCGGGTGGCGATGACTCAAAAACGGCGTCCGGAATACAAGAACAAAGGTAAAACGTGCGTGAAAGTAAAACTAACGCGAAAGGTTTCTGAACGTGGCCGGGGCTCTCGATGATGGTTTTAATGACACAAGGACGGTGTGAGTAATACAATAAAATCGTTCCGCTCCGATTTTCCACATGGCAAAACGTTTTTGCAGCGTGGCAGTGGGTGTTTGAGATAATATTACTACTGACTAAAAGTTATGAAGGGAGATGTAAACTTTTTGAGGACAGCCAGATGAGGAAAAACATTCAGGGCCCTTGAGTTGGCGGTGATCCGTGACAGAAAACTCACCTATCGTTGTCTCCTTGTTAGTATAGTGGTTGGCATCCCTGCTTGTCATGCGGGAGACCAGGGTTCAATTCCCTGACGGGGAGGAGGGACTGTTATTAACCCTTTTGGTTTCCACTGGCTTTGCCATCACAGCGCTACTCGGATGACTGAGGACATACCTTCGCTCCTCACATAGTTGTATGGTGAATCCTGATGCTTGTGAATATGACTCGAAAAAAAGTGACGGATTCTCGACCACCGTCCCAGGTTCCACCGAGATCTGAACTCGGATTGTTGGATTCAGAGCCCAGAGTGCTGACCGTTACACCATGGAACCACAGCCACCTAGACTGGTGGAAACCAGCGATCCGAGTTCAAATCTCGGTGGAACCTGGGTCGGTGGTCGAGGACGCATCACTTTTTATTTAGTCATAATCACAAGTATCAGGATTCACCACCCAACTATGTGAAGAGTGAAGGTATGTCCTCAGCCATCCGAGTAGCGATGCGAAGGCTGTGATGGCGAAGCGGGAACCGAAAGGGGCAAAAACAGTCCCTTCTCCCCGTCAGGGAATTGAACCCTGGTCTCCCGCGTGACAGGCAGGGATACTAACCACTATACTAACGAGGACACAAGAATAGTTGCAGTTTGCCATCGGAGATCACCATCAACTCAAGGGCCCTGAATGGAAGGCGGGAATCCACGTGGCAGATGGGGCTGGGCAACATGTCGATGTTTTTTCTCATCTGGATGTCCTCAAAAAGTTTACCACGCGGTCAAACCAACTCAAAAACAAGGATGTCGACCGCAAAAGCCATGCATTGGCCGGGAATCGAACCCGGAAAATGGAAACCTCAACTTGGAGGTTTCAAAAGGCTGTAACTTGAAAGTAGTTTGAGATAATGGAATACATTCAACATTCAATGTGAAACATATTTAGTATGAAACTAAATTTGGGATAGAAATATGTTTACTGATCCAACTTGTATAATCAATTGGCGCATTGACCACACTGATGCTCAGAACCGCATCTAAAATGCAGTTGTACTATTTCCTGGATCTGTTTGGAAACAGGCATGTTTTCATCCGTGGTTTCCACCCATATTTGCGGTGTTATGAGCCCCCCTGCCACCTCGAACATGTCCCCATCTTGGCGTTTGCAGAATGCTTCCACCCCGGCCACGCTGAGGTGAAGCACCCGCTATAGAGTGTGCTGATTGTGGACTTTGTGCACGGACGCGCTGTCACTACTAACATCAGTTTTTGCTTCACAAGACAGACTGCATGTCATTCCTCTAAGGAATCGGAGTCATCTAATACCTGAATAAATACTTTGTTGACGGTAAACCGACCTCTTGGTATCGTGAGTAACTAAAAAAAACACTATTTCGTTCTGCTCTGCTGTCGCTCCTCTCAGCCCTTCTATCACTGATTAGCAGCGTCTAAGCAGAGCTGCGTCACTGAGTGGGAGGGGGTTTTACAAACTCGTTTTTCTCTAAAACTTTTAATAAAAACATGCCCATAAATGATGATTATATTACAGGAACACATGTCCGCTATCACCTGGTGAAAAGTAAAAACAAGATTCGGACCCACATTTATAGCTACAGCCTGTTTTAATCAGCAATGTTGCTAGTCGCAATTCTGCGACTTTGGCGCATAAAGGGTTAAACCTTTACTCTGAGGGCTGTAGTGTTCCCTGCTGCTGTTGCAAACTGCAATGACCACCCTGCGGAACAAATAAAGGATTATCTTATCTTATCTAGTACACCAACATTCACAACCCTGTGTAGCTGCCCCTAACGCTTTTCTTCTGGTCAGAATTAAGCCACGCATCGACTGATGATTGATGAGAATGAAGTTTTTCTTTTATTTATATATATATATTCTTTGATCACCAAACAACGTGAAAAACGTGTGCGCCTTCTGACCCGAAATCAGGAGCTGCCAAGGCTTCATGGACAAACTGTTGCACACATTTGCTGCACGGTCCAAAAGAAAGAAAACGCGTCTTTCCAACTACTTATTACGTTAGTCACATGATTACCTGGCAAGTCATTACATCACTACCGCACATCAAACTGCAACTAACATAGAAGGAATAAGAACATAAGAAATGTCTCAGACCAAAACTATTGTAAAAATAACAAATTAAAGTAAAATAATGTAATGTACAAAATAAATGCAGCAATAATTTTGCACACCCTTTCAGCGACAGCTACACTGCCACCAAAATTTCGAAGATTTACTTTACCTGTAACATGAACCATGGAAATAAATCTAGGAATTTACCCTAAATAACAAAACAACTTTCACACCTATTTGTGTAACCTCAAACACTAAAGATGAACATTAACTGCCTATCAATAATGTTCTACTAGTACTACTAGTTTTTGAACTGGCCTTTCAAGAAAGGTTGGTTGAGTTAAGCGTTCATCTTGCTTTCCTAATTTCCTTTGCCCTATCTGAATTTTAACCTTGCGCACCAGACCATCATCCTCCTCTCTTGCTTCCACAACTCTGGCAAGTTTCCATTCATTTCTGGGAACATTATCCTCTTTGACAATGACAATGTCCCCCACTTTCACATTTCTTCTGGGCACATGCCATTGTTGTCTGAGGCTTAGATTAGAGAGGTACTCTTTTCGCCACCTACTCCAGAATTGCTCAGTTAAGTATTGCACTATCCTCCACCTTTTTCTGGCATACAAGTCTTCTTTCACAAAACTGCCTGGTGGTGGGAGTGGCACAACTGTCTTCATCGTGAGCAACTGATTCGGAGTTAGAGGTTCAAGACTCCTTGGATCATTGATGGTATTTGTGGTGAGCGGACGACTGTTTACAATCGACATAGCCTCGTAGAAAAATGTCCTCAATGAGGTGTCATCAAGTCGTCCTTTGGCTTGTGCCAAGACGGTGCTCATGACACTCCTGACCGTCCGAATTTGGCGTTCCCAAATCCCACCCATGTGGCTTGCCTCAGGAACGTTCATGAGGAAATCACACTGCTTTCCTGACAGGTAAGTTGCGATTCTCTCTTTGTCTAGATCCTTCAGACCCTTCTCCAACTCGTTCTTAGCTCCAAGGAAATTTGTCCCCTGGTCTGAACGGATCTGTCTTACGGCTCCTCTAAGAGCTATGAAACATCTCAAGGCATTCAAGAATGCGTCTGTTGAGAGATCCTCCAACATTTCAATGTGAACGGCTCTGGAGCTCAAGCAGGTTAACAACAGACCGTATCTCTTGAATTCCTTACGACCCTGTTTGGTGTAAAAAGGGCCGAAGCAATCAATCCCAGTATATGAGAACGGAGGCGAAGGTTCCACTCTGTCACTGGGTAGGTCCGCCATGCGTTGTTGCTCTGTCGGGCCGCGCACCTTTCTGCAAGTGACACAGTTCTTGATCTGTTTTGCCACCAACTTGCTAGCACCTAGGATCCAGTAACCATTGGCCCTGAGCTCATTCAAAGTCTGACCTCGGCCTTGATGCTGCGTCTTCTTGTGACAGTAATCAAGAATGAGCTGGGTAACAATGCCTTCCTTAGGTAAGATCACTGGATGCTTCAACTCTAGAGATTCAGAAGACATTCTTAGTCTGCCTCCTACCCTAAGCAATCCATTTTGAACTATTGGATCAAGTTGATGCATCTTGTGAGTCCTTGGCAACCTTGTGGATCCTTTGCTGAACCATACGAGTTCTTCTTCAAAGGCCTCTCTCTGTGCTGCTCTGATTAGCACAAAACTAGCTTCTCTTCGTTCCTCAACACTGATGGGACCAGTTCTGTCTTTATGTGCCAGTCTTTGGATTCGCACAATAACATTGAGGGTGGTGTTCCAGTCCGAGAATCTTGACAGCCTTTCCAAGAAGCTGTCTTGTTCAACTGCATTAGTTCTTAAGACCTTCACCTCAGGATCACCCACAAGAAGATCTGGCTTTCTATGATCTGTGACTATTTCTTGTTGCCACAAGAAATCTGGTCCTCTCAGCCAACTTGAGTCTGTCAACTCTGCCACCTTGAGACCCCGTGACGCATGGTCTGCTGGATTCTGACCCGTTTCAACATAGAACCATTGATTAGGATCAGTCGCGTCTCTTATTTTCTGAACACGGTTGGCTACAAATACATGGAAGCGTCTGGCTTCATTCTTTATGTACCCGAGCACTACCTGTGAATCAGTCCAGAAAAACTCTTGATCTATTTCCAGCTCCAGTTCTTCTCGGAGGGTGTTACTGACAGCAGCAGAGACTGTTGCGGCTGTGAGCTCAAGGCGGGGAATGCTGGTAACTCTAATGGGTGCCACTCTGGCCTTTCCCATGACCAATGCACAGTGCACTTTCTCATCTGCAACAACCCTAATGTATGAACATTGGCCATAGCCATTAGTGCTGGCATCTGAGAAATGATGCAACTCCATTTTTCTGACTGTGCCCAGAGTTTCAGGGATGAAGCATCTTGGAATTTCAATTTTTGGAAGACTCTGTAAGTCTTGGAGCCATGCTTCCCATTTTGGCTTCAGTTCAGGGGAAATGGGTTCATCCCATCCCACGCCCTGTCTGCACATCTCTTGCAGCACTCTCTTACCTTTCAAGAGGTAAGGAGCAAGAAATCCCAGCGGGTCGTACACACTGGCGACTGTTGATAGGATTCCCCTCCTTGTGGCTGTCTTTTCTGTGAGGACGACATTGAATGCAAATGCATCCCGCTCAACGTTCCATCTCATGCCAAGTACACTCTGAGTCGGAAGTTCACCGTAATTCAGGTCTACCTCTTGAACAGCGCTGGCACGTTCACCCTCTGGTATTGCCTCCAGAACGTCTCTGTTGTTTGAGACAAATTTATGTAAACGCAGCTGTCCCTTGCTGCAGACCTGTCGTGCTTCCCTGACAAGCTGGTTGGCCTTTTCAACCGAATCAAGACTGACCAGCCCATCATCCACATAAAAATTCTTGTGAAGGAAGGTTGCTGCTAGTGGGAAGTCCTTCTCATTTTCAGTGGCAAGGTGTTTCATGCCATAGTTGGCACATCCCGGTGATGATGCGGCGCCGAATATGTGGACACACATGTGGTACTCCTTTGGCTCACTTTCTGTATTACCATTGTCCCACCAAAGAAAGCGCATATAATCGCGATCCTCTGAGCTGACGTGAAAACGATGAAACATTTTTTCAACATCGCAATTGATTGCGATCTTGTGTTGGCGAAATCTGCACAGGACCCCAGTCAGAGTGTTCGTCAACTCTGGGCCTGTAAGCAGATAGTCGTTCAAGGAAGTGCCTTCAAATTTGGCGGAGCAGTCAAATACGACCCTGATTTTTTCAGGCTTTCTAGGGTGATACACCCCATGGTGTGGAATGTACCATGTGTTGCCTTCTTTGGGGTCCGCGCTTGCTTCTTCTGCATCCCCATCCTTAAACACACCATCCATGAACGTTATGTAATCCTCTTTGTATTTAGGATTCTTCTCCATTTTTCTTTTTAAATGTTTCAAGCGCACTGTAGCAAGCTGCCTATTGTTTGGCAACTGAGGACGTGCCCTAAATGGTAGTGGCATCTCCAGATGTCCTGCTTCATTGTGCCTGATGTTGTCATTCAACATTCGTAAAAATTGAACGTCTTCCTGTGATATTGTCTTTTCCCTTGGGTTTGTGTCGAGAAAATCAGTCTCTAATGCCTTGATCACAGAGGCTGGTGTGACGGGCGGAAGCTCCTTCACAGAGACACGGTGGCAGAATCTGGTCTCATTACTTGTGCTAGAGCTGGGCACAGTGGCTCCAACTATACTCCAGCCTAATGCTGTCTTGACTGCATAGGGTTCATGTTCTTCCCCAGATACCACTTCCTGTGGTTTCAGAGCCCATGCACAGTCATAGCCAATCAGCAGTCCGACTGGACAGTTCAACAAGCTTGGGATCTCTTCAGCCACGCAGTGAAGATGAGCCCACCTCTTTGCTATTTCACTAGTTGAAATACTATTTTTCTCCAACGGAATGTATTCCTGTGTATACGTTGGTGGTAACTCAATGCTCTCTTGTGAGCTATATCCTCTAACTCTCAGTCCAACAGCTCTGTGGCAGTTCACTATAGAACTCTTGTCAGTCATTGTTGACAATTTTAATTTCACAGGTTCTGTGTGAGTTTGAATTCTTTGGCAGACATCTTGGTCTATGAAGGTACTGCTGCTTTGTGTGTCCAGTAATGCATAGACCAAGAGTTCCGGGCTGTTCTTTGCCGCACTGGAAAGCCAAACTGGGACAATCATGGAAGTACGATCACCGCTGTCCAGTCTCACATTGCACAAGTTTGTGGAAGAACTTTTATCTTGCGATGGTACTTCTGGCTTTTCAGCTTGAGGAAGCTCCTCATGGAGGGGAGAAGGGTGATTCCGCTTGCAGATGTTACAAGTAGCTCTCTTCTTGCATTTTTTGGCAACATGGCCAACTCTGAGACACCCAAAGCACATGTTGTTGCTAATCACAAACCTTTTTTTATCTTCAAGGGGCATGGCTGCGAATTTTCCACACCTATAGATAAAGTGATTCTCCTTGCAGCAGACACATCTGGGTTGAGTGACAGGCAGACTGGCTGTAGAACCCCCTGCTGAACTGGAGCCTTTCTGAGTGGAGTCCTCTTTTGACATCTCTGTTGTCGTAACCAAAACATTGGCCTTAGCACGTTTCTGCTCTTTACCAGCTTCCTCATCTGTATGTTTCAAAGCATACAGGGATGAGACTGGGTTGCACGCAATACGCGCTTCTTCTGCCACAAAGCTTGAAAACTCCTTGAAGTTAGGATATGGTTTTCCTTCATCCAATGCCTTGGTCACAAGACGGTTCCAGCGGGAAGTTAACCAGTCAGGCAGCTTTAGTAGTAATTTCTGGTTTTCTTCACAATCATCTAACACCGTTAGACCGGCTACATGTGGCATTGCGTTCTTGCAAGAGATGAGGAAATCACTAAATTCTCTCAACTTCAGAGACTCCTTGGGTCCAATTTTAGGCCAGCTGCTCAGCTTACCCCGGAACGCTCTTTGAATAACGAAGGGATGGCCATAACGTTTATTCAAGGCTTCCCATGCGTGGGTGTAAGCTTCTTCGTCACTCCTGTAGAATGTGCCTTCCAATACACAAAGTGCTTCTCCACTGATGTATTTTTTCAAATAGAAGAGCCTGTGCGCTGCATTTGTGCAACTTGGTTCAATTAGCGCCTTGAAACTAGTGCGCCACTCAGTGAATTTCAGTGGGTCTCCTGTGAATGTGAATGGCTCTGGTGCTGGTAGTCTAGTCATTACCAGGGACTGTTTTAAGGCTTCAACCAGTAAGGCTTCATTGGAAGTTGGAGCTACTTTGTTTTCAGAGCCAGGCAAGTCTGACATTTTTTTGGGCACCCAAATGGGTGGAGTGCTGTCATGCTGTGTGGAAAGCTGACGTGGAGGCAATATGATTATTTCCTTTTCTCCTATTTCAGCATTAAACCTTGATTCCTCTTCAGCATATACATTGTATTCAGCCTCCATGGCCTCAATATCCCTCTGATCTTCCATCATTTTTAGCCTTTCTTGTTGCTCTAACACCTCTTTCCTTTGTTCGGATATTTCTCTTTCTCTGGTAACTTCAGCACGCTTCGAGGCCAATCGTGCTGCCACCTCGGCCTTCCTTTGTGACACATGGCTACCAAGCAGACTGCCCCCTGCAGCTCTCGACACCGTTGAACCATATATTGACCTAGCATCTTCTCTTTCAAGCAACTTAGAGAGTGATTCTTTCACTGTGCTGGGGTCGAACTCTTTATCTGCTTCTGCGTAGCGTGTTTTCAGGAGTGTGATTATTTCTGTTGTCACAGAAGAGCAGCTATCCACTCTTCTCCTAATATCTGGAGATGGTATGGTCATGGTGCGCAAGCTCTCATATTCTTGCTTCAATAACGGCTCATATACACCTAAGGATTGAATCATGTCACCTAATTCCCCTTTAGTGCATTCTTGCTTTAATTTGGTCTTAATGAACTGAACCTCAGCCTTAAAGTTAACATAAGCATACATGATCTTCTTTTCCCTTTTGGAACTTTCCTCTTTTCTGTATTGAACCCCCTTTTCAGAAGGATGCCTCTCTCTTTCAGATCGCCTCAATGCTGTCTGAGGTGTTGGCTCGAGGCCCACTTTATGAATTTGAAGATCTGCATTAATAGCAGCTATGCGCTCTTCGCAGTTTTGTCTTTCTGACTCATCAAGTTCAGTGTCTAATTTTTCCTCTAACTCTGTCTTCTCTATTTCCAGAGCTTCAATTACTTCTTCGAGGATATTAGTATCACCTTTACCCTCAGCCATATTTTGCTCAATATGTTTTAGCAATTAACACAATGTAAATAAGAACTCTTCAAATGAACTGTAAATATTAGTGTAAACTACAGAACCATTAATGTAGAACCGTCATGAAAACACTCATTCACAAACAGAAAACAGGTTACATATTTCAGTAGTTGTCAAAATGCAACATCTCTTTTGGTCTCCTTTCCGTTTTTTTTTTTTTCACCAACATAGGAAAGAGAAATATTCAGTTCAATCTGTCCAGTTCACTCAACAAAAATCAAGTTGGAAAATATACAGTCTGACCTGTTATCCGTTGTAGTGGTATTCTTACTGATCAGCTGAATTGTCTCTGCGCACCGTCTTCTTGCTCTCTGTCTTATTCCCGCTCTGGTGTGTAGCTCGCTGCTTCGCTGAACAGATGTCAGAGCGCGTAGGCAGGTTCTTGCGCTGGCCTACAAGGCCAAGCCAACACTCCGAAGTCGCAGGCCCTCGGACATTCACAGGAAAACCGCCGCGTCTCGCCGTTATCTCTCGAGGGTGACGACGCAGTCCCCCTTCCATCGATGGTCTCGCGGTCACCATGCGAAATCTTCCTCCATTAGCCACGGCCTCGCCTCCATCCGTCGAATGCAGCACCTCGTAGTTTCTGCAGAAGCACGCTCTCGTCGGGTGGATGATGCGTTTCACTCGGTCAAAACACCTTTCCCTCTTCTACACATTCTTCCTTATCCAGACAGTTTCGCTGGCTTGGAACTTCGTCTTTCATTGTAGCTGCCCCTAACGCTTTTCTTCTGGTCAGAATTAAGCCACGCATCGACTGATGATTGATGAGAATGAAGTTTTATTTTTTCCAAGCATCACCAAACAACGTGAAAAACGTGTGCGCCTTCTAACCCGAAAATCAGGAGCTGCCAAGGCTTCATGGACAAACTGTTGCACACATTTGCTCCACGGTCCAAAAGAAAGAAAACGCGTCCTTCCAACTACTTATTACGTTAGTCACATGATTACCTGTGCATGTCATTACATCACTACCGCACATCAAACTGCAACTAACATAGAAGGAATAAGAACATAAGAAATGTCTCTGACCAAAACTATTGTAAAAATAAAAAATGTATGTAAAATAATGTAATGTACAAAAATAAATGCAGCAATAAAATTTGCACACCTTTTCAGCGACAGCTACACACTGGATTCAGAGCTCAGAGTGCTGACCGTTACACCATGGAACCACAGCCACCTAGCCTGCTGGAAATCTCCGTTACAGACATTGCGCATCAGTTTGGCTTTTGGTGCAATTTGGCATGTCTTCATCCTTTCGCCTAGGCGTAACAGCTGTGGTAGCCTCCAAGCCGCAGTAGGCGCTGCAGTAGGCAGCGCGTCAGTCTCTTAATCTGAAGGTTGTGAGTTCGAACCTCACGCAGGGAAGTTGTATTTCTTAATGTTTGAATAACCCAAATAGCATCCGTTTCCAAATGAAAGGGGTCATTTGACAGGCGTTCAAAGGTCTCCATCTGCGTCTGGAGAGGGACTGCAGACCCCGCACCGGAGCGGAACTAAAACAGCCATGGTGACCAAGAGCTTGGAGAATGCGGGCATCGATCCCGCTATTTCTCCCATGTTAAGCAAGCGCTCTACCATTTGAGCTAATTCCCCTTGCTGACCCAACGACTTCGGAGTCTGGCAAAGACTTAAAGCCCAAGAGACCGTGAAGGTCAAAAGTCTCATAGCAGAGGATGGTTTCGATCCATCGACCTCTGGGTTATGGGCCCAGCATGCTCCCGCTGCGCCACTCTGCTACTGTTGCAGATTTTCAAACCCACAATCTCAGCAGTATGAGGCCAGCGCCCCATCCATTTGGCCAGTAGGGCTTGAGGCTCATGTGTTTCAGCCACAGATAGCACAACGTCAGAATTGAGATTGTCCCTCAGTCTCGTGATCGCTGAGGCGCAACCACGCTTTGACTTCAGGGTCTTCAAAAGAGCCTCGGACGCCCCACCGCCTTCAACCTCATTGAGCCACCCCGATCAAATGTAACCATGGCTACCACTCTTTTCCTTCCTACCCGACACGGCGTTGACGAGAGCTATGTTCAGGATTTGTAAGGATGGCATCTTTCAGTGTCGTGGTTACCCTTACAGGGCATGGATAGCTCAGTCGAAAGAGCATCAGACTTTTAATCTGAGGGTCCAGGGTTCAAGTCCCTGTTCAGGTGGTCTCTGTTCCAACCTTGTTGCTTAGCTTGTTGAGGTGAGATTGAAGAGATTTTCCAGCACTCTGATGGTCGATACAGGTCCTTTTTGTACAAGGCAGGGCCCACATCAGAAACAAAGACAGACTCGAACCACCATCCTTTAGCCTCACTGCTCGCTGACTGAGCTTGGAGTTAAACCCACAATACTTTGCGCATTTGCTCACACTCTCCTATCCCACAGGTAACAGGAAGGTTTGTCTTTTTGTTGTTGTCATTTTGTCAGGCTCACGCGTTTCATTCAAACTGCCTGGGGGGAGGGGCCGTGTTAGGCCTGCACTCGCCTGCGAGCTCCCACTCTGGTATTGGCTCCAGAGTGGGGCCCCGGTTTCGCCGATTCGGGCGACGTAACTGACTTTGTTTTAGTCGTCATCATCAGGGTTATCTGAACCGCACTTGGTCTGGCTAGTCACCTAGGACCTGTTTGCCTTGGGAGACCCTACCAGGGACATAAAGCCCCTGACAACATAGCTCCTAGGATCATCCAAGCACTCAAACCCCCCCCCCACCACGTTAAGGTGGCGATTCACGGAGAGCGATACCCGTTTCCAAATGAAAGGGTAATTTGACAGGCGTTCAAAGGACCCCATCTGCATGTCATTCCTCTAAGGAATCAAAGTCATCTTATATCTGAATAAATACTTTGTTTACGGTAAATCAACCTCTTAGTATCGTGAGTAACTAAAAAAAACACTCTTTCGCTCTGCTCTGCTGTCGCTCCGCTCAGCCCTTCTATCATTGATTAGCAGCGTCTAAGCAGAGCAGCGTCACTGTTCGGGAGGGGGTTTTACAAACTCGTTTTTCTCTAAAACTTTTAATAAACACATTCTCATAAATGATGATTATATTACAGGAACACATGTCCGCTATCACCTGGTGAAAAGTAAAAACAAGATTCGGCCCCACATTTATAGCTACAGCCTGTTTTAATCAGCTATGTTGCTAGTCGCAATTCTGCGACTTTGGCGCATAAAGGGTTAAACTGTTACTCTGAGGGCTGTAGTGTTCCCTGCTGCTGTTGCAAACTGCAATGACCACCCTGCGGAACAAATAAAGGATTATCTTATCTTATCTAGTACACCAACATTCACAACCCTGCCCCGTGAAAGGCTCAAACTCACAAACACGCACTGCATCCTGCGCCATCGATTCAGCTGCATTGCTCCACCCCTCCTAACACCCAGTGGAGCGGAGTAGTCACATCCTCCAGCCCCAGTGGCCTAATGGATAAGGCACTGGCCTCCTAAACCAGGGATTGTGGGTTCAAGTCCCATCTGGGGTGACAGGCGCAGAGTGGCGCAGCAGAAGCGTGCTGGGCCCATAACCCAGAGGTCGATGGATCGAAAACATTCCTCTGCTATGACATTTAGAACCCTTCTGAGATTTAGAAGAATACTGAGATCCACCACAAAACAAAATAAATAAACACAAAATCACAGCAAGTTATGTGGTGTCTTTTATTTTCTACAACAAAAAAGATAAAAAACCAACTCAAAGACAAGGATGTCCACCGCAAGAGCCATGCATTGGCCAGGAATCGAAGTTCAGCTGTCTTGTTATCCCATTGCTTATTATTGCCCTTATGAGAAGTGTCAGCAAATCCCACTGGCTCTGCCTGCTTACTAGAGGGCACCGGCCGCTCCTCTTGCGCTCTGCGGTGCGTTCCGATGATGCTTTGTGCTTGGAGCGCTGCAGAGGCCTCGGTCACCGTATCAAACACTTGCTCCCCACCGTGAATGAACCCAGAATATCCCAGAATACTGGCTCCTCTTCTTTATTAGTGCTGTTGATTAATCTTGGTCTAAATAAATCCTCTCTCCATCATGTTTGATCGGGGCTCGCTTTTTGCCCCAGGCCGCTTGTAGAACTCTCTGTCGTGTCTGCCAGGTTAAGAACCGGACAACTATTGAACGAGGCGCTTCTCCATCCTCTGGTTTCTTTTGGGAGGTTCTGTATGCAGCAACTATGAACAATTTTCATTTGTCCAGCTTCACAGATGTCAGCTCCTTTAAGAGTCTCATGCTCTACCGATTGAGCTAGCCGGGCTTGCTGAAGGAGTTCTGAATCACCTGACGTATTCAGACTTTCTTAACTGGAAAAGCAAAAGGGCCTTTATGCAACATACATGTGCTCATTCTTACAATGAAGTCTAAAAAAGGTGCTGCTGGGATTTGAACCCAGGATCTCCTGTTTACAAGACAGGTGCTTTCAACCAGCTAAGCCACAGCACCCGTGACTCAACATTGTTTATCAATCTTTAAGATGCTTTGGAAAGTGCAGAAAACGCCAATATGTGGCCACGCCCGACGTGGGGCTCGAACCCACAACCCTGAGATTAACCCTCCTGTTATGTTCATTTGTCAGGAACAGCAATGGTGTTCCCGGTTCAATTTGACCCTGTGCATGTTTAATTATCCAAAAGATGTCAGAAACCAAAAAAATCCTAACAAGCAGTGTCAATATTTCATTACTAAATCCATTGCTAACTATTCTATCAATATTTAGTGCAATGGTGTTTCTTACCTTTAACAGGTAATGGCTCAATTAGGATAATTCCCTCGTTTTTCATTAAAAAAATGCATGTTCACTTTTTTTAATGTTTCACCACTTGAATGTCACCAGCCTTTCATCCACTGTGATATTAGGGCCTGGGTTATAGAATAGTGGACGTTGCTCTACCGACTTGTCCCACACAGTCCTAATAGCTGCCAGTTTGTCTCTCTCCCGTCTACCCGCCCTTGTCTCTTGATTATCAAATCAGATCACGGAAAATCTGCATCCCACAGACTGGCTGTCGATTCATCCTTCGACTTACAGACCCCAGCAACGATGAGGAGCCCCAAATATGCATCTAAATGGGTTTTGTCTAGCTCCTTCCAATTCTCGACAAAAACCGGCCTCCCTTCCAGTTTAGTCATTTCCAGAATTATTTTCTGTATTGAATCTGGCATGACCAGCTCAAAAGTTGACTTTGATGTCAGTCACACGAGTCACTGCCATCCTAGTGGGCCCTGGCATTGTCTTGATTATATTTTCTGCAGACAGTTTTGCCTGATGTGTATTTGGGGATGAAGACCACTGTATTTCACAATTTTTGGACATGATTGTCTTGCTTGGAAGAAAAGGGATAGCAATTCCCTCATCTGGTTCAAAATCAGAATCATTAGAATCAGAATTAGCTCAAGATGGTCTTCATCTTAAGACACATCCTCCTCCACTTCACTGTATTGATCAATAATGACTTCCAGACTTCATAGTATATGTTGATTACACTAATTAAGGCAAGCAGAAGAAGTTTCATACTGAAAAAATACTTAACTATTTTTCCTAGATCTTCGTCAATTTGACCCGAACATATCCACTCCCTCCGACTCCTCTTTCACCTGCTGAATTCTTAAATTTTGCTGCCTCGACTTACTCTCAAAATAATCGATTTTCTCAGCCATGAGACTTTGTTGTACCAACAGGTGAGTCAATATTTCATTCATGATTGGCTCTTTATCCTCCAGATCACTTATTCGTTGTTGCGAGGCCGAGATTTCTCCTTTCGTGCTTTTTATCTCAGCTTGCATTCCTTTTATTTCCAGTGTCAACTTCGCAATTTCTTGTTTCGTTTCACTGGAGTGCTTACTGAAATCATCATGGAATGCACCAAGTTCAGCCTTAATACTTAGCATCAGACTTAGGAGGTCAGTCTCTTTGATCTTTGTTTGATCACCTGCCATTGTTATCGGCGTTTGTTTGCGCTTGCGATTCGTCTTCGATTTTAACTGCTCGGGTTTAGTTTCTCCAGAGCGCAAGTTCATTCCATCACTGCACATTCAATATAGTTTTAAATTCCAGTCTTCAAATCTACATTTCACAAGATATTTCCAAACAATTCACAACTCAACACAGCCACTATCTCTCACTCAGATCAGCCGTGCGCCATCTTGACTAGTGAATGGAAGGCGGGAATCCACGTGGCAGGTAGGGCTGGGCAACATGTCAAAGTTCTTCCACATCTGGCTGTCCTCAAAAAGTTTACCACGCGGTCAAACCAACTCAAAAACAAGGATGACGACCTCAAAAGCCACGCATTGGCCGGGAATCGATCCCAAGCATCCCGCATGGCAAGCAAGAATTCTACCACTGAACCACCAATGCAACCGTGTTGGCCATCTATGAGGCACATATAAGATGATCTAGGCGAAAGGATGGAGACGTGCCAAATTGCGCCAAAAGCCAAACTGATGCGCAGTGTCTGTAATGGGGATTTCCACCAGTCTAGGTGGCTGTGGTTCCATGGTGTAACGGTCAGCACTCTGGGCTCTGAATCCAGCAATCCGAGTTCAAATCTCGGTGGAACCTGAGTCGGTGATCGAGGATGCATCTCTTTTTATCTAGTCATAATCACAAGTATCAGGATTCACCATACAACTATGTGAAGAGTGAAGTTATGTCCTCAGTCATCCGAGTAGCGATGCGAAGGCTGTGATGGCGAAGCGGGAACTAAAAGGGGCAAAACAGTCCCTTCTCCCCGTGTGAAAGGCGGGGATACTAACCACTATACTAACGAGCATGACAACAGATGCAGTTTTCCATCGGAGATCACCATTAACTCAAGGGCCCTGAATGGAAGGCAGGAATCCACGTGACAGATGGGGCTGGGCAACATGTCGATGTTTTTTCTCATCTGGATGTCCTCAAAAAGTTTACCACGCGGTCAAACCAACTCAAAGACAAGGATGTCGACCGCAACAGCCATGCATTGGCCGGGAATCGAACCCAGGCCGGTTGAGGGGCAGAGTTGTTTAATACGCTTAAAATAAATGGAGCTTCAATGTTGGTAATTTAAAACAAGTTATGTGATGATCTTTGTAGGCAATAACATTGTCAAATGACCGCGTGGCCTAATGGATAAGGCGTCTGACTTCGAATCAGAAGATTAAGGGTTCGAGTCCCTTCGTGGTCGTTGTCAGCATGATGTTCCTCAGAAATAGATGAGTTTTAACTGTGGTTGATAACATTTTAAGGCTGTGATTGTTCTCAAACTTGGTAACAGGTTGTCTCAAAGGGACCATCTGAACTTGATGCATCTTGACTGCAGTCCTACTGTCACGCTCGCCTTGTTTTATGCTGTTTGTATTGATTCTGTTGCTGGAGACGACATGGAACAGGTCATTCTTAAATTATTATTTCTCTTCCTTGGAACAGATTTTATGTTCCAACCGAGGGGGGCTGGTGCTTTCTTGGTGTGTAAGGCTGTGTCAGTTGCCCTTTTTTGGTCTGCTAAGTTGCTGCACTTGATCGGTGTGGACCTCTTTCTTGATATTGCTGTAACTGTTAACTGCTCTTGCCACTCTAATATCTCCTCTCCTCTCTCTCTCTGTCTTCCCTCCATACCTCCCTTTGGTGTGGGGGGTCTGAGCTCTAAGCACATGCGTAGTCGTCGGCCTATGTTGGACCTGGTGCCAGTGGACATCCTTCTGAGATGCTCTACCCACCCTGGATCTGATCGCCAGTTGGACGTTGGTCTCCCTGATGGATAATGAGCCAGTTCCCGGTCCCTTTCCTCATCCTCCTGCCTGTGATGCTGCACCAATCATGGGCATAAGCCCTGTGGCTACCTAAACTGACTTTGTGCTACCTCAGACCCAAGAGCATTGGGTTTTGATGTTTCAAATGCCAATTCACTCTTTCTAGAGATATGACTGTTTAGCCTGTGTTCTGCTCCACTCTTTCAACAACCGTCCCTGGAGGAGGGGATACCTCACTGAATTGATTCTTGCAAGGTTTCTTAAATGTTTTCTCCCTAGTGAGTTTTTCTGGGAGTTTTTCCTTGTCTTCCTTAAGGATTTAGGTTGGTTGAGGGGCAGTTCTATGGGCACATGTGAAACCCTTTGTGACATTGATTGTAAAAAAGGCTATACAAGCTGATTAATAGGCTTTAAAAAATGGAGCTTCAATGTTGGTCATTTAAACCAAGTTGACCGCGTGTCCTAATGGATAAGGCGTCTGACTTCGAATCAGAAGATTAAGGGTTTGAGTCCCTTCGTGGTTATTGTCAGCCTGATGTTGGCGAGTCGTAACTGTGGTTGATAAGATTTTATAACAATGTCATTGACCTGACAGATCAGTTTGTTGAATCTGTTGGCGTCCGCCGCCCTCAACCTACTGCCCCAGCAGGCAACAGCATAGAGGATAGCACTATCCACCACAGACTCATAAAACATCCTCAACATTGTCTGGCAGACGTTGAAGGACCTCAGCCTCCTCAGGAAGTAGAGGCAGCTCTGGCCCTTCTTGTAGACGGCTGGAGTGTTCGCACTGACCGCCTGAATGGAAACAGGGGTCACTGTTGTCCTGGTCCTTCTCAGGTCGATGACCCCCTCCTTGCACTTTGCCGCATTGATGATTCCGATTAGTCTGTAGTTTAGTGGATGAATTGTTCTTCTTGCATTATAAGGTCATGACTTTCTTCGGAGCTCTGAGTAAGTGGCTGACAAATTAATGAAATAGAATGAACACACGCTCATCAAGTTAACATGCCTGAACTCTCATGTTCCTCATCTAAACATGCTGATGCGTAGGTCTCCATCAGAAATGCATCATGGGTACTGTAAATATTTTAGAATAATACAGATTTGATGCTCACTACCTTGTATTTGGTTAATGTTATTCACAGGGTTAGCGTTGTATTGTCAAGCTTCACATGAATGACTAGGTTTAGTTTGTCACCATCAGTGTGAATGACGGCAGTTTAAATTCCTTCCCCCTCTCACCTGGGTGTTTGTTAAGATTATACTTTCAGGGATCATTTTTATAGTTCTTAACTCGTGAAATGTGTTTCTGAGGTGTCTGGTCTTATAAACCACGATGATGATATATCCTTCTGACAGTAGTGATTGACTTCATCTGCTCTCTGCTACTGATGACTGTTCACTGCTTGGTAATAAAGCTTTAAGGAAGGAAATATTATCAGAGTGGTTATTCATGTCTGTGAAAGAAAAATAATTGTTAAGTATCACTTATGAAGTTGGTCTGTAATTTAATCAACTAATTTTTGACTAAAGAAAGGCTTCGCTTTAGTCCCCGGTGAGAGGGTGGTGGAGGAGGGAGGGGGTGGGCGGGTGTGGGCGGGAGGGGGGGGAGGGGGGGGGGGGATGGGGTCTCCGGGGGGCGTGAGTGGTGACACGTGATGCCCTGCGCGTGCCAAAGGTGGGCAGGCAGGTGCAGAGCAGGTCAGCCAGGGCGGTTTTCCGGAAACCTCCACTGGGGGGGGGGGGGTTACTCGTATGGTAACCCGGTATGCCAGATGGCCAGTCCACCCCTGGGCCTATCATGATTTTGTGTTAATAAATAAATAAATACAGCAGGGTGACAGTAACCATGAGTTTGAGTGTGAAAAGTTTGACAATCTAACGTTCCATTCATTGTGACATCATAATCAGATTCTTATGTATATAAACCAGGATCGAGCAGAATGAGTTCATTCGTGGATTTGTACTCATCGGTAACAGGTAAAACAGCAGCTAGGCCAGGTTATAACTGCTAGTTTAAAGTAGCCTACTCCGTTAAAACGGTGTACATTCTTAGATAAAGATTGATTCATTTACCTAAAAATTCATCCAACAAAACTATTAAATCATGCTGTGAATTGTTCTTTGCAGAAATTTGATCAAAGTGAAAAATATATTTGAAAGCCAGGCAGGAGAGGTAACAACATTATAATAGTTTTTCATCAAATTAGCGACATCGGCTCTAGTTTTCAGTTTAATTTCCACGAATATGAGCTAAGTGTGTTTTAACGCTTTACCAGAGAGCTGTACGGGAGACGGCAGCACCAGAGATGGAAGTTGACCAGAAACATCTTCCTTCTGTAAGTAGCTATTAAAAAAGTCTAAACCTTAATCGTTAATAATAATAATAACTAGTTGCCACAATGATCTCTAACCTTAATGTCCTATATTGACGTATGAGAGTAAACCGTCCCCATGTCTTCCATACAGACTGCTGGAAGGAATATGGCTCGCACAAGGATGATATTCCACCTCAGAGAAATGCTGTATCAAGAGCGCAGAGCGTCAGAAGAACGTCTGCTGTCATTAACAAACCAGCTGCAGCAGGAGAAGCAAGGATCTGCTGACCTGCGCCAACACCTGTCTGACACCCAGACTAAAGCAGCAGCATTTTCTCAGGCAAATATGAAGCTGCAGGAGAGCCTTCAGATCGAGAGGCAGAAAGTAGCCTCTCTCCAGGGACTGCTGACCGTGGCAGAGGAGAAGGCCTGGTCATCCAGACAGACCTGCTCCCACCTGGAGCAGGAGCTGGAGCAGAGCCACATCAGGATGGAGGCCATGAAAAGCGACCATCTGAAGCAGATACAGCTTCTGGAACAGAATCAGAAGACAGCTGAATGCGAGATGGTTGAGAAGGCTCTGAACAGTCGGGTTCAGGTGGAGACGGAGCTGGCCCAGGTCCAGGCCAACCTGGAGGTTATAGTGCAACACAGCATTCAGGGGAAGCAAGTTCTTTGGGAGAGACTGTCCAAAGAGGAGGACAAGGCCAGACTGGCTCTCCAAGCAAAATCCCAGGCTGAGGAATCTCTGGCTGCTGCCCAGACCAGCTTAATGACCATGAGGGCTCAGGTGGAATCACTATCAGGTCAGCTGATCAACATGGTGACAAGCAACCTCCAAGAGATTAAGGACTACAAAGACGAAAAGATCCAGGCGGTGGCAGCCAAGGAGAGGGCTGACAGAGGTTTGAAGCAGGCCCACATGTCTCTCAGGGTGATGAAGCAGAGCCACCTGAAAGCTGAGAAGAGCTGGATCAAGCAGATGGTCCACATGTTTAAAGAGTTCGCCATGGTGGAGAAAGCCACTCAGAGCATGTGCCAGCAGTGGAAGGAGTCCTATGAGGAGCTGCAGGAGGATCTGCAAATCCAGATGAGACTGCTGGAGGAGGACAAGAACCAGGTGGAGAGAGAGCTTCACCTTCCCCTGTCCCAGGTATGTATCAAAGGGATTTCAGTCGGGGGGAGATGGATCAGTGTCTACTGGGATAGGAGTGTGAACGTATTCTGGTCTTCCTGTCTTTCAGATCCAGGCCATCAGTGATGGCTGCCTTGGCAGGTTTCTGGTGAGAAGAGCAAAGAAAAGAATGGAGAGGAAGATGCAGGAAGAGGATTAAGACCCCCACCCTTCCTCACACACTTTCTTCCTCATGCCCCACCTCCTCATGCCTCCCCCACCTCCTCATGCCCCACCTCCTCATGCCTCCCCCACCTCCTCATGCCCCACCTCCTCATGCCCCACCTCCTCATGCCCCACCTCCTCATGCCCCACCTCCTCATGCCTCCCCCACCTCCTCATGCCTCACCTCCTCATGCCTCCCCCACCTCCTCATGCCACCCCACACACACACTCACATTAACTTTCCCTCACCACACTCTCACCCTGCACCATACAATAAACTGTCTGTAACTGCTAACTGCTTGTGTCACTCTATTATCTCCACTCTCTCTCCTCCCCTCCATACCTCCCTTTGGTATGGGGGGAAAGGGGGTCTAAGCACTCATTACATGCATGGTCAGCGACCATGGGGCACCAAGTGATAAGGGGGGGCACCAAGTGATCAGGGGGCACCAACTGATCAGGGGGGGGGCACAAAGTGATCGGGGGGGGCACCAAGTGATCAGGGGGGCACTAATTGATCGGGGGGGGCACAAAGTGATCAGGGGGGCACCAAGTGATCAGTGGGGGGCACCAAGTGATCGAGGGGGGCACCAAGTGATCAGGGGGGCACCAAGTGATCAGGGGGGGGGCACCAAGTGATCGGGGGAGGGCACAAAGTGATCAGGGGGGGGCACCAAGTGATCAAGCTCGTAGGGCTCCTCCTCCTCCTCCTCGGGCCCCAGGCTGCGCCGGTCGTCCTCCAGGCCGTAGGGCTCCGGCTGGAAGCGCTCCGGCCGCGAGCGGTTCAGCTCCGCGTTGCTGGTTCCCATGGGCACCTGGGGCTGGGCCCCGTGATGCCCGTAGTGGTCCTTCCGGATGGGGAGGGTGTAGCTGTTCTCCGGGCGGTAGCTGTTGGGCAGGTACGGGTAGCGGGGCGGGCGGAAGTTGACGCCTCGCGACAGGCTCCCGTAGTTCTCCGTCACGTCTCCGTAGCCGTCGTGCAGGCCGTAATGGCGGCTGTACTCGGCCTCGCTGTACGACTCGTTGTAGTTGTTGTAGGAGCGCGTCAGCGTGGACGTGGCTTGAGGTGTGATGTAGCGCTCGCCGTTCTTGGCGTAGCGCCGGTCGATGGAGTCGGTGTAGCTCCCCAGGGGGGAGGAGCCCTCGGGGAGGGGGAGGCCGTCGGGGCCCAGCGGAACTTGCCGGACTGTCCGGGTGGTCACCGTCTTCACCATCTTGGTCACCTAGAGAGAGAGATGGAATACGACACCGGTCAGACGAGCACAGGACAGGAAAGCTTGTCTGTCTGGGACATGAGGCTAACTGGAGGTGGTGAGGTACAACGCAGAAAATCTTTGTACAGTCTTTCTGTCTTGCTCGCTTGCTCTCTCTTTCTCATTATCTCGCTCTCTCTTTCTCTCTCACACTCTCTCATTCTCTCTTTCTCTCTCTTGCTCTTTTTCACTCTCTCTCACTCTCTCTCTCTCCCTCTCTCGCACTCTATTTCTCATTCTCTCTCTCTTGCTCTCTCTCTCACTCTCTCTTTCTCATTCTCTCTTTCTCATTCTCTCTCTCTCTCTCTCTGTCTCTCTCTCTAAGGTAACTGATTGGTTTCTGCAGCCTTGGAAAGAAAGAGAGAGAGACAGAGAGAGAGAGAATTAACAGTTGTGTGGTACAAGACAGGAAAACCATGTTGGACACATCCAATAAAATAATTACTCCCTTTTTCATTTTTCCATTGTACTTTTCAGAAAGCCCCGCGTTCGCTAGGGCATTAAATAATTGCTTATTACTCGTAATGTTTCTCACCACGGATGTCTTTAGTAAAAGGCGAAAGGCATATTCGTGTTGAAGAGAAACCAGAGCGTACTGATGTCTGAAGGAAAGCGTCTAGGCATCGACTCTTGGCCATGACTGAGCAGTCGATGGTTTGACGTTGTGTTTGTGTGTGTGTGTATTTGTGTGAGGGGATAACCACACTAGCTTAGTAGTATTTATAAACTTGTTTAAAAGAGATAGACGTGCACCATAGCCTATATCAGTGTGTCTAATATTACATGGCTTTTTTTTGTCTGCATGCACACAAAGTGCATGATAGGAATTAACAGTTGTGTGGTACAAGACAGGAAAACCATGTTGGACACGCATACTATGAAACAATTACTCTTTTTTTCATTTTTCTATTGTACAGTTTAGAAAGCCCCGCATTCGCTAGGGCATCAAAAAATTACTTATTACTCGTAATGTTCCTCTCCACGGATGTCTTTAGTAAAAGGCGAAAGGCATATTCGTGTTGAAGAGAAACCAGAGTGTATTGATGTCTGGAGGAAAGTGTCTAGGCATCGACTCTTGGCCATGACTGAGCAGTCAATGGTTTGACGTTGCGTTTTTGTGTTTGTGTGTGTATATTTGTGTGTGGGGATAACCACACTAGCTTAGTAGTATTCATAAACTGGTTTAAAAGAGATAGTTGCGCACCATAGCCTATATCAGTATGTCCAATAATAGATGGCTTTTCTTTAGTCTGCATACACACAAAGTGCATGATGGGAATTAACAGTTGTGTGGTACAAGACAGGAAAACCATGCGGTATTTTTAAATTAGATTTTGATCTTTTGAATAATAGTTTTGAAAATTCCACGATGCACGAGACCGCGAAACTTGAACTGCAAACTAGCGAGGGGTTACTGTACTGTGTGTCAATGTGTTTTTGTCATGATTTTGATTGCATTCATTCCGCTGTCTCCGGGTCATTGAGACCCGCCACGTTGTCTATTATACCAACCCCACGCTGCCTCTGGGTCATTTACCTGCACCTGGGCCCTGTAGAGCAACGGTAGCCTGTCTAACTCTACATCATGCGTGGGCTTCCACTGAGGAAGTTCAACTGCTTGCCACTCTGCATGCCCACAATGATCGCATAGCATTTTGAGCCATGTGTCGCCTCTTCACACCACTTACTGGCTGTCAAAGCATTGAGACAGCATTAGCACCATCCAAAAGTGGCAGCGGTGGGATTTGAACCCACGCCTCCGGAGAGACTGGAGCCTTAATCCAGCGCCTTAGACCGCTCGGCCACGCTACCACACTGACTGACTTCAGCTGATAACTTGAGCAGTATACCGAAGTGTCAGTGCTGGGATTCTCACCACCTTTGGAGAGACTGGAGCCTTATCCTCTAGTCTACACTGTCCTCGAGGCCGGCTCTACGCAGGGGCAAGAGGGGGCAGTGCCCCCTCAAATAAATGTCTTGCCCCCTCAAATAAAAATTTTAGAAGTTGATAAAGCACGTGTTAATACGCTCACAAAATGAACATATTACAAGTTGACAAAACGATCTGCAGTAGCAGAAAAAGTCAGCCGAATAAGGGACACACAGCTTCCCTCTCATATCGCTGTTGCAGTATGCAAATGAGCCCAGACGTAGACCACGGAGCGGTAAAACTTTGAACAAGCAGCAGCGTTACAAGCACAGAGATGAACATAGACATTAGGAAATTCATCAGAAATCAGAAATGTCTCTACCTTATTTAGAGCCCGAGGCGAGATTACCACCGCCCCCCCCCCCCCACACCCCCCCCACCCCCACCAAATATCTGCCCTGTTGCGTCTGACTGCTCCCTCATATATGCCTGTCTAGAACCGGCCCTGGCTGTCCTCATTGTCTGTGTAGCTTGCACAGTCTCTGGAGTGTTGTGACCCACCATGTTGTCTAGTATGCCACCATTGCTCTGTCTTTGGACCTGGGTTGCAACAGAAATCCAAGGATTGCGCGCCACAAGTCGCGCTGCATATTTTGAACAGGCAGCTCACGCAGGGACTTGAAGGCTGGACACTCAGCTTAAGCTGCTGTGGTGACAAGGTGGAAGTGCAGCATGTGACGAGGTGGCCGAGTGGTTAAGGCGATGGACTGCTAATCCGTTGTGCTCTGCACGCGTGAGTTTGAATCTCATCCTCGTCGGCAAGCTATATTCATTTTCCCTTGGTGTGAGTTGCATCAAGCTTGTACTTCTTCTCTTACCCTAACGAGCGGAAGGGATTATCCACCCTCTTCAACTCTGACGGTCTGCGCAGGCTGTTGTCATACAGGGCAGGACAAAGATCCGAAACAAACATGAAAAAAAACACTCGTCTTTGGGTGGGCTCGAACCACCATCCTTTCGGTTAACAGCCTAATGCGCTAACCAACTGCCCCACACAAACCCTCCAAGTGCCTAACTCATACGATCCAAACTTGAAATCAGGTTGCGCAAGCGTAGCCTATAAGACAAGCATGAGCTGGCAGCAGGTGGCGATGACTCAAAAACGGCGTCCGGAATACGAGAACAAAAGGCTGATGAATGAATGCTCATCAACAGCAGACAAAGTTAATAATTACTCTCAGCTTGATGCATGCTCAAGAGGAAATATCATATCTCATACTAGACACTCTAGAAACACATTTCACAAGTTAACTATAGAAATGATCCCTGAAAGTATAGTCTTACAAACATACAGGTGAAAGGGGGAAGGCATTTAAACTGCCGTCATTCACACTGATGGTGACAAACTAAACCTAATCATTCATGTGCAGCTTGACAATACAACTATAACCCTCTGAATAACATTAACCAAATACAAGGTAGTGCGCATCCAATAAGTTTTATTCTAAAATACCCACAGTACCCATAATGCATTTCTGATGGAGATCTACACATCAGCATGTTTAGATGAGGAACATGAGAGTTCAGGCATGTTAACTTGATGAGTGTGTGTGTTTGTAGTTACTATCAACATTCTTTATTATTAACATTTTGCTGACTATCTTGAGCTACATGTTAAACAGACCAATCACAACCAAGCATCCTTCCATGGGAATGTAAACTGTCGCAGTACCGGAACAACTTTTCATTTTGAGTTCAATGCTGTTGAAATTACTTTTAACAGAGAACTGAGATCCACTCTGATCATATCCCCTTCCTCACAGCTCCACTAGGAAGCAGTGAACGTTCATCAACAGCAGAGAGCAGATGAAGGGAATCATTACTCTCAACTTACTTCACGCTCAGAAGGAAATATCATATCTCATCATCATGGATAGTGAGACCAGACACTTTAGAAACACATTCCACAAGTTAAGAACTATAGAAATGATCCCTGAAAGTATAGTCTTACCTGGAGAGCAGGTGAAGCAGAGCACCGTATCACAGAGCTGCAGTTACCAGTCAAGGGAAGAACTATAAATGCATAACACAACAATTGTGACCATAAAGCAAGAGATACAACACTGGAAAGTCACCATATGGGGACCAACAGATTGATCTAAAGCACTCTAGATAATGTGAAGTGCCAAACTATTCCTAAGTGCCATTAAATTCTTTAAATAGGTGAGTTTTAAGCCTTCTCTTGAAGGTGAGAAGGCAGTCTGTGCTTCTGATGGAGGTGGGGAGATGATTCCACCATTGGGGAGCCAGGCAGTGGAAGAGTTTGTGTTGCGCTTGGGCGCTCTTGAGGGGAGGTACCACTAGAAGGTTGTCAGCAGATGACCGTAGGTGACGGGTGGGGGTGTAGGGCTGGAGGAGAGAGTTGATATAGGTCGGGGCAGTCCCGTTTACAGCCCGGAAGGTCAGCACCAGGGTCTTGAATCTGATGCGGGCCATGACGGGAAGCCAGTGGAGGGCGATGAGGAGTGGGGTGACATGACAGCGTCTGGGTAGGTTGAAGACCAGACGAGCGGCTGCATTCTGTATCCTCTGAAGGGGACGGATTGCATTTGCAGGAAGGCCGGCTAGCCCTTTGTTTCCTATTATTCATTTTGTGTGTAAATAAAAACATCATTTACACCTAATTACAGTTTTGTGTTGTCTGTGTCCTCACCTGCTCTGGTTGTTGCTTTAATGTTCTACCCTGGCTGGTTTGGCCCTAGGGGGTTCGTAACATTTAATAGGGGCTCGTCCGGGATCGTTTGATCCAAGTATTGCAACAACCTGAGCTTGTGTTGAGACATCTTGGGGAATCCTTGTCCAAGACTTTGAAGCTAGCTGACTTAAGGGAGAGTATAGTCCGTTTGTTGATTCAACAAAGATGTTTGCCTTCAGGACGGTCTGCAGACAGTTCCCTTCATTGTTTATTTGAGTCTGAGGAGAAGAGAAAGGAGGTAGAAAAAGCAGATGTTAGGGTTGCGGCTGTAAACATTAACCCTTCTCCCACAGATGATAGCGCTCACTCCAACCTTCAGAAGTATCATTTGCAGATGGAAGCTAAGGAGAGGGAGTACAGTCACCAGCTAGCCATGTGTCGAATGGAGCTAGATATAGTCGACCTATTTATTTTTTCTATTTATAGTCGACCCTAAAACACTGTTTTCTCCTGTAGTGAGATGTCAGAACCTATACTGAGCCACATGCTACTGAATAAATAAATACAACTTCCGTTGTGTGGTGTATTTAATTTAATTAGGTGTTCATGTACAAGGCTTTATAATCCGAATCTGAATCAGAATGGGGGTTTATTCACTATGCAAGATTAACAAACATAGAATTCACTTTGGCAGGAATGTGGCATACCAATAAAACAAAAAAGAAAAATGAAATAAGTTCAAACTTTTCAAAGTAATAATGTGATTTTACTGAACATTAACTATTTACAATATAACGAACATAACATAACAAAAACAACAGACTTGCGACAGAGTGGCTGAACAGTGTGATGTTCCCGAGACACAGCGGGACCGCGCTTGGGAGTGTAGGTGCACAGCTTCTCTTTTACTATTACGGTCTATGGGAAAAATGCTTTTTGGGCCCCATGGGGATTTTATGTTGCAATACCACGAGTGGCCACTGGGGGAAATCGGCACAGCTGCTGAGAGAGACCAGGGGTCTGGTCCCACGTGACACGCTTCACTTCCGCATTCTTTGATACCAGCCGGCTGCTGCTGATTCAGTTCATTCTGTCTGAACATTCAATTCTGTTCATTTTATCTAAACATTTTGAGATCAACGTTTGAAGTTTCACTATTTTATTATCGTGAAATACGACTGAGGAGGACAGCGTGGTATTATCACCATTGTTGGCAAAACAGTTCGGTAAATTAATCCATTTCTTAGAATCAACTTTATTCGCTAAGTAAGTTTATGCAAACACTGATTTTACTGTGCCAGGGAGATGTATTTGTTAAAGATTTAGGTCAATAATATTAATATTTCACTAATCAATTCGTGAAACCATTTTGTCCATGCGATCCAATGAACTACAATGAATTTAACACTTGATCAGCTGTTGATTCAAGAATGATCTCGTTTCATTAAAGTATCTGATTCAAGAGGAGTTGTTTGCTGAAGATGCAGTTCTCATGTTAGAGCGTAGAAAACCTTAGTTAAATGGATATAAGATTAAACTAATAGTCCCCAGATTTATTATAGTTTGTTGACATCACTGATTGTGATCAGGCCATTGGACACAGGTCCATTGCCATACAGTGGAAAATTACTGGACAACAGGTCTTGAAAAGGTGTTAAGCAACTAAAGTGCTGACATCAACCAAGATAGCTGCTGTATTTTATAATACTGACACAAGGGAGGTGAACAGAATTTCTAGAATATAAAGCTTTGCACCAAACCTAAGTGATTTGGAATTCTCAGGTGTAAATGTCCATGTTTTTATTCCCTTGATTGAAAACTAGTGAAGTCATTTACATTTATTTATTTAGCAGACACTTTTATCCAAAGTGACTTACAAGAAAGAGCTTTACAAAAGAGCTTCAGTTACTGAGCATAGCAACTTGATATACCCCAACATATCGGGCATCTAGGTTACAAAACACACATCATGAGATCCAATAAGTGCCAAGGGAAGAACTATAAGAGCATTCAGCTGAACATTATACAAGTTTTGAGGTGAGCCTCCGCCAGGCAGTAGTCTCTGTGACGCTAGTCATAAAGCAACAAGAAGTGATATTTCTGAGTGCCATACTAATTCTAATGTTTCTAAGTTTCAATTCTCAGAATAAGTGGGTTGTGAGCCTTTTCTTGAAGGTGAGGAGACAGTCTGTGTTTCTGATGAGGGTGGGGAGTTGATTCCACAATTGAGGAGCCAGACAGTGGAAGAGTTTGTGTTAGGCTCTGGTGCTCTTGAGAGGGGGGACCACTAGG
Source organism: Neosalanx taihuensis (assembly GCA_030340665.1). Lineage (NCBI taxonomy): Eukaryota > Metazoa > Chordata > Actinopteri > Osmeriformes > Salangidae > Neosalanx > Neosalanx taihuensis. Next base: position 5,487,315 of record JARGSH010000050.1, on the reverse strand, counting down.
CAGTTGTCAGAAGAGGCCCGTAGGTGGCGGGCAGGGGTGTAAGGCTGGAGGAGAGAGTTGATATAATTTGGGGCAGTCCCATTCACTGCTCGGATGATCAGCACCAGGGTCTTGAATCTGATACGGGCCATGATGGGAAGCCAGTGGAGGGCAATGAGGAGTGGGGTGACATGGCATCGTCTGGGTAGATTTGGATAGATACAATTGCTCAATTGTTTTAGAAAAGAAGGGTAGCAGTGAAACCGGTCTATAGTTCTGGAGGATGGCTGGGTTAAGAGAGGGTTTTTTGAGTAAGGGTTTAACTATGGCCTGTTTGTATGCTGAGGGGAAAATGCCAGAGGTGTTGAGGACATGGAGAAGGAACGGTGTGATAGAGGGAGATATGGTTTGGAATAGAGGGGAAGGGATGGGGTCCAGGGGGCAAGAGGAGGACAGGAGGAGAGGATGAGATCAGATATGTCCACCTCAGATAGGGGGAAAAGGAAGAAAGACAGATAGAGGGGTCAGACATAGCGTGGGAGTGGATAGACAGGGAGGGTTCAGGGAACTGTCTGCAACTTTATCCCCAAAGAAGCGGGCAAAGTCGTCGGCTGTCAAGGTGGAAGAAGGGGGTGGGGGAGGAGGGTTAAGGAGGGAAGAGAAAGTAGATAACAGTTTATGAGGGTTAGGAGCAGAGTTCACCTGCTTCAGGAAGTAGTCTGTTTTTGCCTCCGTTATGTGAGCGGAGAAGGACTTGAGGAGGGAGTGATACTTGTCGAGCTCTTGATCCTTCTTGGACTTGTGCCATGTCCTTTCCGCGGCTCGGAGGGTGGATCGCTCTTTCCGCACGACCTCTGTGAGCCACGGGCAGGAGGGCCATTTGCATTCAAACTCTTGCGTGAAGCTTCTACTTGGTCCGGATGAGAATTCTGCCCCAACAGTCATCACAATATAATGTGTTTTTCCAGACAAAAGACACATGAGAAACACTCAGCTCACCAAATGATCAACAGTACATACAGTATGCAGAGTGAACATTATGATGGACAGCATCGTTCCTTGATATATATGAAGGCTGAATGTTCACTAACTTGAAACTGTTTTCTCCAGATCCCTTGTTGGCCAATCATACCTGATCGTGGGCGGAGTCTAGACAGTGGGAGACTTCTTCCAGAAAGCAGAGAGAGACTACAGAGAGACTCAGCCAGAGAGAAACATGCCTCCAGAGACTTCACACCAGACAGGACCCTGACAGACCAGACATAGAGCAAAGAGAGGCCTGCGTTATGGAGACACATAAGTGTGACACCTGTGGGAAGAGCCTTTCCTCATCCAGGAACCTCATCAAGCACAGGAAGATCCACACTGGAGAAAAGCCCTACAGCTGTGACCTCTGTGGTAAAACCTTTAGAGAGGCAAGTACACTCACTGTTCACAGCAGGATCCACACTGGAGAGAAGACCTACAGCTGTGAGCTCTGTGGTAAAACCTTTAGACAGGCTAACAGTTTCAGAAGACACAGCAGAATCCACACTGGAGAGAAACCCTACAGCTGTGACCTCTGTGTTAAAACGTTTAGAGAGGCAGGTGCTCTCACTCATCACAGCAGAATCCATACAGGGGAGAAGCCCTACATCTGTGACCTCTGTGGTAAAACCTTTAGAGTGGCAGGTGCTCTCACTCTTCACAGCAGTATCCACACTGGAGAGAAGCGCTACAGCTGTGACCTCTGTGGTAAAACTTTTAGACAAGCAAGTACTCTCACTCTTCACAGCAGGATCCACACTGGAGAGAAGCCCTACAGCTGTGACCTCTGTGGTAAAACCTTTAGCCAGGCAAGTCATTTCACTCTTCACAGGAGGATCCACACTGGAGAGAAGCCCTACATTTGTGACCTCTGTGGTAAAACCTTTAGACATGCAGGTACTCTCACTATTCACAGCAGGATCCACACTGGAGAGAAGCCCTACAGCTGTGTTCTCTGTGGTAAAACCTTTAGCCGGTTAGATACACTCACTGTTCACAGCAGGATCCACACTGGGGAGAAGCCCTATTTCTGTGACCTTTGTGGTAAAACCTTTAGCCAGACAGGTCATCTCACTATTCATAGCAGGATCCACACTGGAGAGAAGCCTTACAGTTGTGACCTCTGTGGTAAAACCTTTAGACATAGGGTTAAGCTCACTCGTCACAGCAGGATCCACACAGGAGAGTCATACAGCTGCCCCCACTGTGACTATCCATGTAAAACAAATTCCCATCTGAAGAGACACTTGCGTATCCACAATAAAAAACGAACCAAAGCACTGATGTCTGGGGCCAAGTTATACCAGCAGTGACCTGAGAGAACTTCTGTACAGCTACTGGGCCAACATGCAGTAACACCACATCTACAGTCCTACAGCTACTGGGCCAACATGCAGTAACACCACATCTACAGTCCTACAGCTACTGGGCCAACATGCAGTAACACCACATCTACAGTCCTACAGCTACTGGGCCAACATGCAGTAACACCACATCTACAGTCCTACAGTTACTGGGCCAACATGCAGTAACACCACATACAGTCCTACAGCTACTGGGCCAACATGCAGTAACACCACATCTACAGTCCTACAGCTACTAGGCCAACATGCAGTAACACCACATCTACAGTCCTACAGCTACTGGGCCAACATGCAGTAACACCACATCTACAGTCCTACAGCTACTGGGCCAACATGCAGTAACACCACATCTACAGTCCTACATGATAGGATCATAGACTTATATACAGTAGACACAGCCAACCGGCTCTTCAAAGATAGCGTCCCTATTCATGTGTATGAAAAGTGCTCAGTGGCTCAGTGAGGCAGGCAAGGGCTTACAGGATGCAGCCATCTTTCCAGTTAATCCGGTCTTGTGCAGTACAGTGGCCTAAACTATTGTGGGGGAATGATGTTAATGTTGCTACAACTATGTCTTGATCACTCAGTAATGTATACATTTAATAAAAATCACACAATTTTATGGAATCATTTTAACATGTATCTAGATAACAGGATGACTCTGGCTTTGTGTAATGATAGAAGTAATAGCAAATAAGTTGTGTATTTATGAGGAGGGACTGAAGGTCAGAGTTGCTGATGAAGAAGGTCAAAATTGCCAGAGTGTATTATTCCATGCAACTCTGAATGATGGAGGTCATAGTCAAAATAGCCAGGATTGTAATGCAATGTTGTATGTGGAAGTGAAAAGCAGCAACCATGTCCCGTAGAAACCCTTATCTAAGACCTTACTTAGTCATATTAAAATACCACAGGTTTTCATGTATTCATCTGATGTGAGAAGTCAAGCAGATATTTGGACTGTGAAGAACAATGGAGCATTCAGCTCACTGTTAAGCTCAAGAGATGAGTTGGTACATGGAGGTATAAGATGTAACACTTTTCTCCCCCCGGACAACCAGATGGCCAGTTTGCCCATCTTCATGTCTTTGCTCTCTGTCCTGGCCCACCCTGTATCCACACTTCACCCACCCCACAAGCCCCTACCTGGCCCACCCTGTATCCAGACTTCACCCACCCCACAAGCCCCTGGCCCACCCTGTATCCACACTTCACCCACCCCACAAGCCCCTACCTGGCCCACCCTGTATCCACACTTCACCCACCCCACAAGCCCCTACCTGGCCCACCCTGTATCCAGACTTCACCCACCCCACAAGCCCCTGGCCCACCCTGTATCCAGACTTCACCCACCCCACAAGCCCCTGGCCCACCCTGTATCCACACTTCACCCACCCCACAAGCCCCTGGCCCACCCTGTATCCAGACTTCACCCACCCCACAAGCCCCTGGCCCACCCTGTATCCACACTTCACCCACCCCACAAGCCCCTGGCCCACCCTGTATCCAGACTTCACCCACCCCACAAGCCCCTGGCCCACCCTGTATCCAGACTTCACCCACCCCACAAGCCCCTGGCCCACTCTGTATCCAGACTTCACCCACCCCACTCTCTAAATCTGGAAAAGACCCTCTCCTACCTTTCACCTGTCAACTGTCTCTAGATTTCTCTCTCTCTCTGACCCTCAGCAGATTTCTGAACAACCCCCTATGAGCCACCACAAACACTTTGGACATCTCATTGGACACCTCACATCCCCTCCCCATGGTCTCTGACCAATCACCCAACAAACACCTCCTTTTCTTGTGGATTACAAAACCTGTTTCTTAAGGACAGAGTCAGATAATGGTCTGTGCAGCTTGCTGTCAGACTACATTCTCATGAAGGCCTTAATTCATACTTGATGTGTCTGTTCATTATGAATGCATCATGTTCTCTGCAATAAATGACAAAATAACCTCATATTTACTCCCGTATCTCAGTTTTGAATCCACAACAGTATGAATTTCAAACTATTTGCACATGTGTTTCTATAATTGTATTCTTTTCATGTTTGTATGCATGCATGGCTTTGAAGGAGTGCAGTGTGAAGGAGTGTGAGGAGGATCGTACCATCTGGGATGGGGGGAGGGTGAGCGTCTTCAGGAAACTGTTGAATGAGGGCTGGATTGGGGAGTTTAGGCCTGTTTGTCTGTTTGTCCAAGTGGAAACTTTGGGATACAAAACCTTCCTGCATTAGGCCACTTCATAGGCACTTTTCTCCTGTTCTCACTATTTTTCTCCATTAGTCCTGTCTCATATCATTAAGGGTTTTGTCCTTGTGGTTTTCTGTATGTGCGCTCTATTTATTTACTATATATGTAACTAAAAGCTTTATACCTCAGAATGATTCTTTTGGTCAAAACCGAAGTCCCCATAACCCGCAAATACATTTACAGTAAATCATTTCAACAGACACTTACAGATGCATTTTGTGAGTGCAGTAGATAATTAAGACCTGAAAGAGCTCAGTTCTAGCTAACAATATTACAGTGGCCAGAATTAAATAGGTCTCTGATGGTTGACCTTAATTAACATATTTGTCCCTCATAATTTACTTTTAAATGCATTTTTACCTTTGGTTACATTAAAGACTGAACTTTGTATAAATATTTTACGACAACAATTTCTTAGGTGTTCATTTCAAGTATACCTTAGAAACAAAAGTTTAAAACTTTTTAAACTTTTTTTCATTGTTAACTGATAATCCCCTCTATGCGTCATATTGTTTAAATTCTTTCACCAGGCTTTTTAAACATGAGTATTTGTACTTGACTAAATGATATGTGCACTTTAACCAGCTCTGCAACTGTCCTTGGGCAAGGCACTTCACCCTACTTGCCTCAGGGAGAATGTCCCTGTACTTGGTGTAAGTCCCTTTGGATAAAAGCGTCTGTCAACTGTAACTGTAAGAGATAACATCTGGCTCAAGTCCATGTTGTGGTAAACATTTCTAATTTTACCTCTGCTGTTTCCAAATAAGTAGACAAAAACGTCCACTTTAACCATGTCAGTGAGAGCTGGAGGCTATAAAGGCCACAGCTTCTGAGATAGGCTACACAACCAACAACCAACATTTCACTAAGAGTCAACTAGAACCACACACATGAAAATTGTGCCAAAGGCTTAGGTGCAGCAGGGTCTGTTTAAAAACAAGCTAAAACACTAGATGATCACTAGGAGCACTAACAAACTACATCATTATTCCAGATGTATCACTAATCCACAGTATAAGCCTACCAGATACATCCATATATTGCACCTGGTAGTGGCTATGGACAGCAGTGTTTATTGAACAGTCTGACAGCAGCAGGAAGGAAGGACCTGCGGAATCTCTCCTTCACACACTGAGTCCTGCAGGGGGTGTGACTCATGGTCCAGCATTAATGTCAGCTATGTGCCAGATGAGCAACTTCACTGAAATCAACGACCGCCATTTTTCTATACCACATCCAGTTATATTAATACATCCATGGGTGCAGAGCGATATTCAGAGTGGCGACAACCTCTGATCTCACCGCCAGCGCGGTCACGTGATTCATGTAGCTCTCAATAGTTCCAAACAAAGCTCCCGCTGCCCTGTTCTCCTATGGGACAAACAGCAGTGAACTTGCTTTTGAACGGTAAATATTAAAAATAAACTTTACACTGGTACATTTACAACTGTTAATGAATCACTGTTCATACAAAAAACATCAGGAGGCTATAACCCTCCACAGCTGATCAAGTCGAGCTAATAAGCTAGCAGGCTATAGCTGAAAACAACCTAATTATATCCAGGACATACCGATAAATTGTGATATCTAGATAATAAAGGACCTCTGATATAAGTAACACATTTAATTCTTTAAAATTGGCCGGTATTTCATTAACTTACCTCCCAAGTTTCTTGCTGTGCAGCCATAGAAACACATGTAGTCCAGCGCCATGGAAGGAACGTTTGGAACTATTGAGGGCTCCATTACCCGGAAGTCGAGACGCCACTATTTCCTATGGAGTCCTATGGGAGTGTCGCTCTGCTGCCTGCTCCTTTGCTTGCCTGCCTGCTCCATTGCCTGCCTGCTCCATTGCCTGCCTACCCGTCTGACAGCAGCAGGAAGGAAGGACCTGCGGAATCTCTCCTTCACACACTGAGTCCTGCAGGGGGTGTGACTCATGGTCCAGCAGATTATTATTTCCCTTGGTGTGAGTTGCGTCAAGCTTGTTCTTCCTTTACTAAACCACGGTGCCTCGTACCCTAAGATTTGAACTCGGATTGTTGGATTCAGAGCCCAGAGGGCTGACCATTACACCATGGAACCGCAGCTACCTACACTGGTGAAAATCCTCGTTACAGACACTGCGCATCAGTTTGACTTTTGGTGCAATTTGGCACGTTTCCCTGCTCTTGCCTAGGCGTGACGGCGAGGGAGGGTTGTGGCACATGCCCTTATAGCTAGCTGATATGGTTGCTTTGGTGGTTGAGTTGTATAATTCTTGCCTGCCATGCTGGACTCCTGGGTTCAATTCCAAGCCAATGCAGGGCTCTTGTGGTCGACATCCTTGTTTTTGAGTTGGTTTGACCACGTGGTAAACTTTTTTAGGGACAGCCAGATGAGGAAAAACATTGACATGTTGCCCAGCCCCACCTGTCACGGGGATTCCCGCCTTCCATTCCGGGCTCATGAGTTTCGGGTTCGATTCCCAGCCAATGCATGGCTCTTGCGGTCGACATCCTTGTTTTTGAGTTGAAGAGTCCGAACTCAACAAGGCAGTTGTGTTTTTTAATGTTTTAATAACCTCAAAAGCATCAATTTCCAAATGAAAGGGGTTGTTTGACAAGCGTTCAAAGGGTGCCATCTGCGTCTGGAGTCTGGAGTCTGCCATCTGCCAATTAAGATAGCAAAGAAAGCCTTTAGTCTAAATTGGAGGATTTTGTTGGATTTTCCAGAATCATAATCATACCCCTAGACCAACGAGCCAACTTGACTGGCTACTTTCAGTTAAAAGCTACTCTTAGAGGGGGGGAAGAAGGGCTAGAATCTGGCTTTCACATCCACGCCATCGGTTCGGTTCCCGTTTAGAGTAACGAGTCTGTACACCCCTTTCAAAATAGGGTCTCCCTGCTTTGTCTGCTATCCTGCATTTGGACTGTAAATACTTTATACCGCAAAAAAAAAAGAAAAAAAGTAAAACTCCTTCGAGCCGGATTTGAACCAGCGACCTAAGGATTTCCAATCCAGTCATAAACTACAGTCCTCCGCTCTACCAACTGAGCTATCGAAGGGTGAGACTCTAATTTGTATTTTGGCGTTGTAGGCACACAACGCTCCAGTCCTCTATTTGAGATGGCAAAGAAAGCCTTTAGTCTAATATGGATTTTCCAACAACGTACCATACAGGGCTTGCCTGGCGTTTCAAAATGGGCTCGTCCGGGATTTGAACCCGGGACCTCTCGCACCCTAAGCGAGAATCATACCCCTAGACCAACGAGCCAACTTGATGCTGCATTATCAGTTAAAAGCTACTCTTAGAGGGGGGGAAGAAGGGCTGGAATTGATGCTTTCACATCCACACCATCGGTTTGGTTCCCGTTTAGAGAAACGAGTCTGTACACCCCTTTCAAAATAGGGTCTCCCTGCTTTGTCTGCTATCCTGCATTTGGACTGTAAATAGTTTAAACCGCAAAAAAAGAGGAAAAAACTAAAACTTCTCACTTTCAAGAAAAGACTTAAAACTCACCTATTTAAAGAATTTAATGGCACTTAGGAATAGTATGGCACTTCACATAATCTAAAGTGCTTTAGAACAATCTGTTGGTCCCCATATGGTGACTTTCCAGTGTTGTTTGTTGTATCTCTTGCTTTAGGTCACAATTGTTGTGTTATGCTTTTATAGTTCTTCCCTTGGCACTTATTGGTTCTCATGATGTATAATTCACATAATAAAAGACTCCTGCATATCCTGCCATCCTAAATAGTTTAAACCGCAAAAAAATAGGAAAAAAGTAAAACTCCTTCGAGACGGATTTGAACCAGCGACCTAAGGATTTCCATTCCAGTCATAAACTACCGTCCTCCAACTTGATGCTGCATTATCAGTTAAAAGCTACTCTTAGAGGGGGGGAAGAACGGCTAGAATCTGTGCTTTCACAGATGATCTGGTGACTGTGGAGGCCAGGTCATCTGGCACAGCACCCCATCACTCTCCTTCTTCGTCAAATAACCCTTACACAGCCTGGATGTGTGTTTGGGGTCATTGTCCTGTTGATGGAGACGTGCCAAATTGTACCAAGAGCCAAACTGATGCGCAGTGTCTGTAACAGGGATTTCCACCAGGCTAGGTGGCTGTGGTTCCATGGTGTAACGGTCAGCACTCTGGGCTCTGAATCCAGTGATCTGAGTTCAGACCTCGGTGGAACCTGGGTCAGTGGTCGAGGACGCGTCACTTTTTATCGAGTCATAATCACAAGTATCAGGATTCACCATACAACTATGTGAAGAGTGAAGGTATGTCCTCAGTCATCCGAGTAGCGATGCGAAGGCTGTGATGGTGAAACGGGAACCGAAAGGGGCAAAACAGTCCCTCCTCCCCGTCAGGGAATTGAACCCTGGTCTCCCGCGTGACAGGCGGTGATACTGACCACTATACTAACGAGGACACGACAATAGCTGCAGTTTTCCATCGGAGATCACCATCAACTCAAGGGCCCTGAATGGAAGGCGGGAATCCACGTGGTAGATGGGGCTGGGCAACATGTCGATGTTTTTTCTCATCTGGATGTCCTCAAAAAGTTTAACACGCGGTCAAACCAACTCAAAGACAAGGATGTCGACCGCAAAAGCCATGCATTGGCCGGGAATCGAACCCGGGCCTCCCGCGTGGCAGGCGAGAATTCTACCACTGAACCACCAATGCAACCGCGTAAGTTGTCTATGAGGTCACATGACACGACTCGCTCTCACCGTTACGCCTAGGCGAGAGGATGGAGACGTGCCAAATTGCACCAAGAGCCAAACTGATGCGCAGTGTCTGTAACAGGGATTTCCACCAGTCTAGGCGGCTGTGGTTCCATGGTGTAATGGTCAGCACTCTGGGCTCTGAATCCAGCGATCCGAGTTCAAATCTCGGTGGAACCTGAGTCGGTGATTGAGGGCGCATCTCTATTTATCTAGTCATAATCACAAGTATCAGGATTCACCATACAACTATGTGAAGAGTGAAGGTATGTCCTCAGTCATCCGAGTAGCGATGTGATGGTGATGCGGGTGGAAACCTCTTCTAGTCCTTGCTCTCGTGGAGGCGGTCGCAAACTTTTTCGCTCCCTTATCTTTTCCCTGCTCTATCGTCTGCCTGTCTGCTGGAGAGACTAACTGCATCACCCTTTTAAGCTGAAACATGGAATTGATTAGTTGGTCAAGTACTATTGACACCATATATTTAAAGAGATCTTGGGGCTGGGGGGACCCAGCATGTCCCCGCATGGGATCGTCTCCAGCGGGATACATGATGGACGCGTGGGATAAGAGGCGTATCGTGTGCCTGTGGGAACCTTCCGTCGAGGACTTTGAGGATCTCTACATATTGGGATTTATGATGGCCGGGCTTCTGCTGATTGGATTAAGCGTGCCGTGGGATATCGACAAATTATAAAAACTGAGGCAGCCGTTAACGGCCCCTTTAAGCTGCCCCACTTGATTGATGTGATGGGCAGGGCTGTTGGTGGCCAAAGTGTGACTTTACGCGCATCGCAAGATACCGATGGCTCTGCAGGGGACAGAGGAACGTATTGACCAACAGAATGGAAGAGTGAGAGACATTGAGGGACATTGAGAAACATTTGAGAGACATTTGAGAGACATTGAGAGGCATTTGAGTGACATTTGAGAGACATTGAGTGAGACTTGTTTGTAGGGTGTAAACTAACTCTACGAGCAATGTCATGAGTATATGTTTTCGGCTCCAAAATCCTGTACGGCTGTGCCTGGTACCGTGCAGGGCTACCCCTCCCCCTACCTGTTTCTATCTTGCAAGATTGAGGTACGACGTCTCTCTACACCCCTCCCCCACCCCAACCCCCCACCCCTCACCCCTTTCTGTGAGAGTTGTCTGGCTGGAACAAGATTTCCTGACCTCAAGGCCATGAGGCAGATTGTTCTGTGTTTTGGCTACGAACACAGACTCATCCAACGCCTCCACCTGCCTGTTGTTGTTGCTTATCTGTCTGCTGAGGTGCTTTTTTTGGTTACAGGCTCTGGCATGTATCCTTTTTTTCTCCTCGAAAATCTATTTGTGTTTTCCCAATTTCAGAAGACTTGTGCGCCGATAATGTACTTTGTCGTGTTGCCACGGTGGGCACTGTCCTGCCAAAGAGTTTCCCCAAGGGGATTGATAAAGTATTCTGAATCTGAATCTGAATTGAATACTCATCTGTATTACTTATTTCTAAACTGTATGTTCAATGTACAACATGCAAACTTAGTATTTCCTTGACTTCCTTCTCTCCAGCGCTGTACTATAGAACATTTCACACAGAGCTTTACCACTTTAAAATTTGTGAAAAGTATGTGTAAAATTATAGATCAGATTATCGTATGTTTTGCACTATAGGGCGCACTGGATTATAAAGCGCACTGTCAATGAATGGTCTATTTTCGATCTTTTTTCATTTATAAAACGCACTGGACTATAAGGCGCATTAAGCGGAAAAAAGTCAGATAAATCCGCGTCGTAAGCGTGTCTTTTGACAGGTGCCAATTTGGGAATATTATGGTGAAGCACAGCATGTATTACTCCGCGACGCTCCTGGCTACGGTAGCCGTAATGCTGCAAGCGGTGCGGCTTTGTAGTTTACCAAAGTCGTAGTAAAACATTTTGACTTAGCGCTGTGAGCGCCTTGTACCACACAAAATCGCTTTGAGGTCAGTAAGCAAAACCAGAATTAATCCATATATACGGCGCTTCGGATTATAGGGCGCATTGTCGTTTTTTGAGAAAATTAAAGCCTTTTAAGTGCGCCCTATAGTCCGAAAAATACGGTATATTTCTAAGTAACATACTATTCTCTATTCAATTCTTACTTTTGTTAGGATGAAATAATAGCCTAATGGGCCTCGTCAACACACCGGCTATAAACACAGCCTAGTTTAACATTTGCCGGCCGTCAAAATTTTGCTGGCGGATATAATTACAGTACAATAATAATGTTGAATCTTACTTGTGAAAAGTAATCCCCCGACTCCTGTTGGCAATCCTCTGTTGATTTACACAGGAATACACTGCACAGTGCTCTGGCATTTTATATATTTATGATGTCTATCGCAGAGACATATAAGAGGCTACCGGATGTAATCTGGTAATGCGACCCTCTGAAAATGGCGGCCGTATTTCTCGCGTTTCAGCAGCCAATGGGGCGTCTACCTTTCTAATGTCTGTCTAAAACCTTCAGGACAATGGCACCCAAGAACCAAGAGTGTCCACTCATGGCCTGGATTGTAAAACCTTAGGGTGCACAATATGTCTATGGTAGCTCGCCGTGATCGTATAGTGGTTAGTACTCTGCGTTGTGGCCGCAGCAACCCCGGTTCGAATCAGGGTCACGGCATCGCGGAACAATGTCATGGCAGATGGAGAGCTTTTTGCTCAGCTCTACCACCTCTATGCTGCTACCTTTTATGAAGGTAGGTTGTAGAGGTAGGTTGATTTCTCCTAAAATCTACCAGCATGTCTTTAGTTTTAGAGGTGTTAAGCTGGAGAAAAGAATCGTCAAACCAATTGACAAACTCATCGACCACCGGCCCATGCTGAGATTCATGTTTCTGCAGTAAACTGACAATGACTGTATCATCAGCATATTTCAGGATGTGTCTATTTCTATACTGGCTCTTACAGTCATTAGTATAGAGGATATACAGTAAAGGTGAGAGTACGTAACCCTGCGGGGAGCCAGTGGAAGAGACACGCCTTTCAGAAAAACAACCATTCACCTTACCTCGTGTTCTGTTTGTTAAAAAATCCATAATCCAGCACACAAGATTTCTCTCAATATTAAACTCTGATAATAATTTACTGACTAAAACATGTGGTTGGATAGTGTTAAAAGCAGAAGAAAAATCTAAAAACAAGAGCCTGGCATCTAAATGTCTATAAAGGAGATCCAAAAGTGTAATCTGGGCATCCTCCACCCCACTGCTGGCCCTGTATGTGAATTGCCCTGGGTCCAGGGCCCTACCCACCCTGAGTAGTAGAAGCTGCTTTACAACCTTTTCAAATGACTTCATGACCACTGGTCTGCCCATAAATGATGATTATATTACAGGAACACATGTCCGCTAACACCTGGTGAAAAGTAAAAACAAGATTCGGCCCCACATTTATAGCTACAGCCTGTTTTAATCAGCTATGTTGCTAGTCGCAATTCTGCGACTTTGGCGCATAAAGGGTTAAACTGTTACTCTGAGGGCTGTAGTGTTCCCTGCTGCTGTTGCAAACTGCAATGACCACCCTGCGGAACAAATAAAGGATTATCTTATCTTATCTAGTACACCAACATTCATAACCCTGCCCCGTGAGAGGCTCAAACTCACAAACACGCACTGCAGCCTGCACCATCGATTCATCTGCATTGCTTCACCCCTCCTAACACCCAGTGGAGCGGCGTAGTGACAGCCTCCAGCCCCAGTGGCCTAATGGATAAGGCACTGGCCCCCTAAGCCAGGGATTGTGGGTTCAAGTCCCATCTGGGTTGACAGGCAGCAGAGTGGCGCAGCGGAAGCGTGCTGGGCCCATAACCCAGAGGTCGATGGATCGAAACCATCCTCTGCTATGAGATTTTGAACCCCCACGCTCTCCTGACCTTTACTGCTTGCGCTGTCTTTTGTCCCACACTTGCGTTGTCTCAGGGGTCGTTGGAACCCACAAGATCATCCGCCATCTCCATTAACCCACATTCTATGAAAAACATATTGAAGCTGAATCTGGCACCAGGGCTCTGGAGAAAGGACAGGTTTGTCCAGTTGTTCAGTTGTTTCAAGGAGACAGGCTTGTGCACCAGGTCCAGCGTCTCAATCGTCTCAGCCTGGACCAGTCACCCCTCAAAAGCAAACCTCAAAAGCTCTGATGAAGGACTTGAAAGCCTCACCACATATTGGCTAAATCAAACAGGAAAGGACATCTAAAGACGTTCTTTGGCCAGTGTGGGGATCGAACCCATGACCTTGGCATTATTAGCACCACGCTCTGACCAACTGAGCTAACCGGCCACACCTGCTGTACTGACGGACCAGAGCTGCTTTGTTGACAGGCCAGAGCTGCCGAGCCAACCTCTCCAGACGCAGATGGTGTCCTTTGAACACCTGTCAAATTACCCTTTCTTTTGGAAACGGATGCTATTTTGGTTATAAAAAAATCATACCTAACCTGGTCGGGTGCAGGTTTTCTTCGGTAAACTTAGAGTTTATTTCAGTCTCCTCCCCTTTTTGAAGAGGAGGCAACGTTTAAACACATCATTCATTGAGCACGTTTGTTGCGAAGAGAGCAGAAAAGTGGATTAAATGTTCTTTTATTGACAATCCTATAGATGAAGAGGCTGTATTCATTTGTCGAGTGTTACGTTCGCCTGACACACGGATGGTCCCTGGTTCAAAACTGGGCAGAAATGTCATTCTGCTTTTGTCAAATTGCAATTATGCCCACTGACTCGAGTTAAGGCTCGTTGGAGTTGGCCTGTTGCTTTCGGAAACGCCAAGTCAGGTGCTCTGGTGCCGCTTGTACGCTCATTCCCTAGCTTCTGCTGATCCCTGCGAGCACCCGATCAGGTTTGAAACATGCTCAGCAGGAAGCCTGAGAACCAGAACTGGGAAGGTATGACTCAGACCACCCGGATTGTTGTTAGCTTGCTGAAAAACATTTTCGACAAGCTGAAATTCCTGCGTTGCCTTAAAGAGGTGTCCCTGTTCAGTGTTTTTTTTTTTTTTGAATTGTGTATTTTTGCATACTGGGTTTCCCGCCATTTATAAGCAGTTGGTTTCTGTAGTGTAGTGGTTATCACATTCGCCTAACATGCTAGAGGTCCCTGGTTCGAGACCAGGCAGAAACTTTGTTCTTTTCCACTGCGCCACTCTGCTGCCTGTCACCCCAGATGGGACTTAAAATGCTTCATTGGCTTCATGCTTCAATGGATCTAAGAGTCTGCGAAAGCAAGACAGTATGTAAAGGAGAGTTAAATGGTAGATAACGTCATAACGCATTTTCTTTGAGGGTGGCACACTATGCTCATCTACTTGACATATTTTCCCAAACACCCAAGTCGCAAAACAGGCACTCGAGCCAGACAGGAGTCGAACCTAGACCTGAAGTCAGACGCGTTATCCATTGCGGCACTGGTCCACGTCTAAGAAATGCAAGCAGTGTCTGCTCAGCCCATGACGTTGGAGTCTTGGAAGACTCTTCGCTCCAGTTGAAGTGCATTCTCGACGTACCCCTGAGTTCCAAGAAGCCAAAAAAACTACTTACAGAGCGGGTCTGATACGAGCGGCCGAAGAAGACAACTTCAGTGGCTCCAGTGTGCAGGAGGAAGATGAATAGTCACTTGTGGCTTCTGTGCACAGGAGAGATGAAGTGACAGTGGTTTGGTGTTCAGTAGTTTCAATGCTCAGGAGGAAGATGAATAAAACCATAATTCATTGGTCTCCAGGGCCTGGATAGTTCAGTCTGCAGAACATCAGACCTTTAATCTGAGGGCCCAGGGTTCATGTCCCTGTTCGGGCGATGCCTGTTCGAACCTTGTTGCGGTGCTTGCTGAGGTGTTCTGCGTTTGTCACGGCAACGCGCCTCACCTTGAGGACGACACAGTGACCTCTTATCTGAGAAAGCGCCAAATCCTAGCCACTAGACCACCAGGGAGACGGCATCAAGGGCTGTCAAAACTTGAGGACCCTAGTTGCAGGGCTAAAGTGCCCAGGAAGAGTAACTCCTGGGAGACCAAAATAAAGGCACCGCTGAGATTTGAACTCAGGATCTCCTGTTTACTAAACAGGCGCTTTGACCACCTAAGCCACGGCACCTGTGTGAGGAAGAAGAGTAAGAGATGCTCCACCTTCTTCAACTTTGATGGTCGGTACAGGTCTTTTTCGCACAGGGCAGGACCCACTTCTGTCCTTGCTCTCGTGGAGGCGGTCGCAACATTTTAGCTCCCTGATCTTTTTTCCTGCTCTATAGTCTCCTTGTCTGCTGGAGAGACTACTGTATTTTTGTGCGACTATAGGGCGCACTTAAAAGCCTTAAATTTTCTCAAAAAACGACTGTGCGCTTTATAATCCGATTATCCAGGTCTATAATTGGTAAACTGACGCCTGTCTCCACTTTTAAAGATGGGTATTACTTTTGCCATTTTCATTTTATCAGGAACGATACCTGTTAAGAAGGGTTGATTACAGATATAAGTAAATGGGTCAACTATTTCTTCCACCGGAGACATAACTATTTCAAAACAATCTGTTGACTGCTTCTTTTCAAAAGTACTCAAAATGTATTATATTTCATTTGCATTTACGCTAGCAATAAAAAACGAGTTAGCAATATTCAGAAAATGTCTTTCATCTGATACATAATTTAATGGTTGTGTTATTCCATTTGCTAAGGTTGGTCCAACATTTACAAAAGAATTCTTGGATAAATTTGTTATTTCCTTAGTTTCACTTACAATTTGATTGTTTTCTGTAAAGTAATTTGGATATTGTTTCGGATTTGTTCCATTTTTAATTATGCCATTTAATACTTGCCAAGTTCCTTGAATATTATGTTTGTGTTGTTCCAGTAGATTACAATAGTATGATCTTTTGCTAGTTTTAATTATTTTGATTACATTATTTTTATATATTTTGAACTTGGTGTTCAAACTTGGCCACCCCGTGGCCTGGAGGAGCTGACTCTGCACTCCAGGACAGATTCCAACACATGGACTGGTGTGTGTTTGCTTCTCAGGCTACCTGTGGCTCTCACACGGACATGGATACCTTCACCTCCTCTGTACTGGATTATATCAACAACACCATTGACAGTGCCACAACACAGAAACAGATTACCACGTATCCTAATCAAAAGCCATGGATGAACAAGGAGGTTCGGCTCCTGCTGAAGGCTCGCAAGGCCGCTTTCAGATCAGGTGACGAACAGGCCTACAGTGCATCCAGGGCTGACTTGAAGAGGAGCATCAAAAAGGCCAAGCACTGCTACAAGCTGAGGATAGGCCCGTTCCCTTGGCTGTGGTTTCGCTAGATAGTAGGTAGGGACAGTGGGAATCTCGTTCATCCATTCATGCGCGTCACTAATTAGATGACGAGGCATTTGGCTATCTTAAGAGAGTCATAGTTACCCCCGCCGTTTACCCGCGTTTCATTGAATTTCTTCACTTCGACATTCAGATCTCGGGCAAACGATGCCCTTCGGGTATGCTACAGCCGAATTGGCAGCCCCAAGGACCCCCACTCACCGCATGGGTTTTAATAGTCCTGGGCGAAAGCCCCCCGTGGGCCTTCGTCCCCTCATTATCCACCAGCAGAACGCCAGGGATCGCATCACCGGCCAACTGGGACTTCAGGTGAAAAGGTGTCCCAACAACCCCCGCCACATTCGGGTTTTAATGGTTCCTTGGGAGAGGCCCCAGCGGGCCCCTGTCCCTCTCTCTGTCCTCTGGGCTGTTCTCCAGGGACCGCATCACCGGCCTTCAGGGACTATGTGGTAGGAGCTCTTCCTTACCCCCCCTATGTCCAAATTGGGCGAGTTTAAGTGGTCGTTCTGACTATTCCGCCGTTGGCCGGGCGTCGGCAAGCGTCAATCCATGTGGCATTGCGCTGGAAGAACTTCCCAACTTCTCTTCCGGCCTCGAAGCCAGTGATCCCAAGTACCTCCAACTATCCTTCAGTAGAAGAACCTGTGTTTCGCATCAACTCCAGTCCGCTTACGCCCCTGGGGTAGGACGCCCTACCCCCTCTCTCGCACTCCAAGACCACCCGTAAGGGAATAATCATTGAGGCGCCCCGCCAGCTGCCACCCTGCACAGCCTTATGGGTCCGGCCATCCGGTTGGTGTAGTGGAGGGAGCATAGTCGGGGGGGACGGACGGCCCCCCCTTGTACACTCCAGCCAAGTGCCCTGACCCAAGTTCACCTAGGCGCACCTCCTCAGGTAGTTCGTAAACCATTCTAGCCAATGGACTCAGGACCACTCACAGGTGGTGCCTCCCTATCCACGGCCCTACCATCTTGGAAGCCCGGGCTTTCGGCAAATTCTTCGACCAGGGTACACTTAACCCTCCCAGAGGTTTAGGTCAGGCCGACTGGACTCAGCCTTCTCAAACCCTCCACCCACAATGCACCATACGACCGGTTCGGCCTATCTGGAGCCGACTTAAGGGACGGCGGAGTGAGTTATGACCAGGTGCACCACCCATCAACATCACCCGCATACCCAGCGACACCAGAATCGGTTTACCGCTCCCATGACACGAGGTAGGTATTGGGCCCTCCCCAGAGACTTCAACTTGGCAAGCCAAGCTGTTTATGGAGGGGGTGCGGCCAGGGGGGAACCCCCTGGCACACCCCAGCCAAGCACCGCAACCTACGCCCCCTTAAGCCTACATCCGTTAGTGGTTGCACCTAATGCTTGGTAACCAATGGCATCAGGATCCGCGCCCAGGGCGGCACATCCCTATCCATGGCCCCACCACCTTGGTTTGTTAGGACTGTCAGCGGACCCAGACCGGGGGGGTGACCCTCCAAGAGGTTTAGGTCAGGTCGACCGAAGCCAACCATCTCATACTTTTCACCATCAGGACGAACGACTGCCCGGCCTAGCTGCCAGCGACTGAGTTGACGGCGGAGTGCGTCATGACCGGGCGACCAGACCCTGTCACTATCACCCGCATACCCAGCACTGCCAGTGTCGGCCAACCAGCCGCACACCTGAAGCGGTGTCAAGCCCTCCGCAGAGATGGATTTGCAACGGAGTATGGGATAGAGATCGGGCAGAGTCAACCCGTCTACGTTGTGAATCGCTGGGATCCCAGGTGCCCTCCACACCCGGCCAGCTCGACGGATCACATGTGTCACCGCCGCCTGAACCAGATCCTTTGGTACACCAGGTCCCCACGGGCAGACACTGGTGACCGATCCCTCTGGCCCGTTTCCGAGCCAGTCTCATCCTCGTCTGCTGCAACCCAGACCTGCATATCTCCCACTAACCCAGGCCAATCAGTGGCGAGGACGCCCCCCAGCCGTCGGGGGCTCCAAGGTCAGATCAATGTAAGCTGCCGCCACCGGCCTCCAAGAAAGTTAGGTAAGCAAAGGACCAGCAGGCCCTAAACTCGTGAGTGTGTCAGGCTCACCTTGCAACCATTTCCCCAGATGTTGGTAGGTGGGCAGGATTACATGCTGCCCGAAGGCAGTTACGAGGGTGAGGACCCCACAGCGGTCTCAGGCTCTTGGGAGCCGTCATTGATGGCGAGATGGAAATCCCGGAGGATATCCAACGAGTAGAGGAGGGCCCTTCGACTCACCAACCTGGCAAACTGTTTGGCCCTCGTTTTTGACAGACCGAGCCTGGTCAATACACGGTCATTGCAACTGGGCCACTTCCCCCGAGCCCCGACAGGGAACCCGAAGAAATGAAGCCTCGTCACTCCAACGAGCGCCCTCATGATCTCAGATGCATACGGCTGGTAGTATGCCACCTTTCTGGCCCTCGCGTCTTCCAAGGTGTATGGGGCGAGCTCGAAGCGTACTGTGACATCCACCACCAGAGCTTGGTCCCCTCTCACTAGGACCAAATCAGGGATTCTCAGCAACCCTGCCTGAGATCTGACCCTGAGGCTGCTGACAGCCGCCCAGCCAGCTCTGATGGCTTCTTTTGCCAAAAGGGTGCATATTTTGTTGTGCCTGCTGATCCGAGGAGACTGCACAGCAGGACACGCCCCAAGTATATGCACAGCGGTCTCAATGCCTGTGCCACACCCTCTGCAGCAGGGGACGGGCAACCCTCTGCCCCGTCCCCTAGAGAGTGCCTCTCGAGTCGGGTATACGTTAGCTCTTAGTTGTAGGGCCGCCACATACTGCGCTTCACTGAAGCCCATTGATGTGGGACGCCCTATCCAGTGGTTACTGGTACTGTCGCCACAGAAACATGCCGTACCCCTACCCTGGGTAGTCAGCCCGCACCAGGCCTGAAACGCCTCCTGTCTCCAGTCACACGGGACTGGAGCCCCCTGCTCGGTACCGTCTGGACCTTTTTCTGAGGTTCCCACTCCATTGTGATCCGGCAAGGAAGGTACTTTCTCTGCAAGGCCCCCAGCACTCAACCAGAGTCGTTCAAACTTTTCTCTGGGAAAGAGGCTGTTCGTAGCCAACCGGACAAAAGGGTCCTCAGACCAACTCATTCGGAAGACACGTCGTGCCTGAACACCAGGGACCAGTCTGGCCAGCTTCACGATGCCGAGACCGCCGTCACGACATCTGCTGTAGAGCAAACCGTCGCAAGTCGACGGAGGTAGATGCAACCACCCTTTAACAGCTCGCCTTACCACACGGTCCACTCGCTTCAGGGAGGTCACACTGGCGTGACCATGATCCAGCTGGTAGAGCAGCCTCGGGATGGCATGCCGACAAAACATCTCCACCTTCTGGGAAGGCTTCAGCGACGCTCGCCCCACCCTGTCCGCCCAGTCAAGGACTCTCAGGACCGGATCCGAAAAACCAATGCCAGCACTCGGACCCGCGCTCATCCCGAGGTAACGCGCAACCTCCTCGGGACCCGTCAGGCGCAGTGACTCTCCACAAATCCGCCAGGGACTGCAGTCGTTTACCACGAGCGAGTGTCCACCCTTCGAGAGCATGAATCCAAAGCATTTCTTGGGCTGCACTCGCATCCCCGTCAGTCGGCAAAAGGTTTCCAGAATAGCGATGTTTTTTGCCATACCACTCCACGAATCGCTCACCATCACCAGATCGTCAGCGAAAGCCAAGGTCGCCACTGACTGATCATTCCAACGCACGCCCTCGCCTTGACGTTCAAGCGTCTGGATCAGCGGATCCAACGCAATGTTGAAAAGGATGGGAGACATAGGGTCACCTTGCTTGACTCCCACCTTCATGTCAATCAGTGGGGTGTACTCACGCCCCACCTTGACTCTCGTCACGCAGTCCACATATGAGTCTCGGATGAGTCTCAGCAAGTGGTCATCTAACTCCTTCCGTTCAAGAGCACCGAGGATGTGCTCATGTGTCACGGTATCGAAAGCCTTCGCAAAGTCGACTGAAACCAATGCCAAGGAGGCACCGACCACCCTACTCCGATTAATCAGGCCCTGCAAGAGGACAAGATTCTCAGAGCAGCCAGAGGAACACGTAAATCCTTTCTGGCGCGGGGACAAAGGGCACGCATCGGCCAGCCTCAATGTCAGAATCCGCGAGTATAGCCGAAGAACCACGGAACTAACCGTCAGGGGACGCCAGTTCGAGATCGATGCCAACTCGGCAGTATCCGTGGTCTTAGGAATCAATGTCGACGTGTTCATTTTGAAGACCTCCGGCAGAGTCGCTGAGATGAACCACGAGTTGAACAGCCGTGCGAGCCGGCTCCCGCTCGGGTCCCACTTGACCAGATCGCTCTTGGTCACCCCGTCTGGACCCGAAGCGGAGCTTTGTTTCAACCTCCCAAGGTTTGCACTAACCTCAGGAGATGGGAGCCCAGAAAAACTTGTTAGAGACCATTCCGCCGGTTTCGAACTGCCCGAGGCCACTGAAGTTCTCTACCCCCCCCCCCCCCCCCCACCTGGCTTTGAACACCGAGGTCCAGAGGGATCGGGCACAAGTTCTTCTCCACTCCATCGAGGATTAAGGCAGCCAAAGCGCCTCGGGAGCCGTCATACATCATCTGATGCAGCCGAAACCTCTGCCGCCTGGCTCCCCGCCTCCTCTCTTTCATGGTTGTGGCCACGCATTTTCTGCCGTGGGCCTTCTCTGTATTGAGCCTCCCGGGACCACGCCCGAGCTCCTTTAGCAGTGCGAGTGCCGACGTATGAACACTCCCCTGAGAGTTAGGTGGGGGGCTGACCTGTACCTCGTCCTGCTGCACCTCCTGCTGTTCGAGGGCCCTCAGGAGAATCTCGTAAACTCCTGTGCGGGAGGGCGTCGGGTCGCTTGCATTTGACAGCTCCCGGACCAGGCTGCTCCAGTCCGGGGCCTCGTCGGCCCCACCATCAATAGCCATATTCAGGGATCGCTGTAACACCCTCACCTGCTTCCCAGTTCGGCCATTACCCAACTCAGTGGCAATGGCTTTGTCAGATGGCCTGAGATGTCTGCTCCTTCGGGTGTGATCCAGCACCTGCACCCTTTCCGATTCCGTCCACTCACGCCCCGGGGAGACTACACCATTAGCAGCAGGCATCTCCCTCAGTACCTCCCCGTTGGTAGAGGACAGCGTGTGTACGTCTCCTGTGGAGGGACAGACCAGCTTTAGTCCGAAAGCCCTTTGGGCAGTCTCCACACCGGAAGACTGCCTCCGAATCCACTTCAACCTCCCCCTTGCACCTCGGGACGTGGCAGGAGATTGAGTGGTGACTATCACTGGACTTTCCACATTTGACGCACTGGAATAGCACCACCACCTCACAATGGCTTATCCGAAGATGTTTAGCCATCGCTACAACGGCAACGATGTTCTTCCCACACAGGCCACACCGCGGGTCAGCAAGAGGAAGGTCTTCTCTTCCTCAGCTCCATTATCAGCTCCACCCTAACCCCTGGGACCTGTTTTTGAACCAGTCCAGAGACACAGGGCGACAGCCTGGCTCCACGTACTGCAGGCCAAATCTCTCCCCTGTGTCTCCTTGGCTCAACCGCAGTGCAGGGTATTTTACATGGCCCATCACCCTCTCTGATGCCATGTTCAGCTGCATGATGAGCTCTGGCTTGAAGACTGTCGGCAGCCTCACGTCTGGTAACTTCAGGTCCACCAGTCTCTGATAGTTCCACCGTGCCATGAAGCTGGGGAAGATTAGACTTGAGGTTGAGGGGGGGAAGAAGGGGGAAGAAGGAAAAGGGAGGAAAAAGGGAGAAAAAAAGAGAGAAAAGGAGAAAAAAGAGAAAGAGGAGAAAAGAGAAAAAATCAGGAAAAAACATGGGAAATGCTGAATTTTACAGTGTTTGGGGGAAGAGTAGAATGGAACCAAAGGTCCAGGGTTCCAGTCCCACCTACGGCACTTTGATTATTTCTAATAAACAAACACTTGTATTTATTTGATCAAAATGTAACAATTAAAGGTAGTTGGAAAAACATGGTTAATTTAGTGTAGTTTGAAAGCCAATTTTAGCTCTCAAACTGTGTCTTAACTTTTTATGCTCTTATCTGAAGCTCTGCCTTCACGGTTTTTGCACTTTTTGCTGCTTGTACTTATGGTATACTTTCTGTATTCGGCTGGAAAGTGTTGTGATTGGATAATAACAACAACAACAACAATAAAAAATGTACATGCAGGCAAATTGAATGCCACATTACAATATGTACACAATTAAAACTATACACAAGGACAATCTAAGCAGTAACTATATTTAAACAATTAAAACTGTATACACAAGGATAATCTAAGCAGTAACTATATTTAAACAATGAAAACTACATACAGTTGTGGTCAAAAGTTTACATACACTAGTGAAGATCATGTATGCCATGGCAATATAGGGTTTTCAATAAACTCTACAACTCTTATTTTTCTGTGATGGAATGATAAGGAGCACATATTTCTTTGTCACAGAAAACATTCATGAAAAATGGTCCTTTTACGAATTTATTATGGGTCTTTTGAAAATGTGTCAAAATCTTCTGGGTCAAAAATATACATACAGCACCTTGAATTACCAATTTGGTGATGTAGAAAAAGTTGTTTCAATCCAATTTGCTTTTTGGCATGGCCTCCTAACTTCTTACGAGTGATTATGATTGACTCCAGCTGGTGACTTCTTTCAGTCCATGTAAATAGGGCTTGTTTGACACATTCACTAGACTCAGCCAGAAATACTACAATGGGAAAGTCTAAGGAGCTCAGCACGGATCTGAAAAAGCGCATCATTGACTTGAACAAGTCAGGAAAGTCCCTTGGAGCCATTTCAAAGCAGTTGCAGGTCCCAAGATCAACTGTGCAAACAATTGTTTGTAAGTATAAAGTGCATGGCACAGTTGTATCATTGCCACGATCAGGAAGAAAACGCAAGCTATCATTTGCTGCTGAGAGAAAATTGGTCAGGTTGGTCAAGAGTCAACCAAGAACCACCAAAAAGCAAGTCTGCAATGAGTTGGAGGCTGCTGGAACACATGTGTCAGTGTCCACAGTCAAGCGTGTTCTACATCGCCATGGGCTGAGAGGCTGCCGTGCAAGAAGGAAGCCATTACTCCAGAAGCGGCACCTTACGGCTCGACTGAAGTTTGCTGCTGATCACATGGACAAAGACAAGGCCTTCTGGAGGAAAGTTCTGTGGTCAGACGAAACTAAAATTGAGCTTTTTGGCCACAATGACCAGAAATATGTTTGGAGGAGAAAAGGTGAGGCCTTTCACCCCAAGAACACCATACCTACCGTCAAACATGGTGGTGGTAGTATTATGCTGTGGGCCTGTTTTGCTGGCAGTGGAACTGGTGCTTTACAGAAAGTAAATGGAATAATGAAGAAGGAAGACTACCTCCAAATTCTGCAGGAAAACCTAAAATCATCAGCCAGAAAGTTGGGTCTTGGACGTAGTTGGGTGTTCCAACAGGACAATGACCCCAAACATACATCAAAAGTGGTGAAGGAATGGCTAAATCAAGCTAGAATTAAGGTCTTAGAGTGGCCTTCCCAAAGTCCTGACTTAAACCCCATAGAGAATATGTGGACTGTGCTGAAGAGACAAGTCCGACTCAGAAAACCAACAAATTTAGTTGAACTGCACCGATTCTGTCAGGAGGAGTGGTCAAAGATTCAACCAGAAGCTTGCCAGAAGCTTGTGGATGTCTACCGAAAGCGCCTAATTGAGGTGAAAATGGCCAAGGGACATTTAACCAAATATTAACATTGCTGTATGTATATTTTTGACCCAGCAGATTTTGTCACATTTTCAAAAGACCCATAATAAATTCATAAAAGAAAACATTTTCATGAATGTTTTTTGTGACAAAGAAATATGTGCTCCTTATCATTCCATCACAGAAAAATAAGAGTTGTAGAGTTTATTGAAAACCCTATATTGCCATGGCATACATGATCTTCACTAGTGTATGTAAACTTTTGACCACAACTGTAAATTCCTCACAGGATTGACGGTGGAAATACAGGTGAATCACTAGGATTAATCTTAGCCTGGCTGTTAGCCTGGTCCGGAGCAGGCTAGCTGCAGAGAATAAATCACCATGGTAACTTGACCAGGCTAAGTTTTATCTGCTTTATTGCAACCGACCTGAGGCTAAATTCAGCCAGGATAACAAACATATCCCGGCTTAATCCCTTATCTTGGTTTTGTGCAATACCCCTCAGCCTTAGCGAACGTTTGTGATGAAATATGTACCTATTGGGTCCTTATGCAGTCGATGACAAGTTCCCCATCAAATGTATCACCAATGGGGGATTAGCTCAAGTGGTAGAGCGCTCGCTTCGCATGCGAGAGACAGTGGGATCGATGCCCGCATTCTCCATGATCCTTTTCCTAGGAAAATGTAGCTCAAACAGTCAATCTATCATTGATGACTGTGGTGCAAGACTGAATCCATTTGAATTATTTCAAGAAACTATGAAACTATGAGGATTAAGAAATGGGGGATTAGCTCAAGTGGTAGAACGCATGCTTTGCATGCGAGAGGAAGCGCGATCGATGCTTGCATTCTCCATTCTGGTACATTTTCATCCTGCAAAACTAGTTTCTTTCTGCATGAACGTTGACAAGAAGCGCATTGGCATGAAAGGTGAAGACTACACCAGCCCTAGCGAAAGTTTGAATTATGTACCTTTTGGGTCCTTATGCAGTCGATGACAAGTTCCCCATCAAATGAATCACAACATTGTCCTCAACTCAAATCTGCGCATCAATTTGGCTTTTGGCGAAATTTGGCACGTCTCCATCCTCTCGCCTAGGCGTGACTGCGAGAGCGGCTCGTGTCACATGACCTCATTAACAACTTATACGGTTGCATTGGTGGTTCAGTGGTAGAATTCTCGCCTGCCACGCGGGAGGCCCGGGTTCGATTCCCGGCCAATGCATGGCTTTTTGCGGTCGACATCCTTGTCTTTGAGTTGGTTTGACCACGTGGTAAAGTTTTTGAGGACATCCAGATGAGAAAAAACATCGACATGTTGCCCAGCCCCATCTGCCACGTGGATTCCCGCCTTCCATTCAGGGCCCTTGAGTTAATGGTGATCTCCGATGGAAAACTGCAACTATTGTCGTGTCCTCGTTAGTATAGTGGTTAGTATCCCCGCCTGTCACGCGGGAGACCAGGGTTCAATTCCCTGACGGGGAGAAGGGACTGTTTCTGCCCCTTTCGGTTCCCGCTTCGCCATCACAGCCTTTGCATCGCTACTCGGATGACTGAGGACATACCTTCGCTCTTCATATAGTTGTATGGTGAATCCTGATACTTGTGATTATGACTCGATAAAAAGTGATGCGTCCTCGACCACCGACCCAGGTTCCATCGCGATTTGAACTCGAATCGCTGGAAACAATGTAAAAGAAAAATGTAAAAGCAGTTTAGTGTGTGTACAGCAGTGGTCTTCAACCCTGGTCCTCAGGACCCACTGTCCTGCATGTTTTAGATGTTTCCCTGCTCCAACACACCTGATTCTAATGCATGGGTCGTTATCTAGCTCTGAAGAATCCTGGTAAACGATCATGCATTAGAATCAGGTGTGTGGGAAGGGGGAAACATCCAAAACATGCAGGACAGTGGGTCCTGAGGACCAGGGTTGAAGACCACTGGTGTACAGTATATAATGTAGGAGATGATCTGGACCAGACACCTCTGCTGGGGTCTGCATCTCTGTCAGTTCCTGTTGATGTGTGGTATGGTATGAACATCTGCGTCTTGAGAGGGACCGCAGACCCTGCACCGGAGCGGTAGAGACTGTGACATTCAAAAGTCTCATAGCAGAGGATGGTTTCGATCCATCGACCTCTGGGTTATGGGCCCAGCACGCTTCCGCTGCGCCACTCTGCTGATGTTGGGGTATTGCAAACCCACAATCTCAGCAGTATGAGGCCAGCGCATCATCCACTTGGCCAGTAGGGCTTGAGGCTAATGTGTTTCAGTCACAGATAGCACAACGTCAGAATTTAGATTGTCCCTCAGTCTCGTGATCGCTGAGGCGCAATCACTCTTTTCCTTCCTCCCTGACATGGCATTGACGAGAGCTATGTTCAGGATTTTTAAGGATGGCATCTTTCAGTGTTGTCCGTCGCCCTACAGAGCCTGGATAGCTCAGTCGGCAGAGCATCAGACTTTTAATCTGAGGGTCCAGGGTTCAAGTCCCTTTTCGGGCGATGTTTGTTCAAACCTTGTTGTTGTCCAAAATAAAGGCACTGCTGAGGTTTGAACTCAGGATTTCCTGTTTACTAAACAGGCGCTTTGACCAACTAAGCCACAGCGCCTCTCTGAGCACCAGGAGGAAGAGACTTTCCAGCGTCTTCAACTCTGATGGTCGGGACAGGTCCTTTTCGAACAGGGCAGGGCCCACATCAGAAACAAACACGGACTCGAACCAACATCCTTTCGCCTCACTGCTCGCTGACTGACCTTGGATTTAAACCCACAATACTTGAGAGAAGAGGGCATTTGCTCACACTCTCCTATCCCACAGGTAACAGGAAGGTTTGTCTTTTTGTTGTCATTTTGTCAGGCTTACGCGTTTCATTCAAACTGTCTGGGGGGAGGTGCCTTGGTATCCTCTAAGCCTTGTTGGCGCAGTAGGCAGCATGTCAGTTTCATAATCTGAAGGTTGTGAGTTCGAGCCTCACACAGGGCAGTTGTGTTTCTTAGTTGTTTTTTAGTTGTGTTTTTTTTCCAAAATAGCATCCGTTTCCAAATGAAAGGGTAATTTGACAGGCGTTCAAAGGACACCATCTGCATCTGGAGAGGTTGGCTCGGCAGCTCTGGTCTGTCAACAAAGCAGCTCTGGCCCGTCAGCACAGCAGGTAGGGCCGGTTAGCTCAGCAACTAGTCAGCGAGCAGTGAAGCGAAAGGATGGTGGTTCGAGTCCGTGTTTGTTTCTGATGTGGGTCCTGCCCTGTGCGAAAAGGACCTGTACCGACCATCAGAGTGGTAGTAGGTGGAGCATCTCTTCCTTGTTTTCCTCGCACAGGCGCCGTGGCTTAGTTGGTCAAAGCGCCTGTTTAGTAAACAGGAGATCCTGTGTTCAAATCTCAGCGGTGCCTTTATTTTGGTCTCCCAGGAGTTTCTGTTCCTGGGCACTATAGCCCTGGAGCTAAGCAGCAGACAGCAATTTGCAAACCTCACGGGTTTACCAAAAGCCCTGATGAAGCATTTGAAAGCCTCACCACATATTGTCTGAATTAAACAGGAAATGACATCTAAAGACGGTCTTTGGCCCGTGTGGGGATCGAACCCACGACCTTGGCATTATTAGTACCACGCTCTGACCAACTGAGCTAACCGGCCACACCTGCTCTGCTACCGGGCCAGACCTGTCCCGACCATCAGATGTGAAGACGCTGGAAAATCTCTTCCTCGTGGTTCTCAGAGAGGCGCCGTGGCTTAGTTGGTCAAAGCACCTGTTTAGTAAACAGGAAATCCTGAGTTCCAATCTCAGCAGTGCCTTTATTTTGGCCAAGGTCTCCCAGGAGTTACTCAGCCTGGGCACTTTAGCCCTGCAACTAGTTTCTCATGTTTTGACAGCAACTGACAGTCTCCCTTGTGGTCTAGTGGCTAGGATTTGGCGCTTTCACCGCCGCGGCCTGGGTTTGCTTCCCGGTCAGGGAAATCTCTCTATGGAAGAGCTTTTCAACCCTCAAGCTGTTGTCGGTGTTTAAAATGTGCTGACTCCGTGTCATTGTGACACTTTAACTTTACAAGATAAAACAACGGCTCAGTTGCTTGGAAGGAACCAGGAACTCCGGACCCTCAGATAAAAGGCCACTGCATTATCCTCGAGGTGAGGCTTATTGCCGTGACCAACACAGAACACCTCAGCAAGCACCGCAACAAGGTTAGAACAGACATTGCCCTAACAGGTACTTGAACCCTGGACCCTCAGATTAAAAGTCTGATGCTCTGCCGACTGAGCTATCCAGACCCTGTAGGGGAACTTTACAAATCCTGAACATAGCTCTCATCAACGCCGTGTCAGGTAGGAAGGAAAAGAGTGGCAGCCATTGGTTACGTTTGATCGGGGTGGCTCAATGAGGTTGAAGGCGGTGGGCGTCCGAGGCTCTTTTTAAGACTCTGAAGTCAAAGCGTGGTTGCGCCTCAGCGATCACGAGACTGAGGGATAATCTCAATTCTGACGTTGTGCTATCTGTGGCTGAAACGCATGAGCCTCAAGCCCTACTGGCCAAATGGATGGAGCGCTGGCCTCATACTGCTAAGATTGTGGGTTTGCAACACCGCAACAGTAGCAGAGTGGTGCAGCGGCAGCATGCTGGGCCCATAACCCAGAGGTCGATGGATCGAAACCATCCTCTGCTATGAGACGTTTGACCTTCACAGTCTCTTGGGCTTTAAGTCTTTGCCAGACTCCGAAGTGGTAGGGTCAGCAAGGGGAATTAGCTCTGGGCTGTAGTGATCCCTGATGCTGTTGCAAACTGCAATGACCACCCTGCGGAACAAATAAAGGATTATCTTATCTTATCTAGCACACCAACATTCATAACCCTGCCCTGTGAGAGGCTCAAACTCACAAACACGCACTGCAGCCTGTGCCATCGATTCAGCTGCATTGCTCCACCCCTCTTACCACCCAGTGGAGCAGATTAATGACAGCCTCCAGCCCCAGTGGCCTAATGGTAAATTACTGGCCTCCTAAGCCAGGGATTGTGAATTCAAGTCCCATCTGGGGTGACAGGCAGCAGAGTGGCGCAGCGGAAGCGTGCTGGGCCCATAACCCAGAGGTCGATGGATCGAAACCATCCTCTGCTATGAAAGTGAAAACTCTGAGTAGGTTAACTCTGAAATGAGGGAGGGTTTTCGGTTTCAGAAAAGGGGGTAAGTTCAAACCGAGAAAACAGGCTAAGTTAAGCTCGTTTCTGAAAGAGAGGTAATTTATATTCTGAGATATATGAACCTAACCTGGTCGGGTGCAGGTTTTCTTCGGTAAACTTAGAGTTTATTTCAGTCTCCTCCCCTTTTTGAAGAGGAGGCAATGTTTAAACACATCATTCATTGAGCATGTTCGTTGCGAAGAGAGCAGCAAAGCGGATTAAATGTTCTTTTATTGACAATCCTATAGATGAAGAGGCTGTATTAATTCGTCGAGTGTTACATTTATATTGGGAGATTTTTGAGGCCCAGAGTGAATGTTTTGTCACTTCCATCTCCATTTTTATCTGAGCAGTACCGTTTTTCTTAACACTCAACCCAACAGACGTCCTCCCCGCACTGATCCGGATCAACGCGCGCAAGGCTGCTGGCCCAGACGGCTTCCCTGGTCGCGTGCTCAGAGCATGCGCTGAGCAGCTTGCAGGAGTTTTTACGGACATTTTCAACCTGTCCCTTGCTCAAGCAGCTGTGCCGACATGCTTCAAATCCACCTCCATCGTTCCGGTGCCGAAGAACATCGCGCCTGAACGACTATCGCCCTGTGGCACTGACACCCATCGTCATGAAGGGATCCACATCTCGGATGACCTGTCCTGGATTACTAACACCTCCGGCCTGATCAAGAAGGCTCACCAGCGTCTCTTTTTCTTAAGAACACTGAGGAAACACCACCTGTCCTCAGCTGTCATGGTGAACTTCTACCGCTGTGCGATCGAGTGCATCCTAACAAACTGTGTTACAGTGTGGTACGGGAACTGCACAGTCGCTGAGCGCAAGGCACTGCAGCGGGTGGTGAAAACCGCCCAACGCATCACTGGGACTATTCTTCCGACCATTGAGGACATTGAGAGGAAGCGCTGTCTACGTAGAGCTCACAGCATCCGAAGAGATTCCTCACACCCCGCCCATAAACTGTTTGCCCTCCTGCCCTCCGGCAGTCTAAAACCAGCAGACTGAGGAACAGCTTCTTCCCTAGAACTGTGACACTCCTGAACTCCACTAGACCCCCGCCCCCCTATATAACCCCCGCCTCCCCATAGAACCCCCGCCTCCCTATATTTGCACATTTCGGTTTGTACATTTTGCACCACTTGCATATGTGAGTTGTTATTGCACGTTTTCCATTTTGCACATCTGCACATCTGTTACTGCACCACCTGTAAATTCTGTTAATTTTGCACATCTGCTCATTGCATCATTTGCACTAACTGTATATACATGCTACCCGGTAATTTCTGCTTTGACTAAAATCACTTGAATCTGTACATACCCTGTATATTCTGATTATGCTGTTCATACTATGCAGTGGCGAAACCACCGGGGTGGCAAGGGGTGGCAGCTGCCACCCTAAAAGAAATGCTTGCCACCCCACTTGCCACCCAGGTTGTCATAAGTGTCTCCTATAATATACTATACTTTTATTGAATGGTATATTTTTGCTATTTAAGTTGTTGATCTCTTTGGTAACTTGTTCTAAAATCATTAAGTACCCCCTCCCTTTTAAAATGTCCATGAGTCCGCTTTGCTCTCGTGTCACCGTGGTTACCTACCTCCCGCTCTATTCCAGTGAAGAAAGAAACGGTTTGAAAGCATTTGAGAAGCCAAAAACAAACTGGAGACAAGCCTACTGTAGGCTTGCAGTGAAAGAATGTACAGTATTGCTGAATTGTGAATCAAGAAAATGTGATGGGTGGTCATATGTGATAGACCGTTCAGTTGTAATTTCAATCGTATATTTAAACGCTAGCTTGCATAAGTCGGTAGCATACAGTAGCTAGCTCTATACAGCTTGCTTGTGCTACAGTAGCTAGCCTTGAAGTCTACCACTGTTACAAGGAGCTCAGCTAGCGTTAACCAACATCTTACTAACGTCTTTAGTACAGAAAGGTGGACTGACAGAAAATGTTATCACTTTTTCTCAGTTTTTATTTTCATTACGCACACATCTAATGGGCTCCATTAGACCATAGCCTATTTAACTTACCTAAATCAGTTGTAAATCAAACTGATGGCACTGTTCAGATATCAGATCATCTTTAAAACTAAACCACTAGTAATATTGCAGTTTCAGGGCCCAAAAATGAAGAGAAAAGGTCAGGACATCAGGAGACATTGTGAAATTAAATAAAACTTAATTGTTTTGCTGCTGAATATGTAAATATATGTAATATCTGACAGTGTTTTAAGTCTTATTAAAAAAGACAAATATTTGTTTTGGCAACAATATTTAGACTCTTGGCAAGACATTGCTGTTGTCTGTTTTCACGATCTGGATTTGTATAAATAAATACATATAGACAACAGGCGTGTGTGTGTGTGTGTGTGTGATATGCCACCCTTGAATTTCAAATTGCCACCCTTCTGCCACCCCATATAAAATTTTCTACAATCGCCACTGATACTATGTATATTCTGAGTATACCCATATTTATTATGTTCTGTTGGATTTACTGTTTTGCACTTCTGGTTGGATGCTAACTGTATTTCATTGCCCTGTACTTGTACCTGAAAGTATAGTCTTAACAAACATCCAGGTGAGAGGGGGAAGGCATTTAAACTGCCGTCATTCACACTGATGGTGACAAACTAAACCTAATCATTCATGTGCAGCTTGACAATACAACTATAACCCTGTGAATAACATTAACCAAATACAACGTAGTGAGCATCCAATACGTTTTATTCTAAAATATTTACAGTACCCATAATACATTTCTGATGGAGATCTACACATCAGCATGTTTAGATGAAGAACATGAGAGTTCAGGCATGTTAACTTGATGTGTCTGTGTGTGTGTGTGTTTGTGTGTGTAGTTACTATCAACCTTCTTTATTATTAACATTATGCTGACTATCTTTAGCTACATGTTAAACAGACCAATCACAAACAAGCATCCTTCCATGGGAATGTAAACTGTTGCAGCACAGGAACACCTTTTCATTTTGAGTTCAATACTATTGTAATTACTTTTAACAGAGAACTGAGACCCACTCTGATCATATCCCCTTCCTCACAGCTCCACTAGGAAGCAGTGAACGTTCATCAATAGCAGAGAGCAGATGAAGTCAATCATTACTCTCAACTCACTTCACGCTCAGAAGGAAATAGGGGATCTGACGCTGACCTGGGCCTCCTTGGAGGTTTCGAATCTCCTCTCAAAATCAACACCCTCCACCTGTCACCCGACTCCTGCCCCTGATGGACCCAACCAACAGACCCACAGACCCGCCAAACAAGGGCCCGTGACCCCTGGGGTCCCCCTCCCACCTTCAACCTCCCCCTTGCCCCCTGAGGACGGGCCCTCAACTACCTCCACACCAGCCCCACTTAAACGACACGGACCCTCCCCCGCTCCCTCCCCCTCCCACATTCCGCCCCCTACCGACCGGAACCTTGACCTATGGACTACCGACCCCCTACCATCTGCTGGGCCCTCCGCCCCCACCAACCAGACCCTGAACCCACAGGACATAACCAATATCATCCACCTACTGACGGAAACACCTACCCACTCTGACCTAATCCACCAGGAGGAACCTGGGGAACTGAATGTGACAGGACTCTTACCGTCGGGAATACCTGCTGGGGATCCCGCCCCCCCTTCCCCTGAACTGGGGGGAATCCACGAGGATGACAACCTTTCAATGGACAGTGACTTATCCTCATTTGTCTTCCCGGTGTTGACGGACACCTCGATTCCCCAGTCGGACCGACCCCCAACCCCGGGACCACGGGCAGACCACCCCCCTCCCCTCCCCACTCCCCCCCCCCCCACCTCAGTCCCAGAAACAACTAAGTTCATGTCACACCAACACCAGGGAGACAAGTATAAGAACTGGGACCTAACCCCCACACGCCCAGTGATATTAATGGGGGACTCCAACCTGGCAAGACTGCCCCCAATTAAAGATAACAGAATCCAAGTTGACAGCTATCCGGGAGCCCTACTGGCGCACGCCGCCCACATTCTCTGCCACAGGACCCCCATCTCCGTAGACACACAAACAATTGTGTTGTCTTTCGGAATCAACAACAAACAACAATCTAATCCTTCCCTGCTGAGACAGCAGATCCGCCGACTGATGGGGGCAGCCCGTTCTACCTTCCCCAACGCCAGGGTTCTTACCCCAATTCTAAACTTCTCGGAGCACCTGGCCCCACATTTTGGTAGAAACCTGACTGTTATCAATTCTCTGCTGAGGGAAGTGGATAGTTGTATACCCCGCATCCCCCACCATCTCTTCCATACTACTTGGGACAACATCCATTGGACCCCTGACATGGCAAGGACCATCTGGAACCACTGGAGGATGCACCTCAACCTGGGACAACCCTGCTCGGAGGAAAGGGAAAGAACACCGGGAGTGGTAAACCTCTCATCAACTCTACACCTCACTAACCCCCAGACCTCCATCTTAGCAAAAGGCTTGTCTTTCATACCGACACACAGCACACAGTCCAACTCCAAATGGGATCTGCGACTGGATGTGAACACATATCATCGACGCCTACGCCTCGCTTCCTTCTTTGAGGTTGACCTTTATCATGATCCAGTCAGACCACTCTTTCAACCTCCCTCCCTCTGGGAACCCCCTGCCCACCGGCTTCCGGTTGAATTACTGGAGCTGATGGGTAGGGACCGGGAGGCTCTGGCTTCTGGCCCTCCGGTCTCAGGTCAGACTTCTCCCAACCTCTCCCAACAGGAAGTAAAAGCCATAAAAGCCCTAAAAAACAACAGAGCCATCGTTATAAAACCGGCAGACAAGGGATCATCTCTAGTCATCATGGACCGTACCCTCTATGTCCAGGAGGCTATGAGGCAGTTATCGGATCCAGAATACTACGACTCTCTTTCGGAACCTATCTACCCCCAAACGGCCTCCCTCATCGGAGAGGTAATAACCCAACTGGTGGCGAAGGGATTCGTCACAAAGAAACAAGCGAAGGTCCTCCGGGGGAACGACCCGCCGCGTCCTAGGCAGTTTTATCTTCTGCCCAAGATCCACAAACCAGAGTCATCCTGGACGGTCCCGGGACACATGCCACCTGGTAGACCTATTGTATCATCTGGGGCATCTGGACTCACTCCCTCCAGGATCTTCAACAATGGATCTCCATCCTCAACAGCCACCATCCCTCCATCGTGGGGCGTGGCACTCTGGGATCCAATCAGCCGCTGTGGGGGTGACACGCCCCTGGCTAGGCTGTTTGCTTAAATTGTTTGCACATGGCCTTGGAGCTTTTGGTTTTGTTGTTGGCCGGGTGCTGCTTCAGGGTCTCGACTGTTGGGAGCCTTGTGCTGGTTGCGGTGGTGAGTTGCTACCTTTTGTTACTGTTTGGTTGGTTTGGCGGTTGGGCTACTGTGGTTTGGCTACGTCTGTCTGATTGAAGTCTCAATGTTTCCTGTGTTGTGAGTTCTCTGACCTGACTGTAGTTCACTAATTGGCTTTGGAATCACAGACTGAGGTTTTGATCACCCTCGGTTGGCCTGCTTGGGGGAGAGTGTATAGTTCACCCAACCTTCTATCCTAACCCTAACCACTCCCTATCCTTACCTAAAACCCAACCCCCTAATCCTAACCCCCCACTTTATTTCCCCTCCCCCCACCTACAACCCCCACTCACAACCCCAACACCTGAACCACACACTCTATCCCTCTGACCACCAACCTTGCCCACATACCCCAACATGACAAAACACTTACACCCACCCATACTTCATTCTAGGCAAGGCAACGCCCCAGTAGGCCAGTGCAACTAAGGGTCACCCAGAACCCTTCCTACCCCAACCCTAATCCTTCCCTAACCTTTGCCCTGACCCTGGCCTTGTCCCTGGTCCTGGCCCTTACCCTGACCCTGGCTCTGCTTTGGCCTTGTCCCTGGTCCTTGCCCTAACCCTTCACCCTGGCTCTGCTTTGGCCTGGTCCCTGGGGGGTATTCCAGAAAACTTGGTTAACTTACCATTTGGTAAATCATAACCTTTGGGTTGCTTTACCCCAAACAGGCATACCGTGAGTATGTCGGTTCCAAAACACCTGATAAGAGTTAGTTAAATCAACCTCCCATTGGTTACCCAGAGGTTATGAGCGTGCACCGTGCATATATAAAGACATGTTCAATTGATCGCCGATTTCACGAGTCAACATGGAAAAAAAGAGAGCGGCGTATTTTACAGAGGCGGAGTTGGAGGTATTAATGCACGCGTATGAGGAGTTTAAGCCGACAATATTAAAAAGAAGCAACACAGCTGCATCGGCTAAAGCAAGAGAGTTGGCTTGGCAAAATATAACGGACAGAGTAAATGCGTGAGTGTATTAAATTACACATTTGGTATATTTTGTAGTGCAAGTACGTATGGCTAATGCATCTTTTGAATATGTAATATCACTATGAAAGCAATTACTTTTCCTGCCATTTATTTCTTTAGTTTAAAATAATAATGTATATTTTTTCATTTAATAAGGTGTAATCTGTCTGGAGCCAGAAGAACTTTAGGCCAAGTCAAAATGAAACACAAAAACATTCTGCAAAATGGTAATATTTGATGACTCAATTACTGAACTATTATTATAACAGGATTTAGTATATTCATTCTGTCATGTAGCTAATAGAAAGAAGACAGAAGCCCGTCTAACTGGCGGGGGCCCACCACCACCTCCCCTCACCCCATCTGAGGAGCTGGCTCTGTCCCTTAATAAAGGGCGACCAGTGGTTGCTGGCATTCCAGGGGGCAGTTCTTCGCACACACCATGCACCACAAGTGTTGGTGAAAATATAGTGAAGTGTAAGTTTACCTCTGATTTGTTTTCCTTTTGTCCTAATAAATTACCATATCTTACTGTCACTTAAAGGCTTTTTGAACAAGATGCATTTTTATGTAGGCTTATTTTATTTAACTGCATATGATGTATAGGCTACTGTGATCTTAGTCTGACATGTTGCACTTTTCATGTAATATTTTATTTGATAATATTGAGAATTTAATGGATTGTGTGTTCTAATAGATACTGATGGAAGGTTTGTATTATTGGACCCTCCAGAAAGAACACAGTCTGTCACAGTAAGTGATTTGTTGTCAGGTACCTTTAGTTGCTTTTATTTTATTTTTGCCAGATAATGTATATTTGAATATTTCTCCTGTAGGATGAAGATGATGAGGACCAGTGTTGGGCAGTAACGTCACTACAAGTAGCGGCGTTACTAGTTTAACTACATTTCTCAGTAGCGTGGTGGTAGCGTCGCTGTTTTCTGAATCAAATAGCTTTTAAGTAGCTTAGCTCTTTTATTAACCAAGTAGTGTGGTAGCGTCCACATAAGCTACATTTTTATAAAATCTCTGAAGCTCAGCGCAGCGGAGCTTTCTGCTGCGGTCTGAAGTAAAAGGAGGAGTCAGTGACGCTACCGCCATAAAAGGCCATGTAGGTGGAGCCGACAGAAGCACTTCCGTATGACGGTGACATCACGGACCAATCCATGGGCTGCAACGTCTCTGATGCAGGGGAATACAGACAATCTAGCTTGCTTGAGTGAGTTACGTTACTTGGTGGAAAGATGGCAGAGGGTGAGGAGGACGTTGAGTTAGTTGCACATTGTCTTTAATGGCATAGTTCAAAATAAACATAATAGAGCAGTTTAGAGCAGATTTTTGTGTTCTGGTTTTGGAGCAGTGAGAGCACAGTTTAATAGTTTAATAAACAGTTGAATGCAACATTTTTGCCTGCTTATTTGTCTGATTGACAGTTTTATTGATCACTGAGATAGCTTTGTCTTGGGTTGAAGTTGTTCCAATAAAAAGTTGTTCCATAAAAAAAAGCTTTGATGTAGTTAAACTACTTTTGCCATGTTGCTGTAGCTTAGCTTGCTACATTTCTCAGGGGGGTAGCTTCGGTGTAGTGAAGCTACATTTCATGCAGAGTAACTGGTAGCTTAGCTCACTACACTTTCCAAGTAGCTTGCCCAACACTGATGAGGACAATGAAGAGACCACATCTGCTGTGACAGAAGTGGATAATGCTGGTAGATCCACTGAGGTATGATGCATTATAATGTATGGGCCCTTTTTGCATTAGCGTAACAAACTGTCATTGTCCTTTCACAGCACATACCTAGGGATCTGCCTACAGATGAGGGTCCTTCAACCTCAGCACACAATCTAAGCAGGGTAAGAATTTGTGTCCACATTTGAATTTTATTGTCTGACCAAACAATCTCATTCATGACATTTTTTCCACCTTCCTAGTTGCCAGCAAAGGAGCTGTATATGGTCCATCTTCAAAAACAAATAAGAAAAAGTGACATGGAGATGGATCTTATACAGCTTCAAATTAAAAAAGCAGCACTAGAAATTGAATTACTGGAGCATCGCCTTAAGGTGAGAACTTGTCTGAATAAATCTGTTGCATTTTAAATGTGGTGTGTGTAAAGCAATAAAAAAAAAAACATTTCATTGAATTGTTCTTTTATTGTTTTTAAGGAAATAAAGAAATAAACGGCCTGGCAGACCAGTGCAAAAAAATTAAAAGTAATTTTGACAGATCCTGTCTCTCAAAAGTCTTCCGTCTCTGTTTGCCTCTTGCTGTAGGTGTTCCTCTGGGCCATCTTCCTCAATACAAGGAGGGTGGCTCTCTCCTCTCATAGTGGCAATATTGTGAAGCACTACACAAGCCACTATAATGTCACATGCCCTCTCCGGACTAACCCGGAGCCCACGCAGACACTGAAACCGAGATTTGAGGATCCCTATAGTCATTTCCACCCTGGCCCGTGTTCGGTTGTGAGCCAGGTTAAAGCGTGTCTGTGCTCCAGGCTCAGGTTCAGGGTAGGGTGTCATCAGATAGGGCAGACAAGGGTATCCTCTGTCCCCCAGCAAGCAACCATTGTACTGTCCTGTGTAGTGTTGAAGTGTACAACACAAATATATTTCAAAAAAGGGGAAAAATAAACAAAAAAACTATTGTATAAAGCAAAACATACCCTGCTGAAATGTCTGGCGTAATGATGACTCTCGGAATATTCTGGCATCATGCACAGATCCTGGCCATTTTGCCTCCACATTGGTTATGATATGGGTTGCATCACATATTACCTAGTTAGTGGAAAAAGTAATGACTTTAATGACTTTAATTATTTTAAGAAGGGACAAAAAATTTAGTTGTTATAGTACCTGCACATTGATACTATGAATAGATTTCCTATTAACATAATCTCCCTCATTTACTGGTGGAGCTGTAATAGGAATGTGAGTACCATCAATGCACCCAATTACATTTGGAAACCCTGAAACAGAAAGTTATGGAACTATTAAGTGAGTGCATAATGAATACATGTATAGATATAAATAATATGACTAAATATCTGTCATAGATTTGATTATAAAGGACAAACCTGCCACTCGGTGGAATTCGTCTTTGATAACGAGCAGAGGTTTATGGCCAGGGAACTGCACAAACGTGGGTAACAACTGTTTAAGTGCCAGACATACTGTACGAACAGCTCTACACACAGTTGCCTTTCCCACATGCTCTGAATCACCAACACTGTACAAAAAATGGCCAGATGCAAAAAACCTGAGTGCTATGCACAGAATGTTTTCTGTGCTAAGCGCAGAACCGCGGTTTGTTATATTCGCGATATAGGGTTTTAAAAGACGTGTTAAATGAACTAATGATTCTTTGGAAAAACAATAACGCTCTTTTAAATATTCATTTGGGTAAGCCAACACATCAATTCGCGGTCTTATAACCCTCTCCGGCCGAAAAAAACCTCGAATAATTTGGGCTTCAACCTCCACAGGATCCTCGTCAAAAGGGTACGCCATAATCACTAACCTTCTGGGACGAAGTTACCCTGAAACATAACCTGCTCCCGACCAGGTTATATTCAGAGAGTCAGTTGCTATGGTAACATACATACCCAGAAAGTTACCTCAGTTTTTGGAACCGAAAGTTGAGGTTATCCACGAACTTACCCTTAAACATACCCAGGTATGTCACATAACCTGCTTTCTGGAATACCCCCCTGTTCTCCTCCAACGCGATAACAACGAAACAGCGAAAACAACACTAGTGCGACAGCGCCAAGTGGCAGAACCGGAGAAGAAGCGGTAACTGCAGTAGTAAATTCCATGTTTATGTATCTTGCATGGCGATTAAAAACGAATTCTGATTCTGAAGTGTAATGAGTGTAGTATGCGCGAGACCTTAACAACTGTATTTCCAGTTTTTGACATATGATGATATATGCACAGTATTAAAGAAATATATTTAGTTATACTTTGTGTTCTGTAGTTACATGCATTTCAGCCTCCTACAATGCGGTAAAAGGACAATCTGATTGTGAGACAGACAGTGCTGAATATTGATTTAAATTTTGAGTTGCATTGTACAAGATGTGTATGGAACAATTATCACGCAGTTCAAGATCAAATAACACTGATGTATTTAATCTTCATTATAATCATAAATTGTGTGTGAGGACAACAAAATACATAAATATTACGAGTAATCGCTTCTCCGACTTTTACTTTTTGCAGTATGTGTCTCCAATTCCCACTGTCTCCAAAAAGTGCGTAGGTTTACGGGAGGGTCATAGTTTGCGTGGAGGACCGCACATTCTACCGCCAAGTTTGTTTTTTATAAATCACTGACTTTGCGTGAAAACTGGCGTATGCAAGCTTTATAAATGAGACCCCAGGAAATGGGGTAGAGTTTGCTGAATGGGCACACGCCAAGCCCCAGTCCAGATGCCATCCAGATCCTTCACTCTAACTGGTTCCCCTCTGTTGGTGCAGTACCTGCGTAACCATACACAGATATCGACAGGGTTCACAGTTTCATTGAACATCCTGACAATCACCACTTTCAAGGTGTTGTCCGTCAGTTTTTTGACGCAGAACGTCTGGGTAATTTTATCTCTGCTCGCCTCGAAACGAAGTCAGAATCCCTTGAGCGCCACGGCCGTGCTGAAACTGACATCAAAGCATCAAACTAAACACTGGAGGGGGAACAAACACTAAACAGGACTTCAAAAACCCAACCCCAAAAAACCCAAATACAAAGAAAGGAACTGAAATCTGAAAACAAAAGAAGGAAGGCCCTCTTCCCCACACTCCCTGCAGCGAGGCCCCCCGCAGGATCCCTCTGTGTGCCCCACCCCCCTACACCGTCTGCAATTTGGGGGCTGCCTGTGATAAAATAAAAAACCCTCTTAGCCCCCAAAGTGAAGTAGGCCGGTGGGTGGGACAGCCCATCCATCCCCCCCAGATCCTCCCCCAGCAGCACCTGGAACTGCCGCCTCCCTGTCCAGACTCCCAGCGCGTCTTTAACGTACCTGGCCGGTGACACCACCGCCCCATACCGGCCCAGGAAAGTGTTGATGGCCGTCGTAGGTCGTAGGCGCTCAGGGGTACCACGGTCCCCAGAGCCCTGGTTTTGGCCAGGACGGAGGCCGCAATACCCTCCGTCTTTAGGGTCAGATCAAAACCCCTCTCCGGCACATTGTCCTGTAGGCAGAGGATTTCCGCCACCGTGAGGCCCAGGGCCCCGAAGAGAACCCGCCTCCCAAACTCCACCCTGCCAAGCTGGCCGGGCCCCGACGCCTTCCAGGAGAACCGAATGGATTTCTCCATCCCGCCCCCCAGCCGCTCCACCGCCTGCTGCTCCACCGCCAGCCGTTCCACCACCAGCCGCACCCCCGCCGACCGCACTTCCACCAGCCGCGCTCCCGCCGACCGCACCTTCTCCAGCCGCGCTCCCGCCGACTGCTCTCCCTCCGCTGGCCGCACACCCGCCATTCGTGCTCCCGCCGACCATGCTCCCTCCGACCGCCCGTCCAATGGGCCCCTCCGCAGCGCCACTCCTCTCCTCTCCCGTTGCCGCCATCTGTCCGTCAGCACGTCCCCCGCTGTCGGTCTCCATCTTCGTTCCGCTCCTCCACACCAGCTCTGTTTAGCTTCTGATAAGAACAGATTTTTTTGTTTTGAAAGATTTTATTGATCTTTTTCAAGCAGACAGAGCGTTAAAAACACATTCCAAGTAAAAACAACAAATTTCAAAAAAACATGTCCTAAAATACTCATGGCTTAAACAATTTGGTTAAAAACACGTGTTTAGTTCAATTAGTAAAAGCATGCATGTTAAAAGCAACAACTTAAAACAATACAATACTTTAAAAACACAGTGTGATAAAAGCCATAAAAACATTACAAAAAGTTAAGACATGTTTAAGAAAT
Organism: Neosalanx taihuensis; assembly: GCA_030340665.1. NCBI lineage: Eukaryota > Metazoa > Chordata > Actinopteri > Osmeriformes > Salangidae > Neosalanx > Neosalanx taihuensis. The sequence continues at coordinate 5,445,407 of JARGSH010000050.1, read as the reverse complement.
TAAGAAATGTGTGTGAAAGTCTTAAAATCTCTGTCGTGCAAGTAGGGGAGCCCGGAGTCCAAGAACGGGCCGCTTCCTCCTGCTCCGCCGAACCGGGGTGGCCAAAGAGGAGGGGCGATAACGGACAACCCTGACGGACGCCGCAGCGGACATCTACTGCATTTGTAAGGTACCCGTTAACGAGGATTCTGCTGTGTATACCCCTATACAACAGCCCCACCCACACTATAAACCTGTCCGGATAACCCATTTTTTGCAGCACCTTGAACAGGTACTGGTGCGAGACCCGATCAAATGCTTTTTCGAAATCCAAGTTTAAGACTGCTAGACGAATGTTTCTGTCCCTCGCAAGACAGATGGCATCTCTAATCAGTACGAGGCTGTCGGTGATCTTCCTCCCCGGGATGGCGCAGGTTTGATCCGGGTGGATCACTGTTTCTAAAACCATGGACATCCTGTTGGCTAAAAGTTTGCTAAAAAGTTTCAAATCAAAATTTAAAAGAGTGATGGGTCTCCAGTTCTTCAGGTCAGTCCTGTCGTCTTTTTTATGTAACAATGAGACTATCCCTACTCTGAAGCTGTCCGGGAGTCTGTCGAGGTCCTCTAAGTCTTTAAAAACAGTCAGGAGGTCGTGTGATAAAATGTCCCAAAAGGTGAGATAAAACTCCAACGGCAGCCCATCGGCGCCGGGAGATTTCCCCCTCTTAAAACCATTAAAACACTTGTTGAGTTCCTCCAAAGTAAAATCCTGGTCTAAAATCACATTAAAATTGACTGTTTTTTCTAAAAACCCTAAAACCTCTTCTGTTCTCTCCTTTAAAATCTCTTTTTCCCCAAACAATTCCCCATAAAAATGTTCAACTACTTTTAAAATGTCCTCTGTTTTCTCCACTGTTTCACCTCTATTGTTCTTTAGTTCGGACATGGTCCCCCCCTTGTTTAAAATCTTCTTAAAAAAAAAACGGGTGCACTTCTCCCCTTCTTCCAAATCTCTCTCTCTGCTTCTTAAAATCACACCTTTACTCCTCTCTTCAGATAAAACATTCATTTCTTTTTTCACATCTCTTATTTCATCATTAAAATCAATACTTTGGTTTCTCAGGTTAAAATAACGTTCTAAGCGTTTCTGCAGTCCCACCATACATCTGTCCCTTTTGCGTTTTCTGTCCCTCCCTATCTTACTAAAAAAGGCCTTTGTTCTACCCTTCACCATTTCCCACCATTGTGCTCTTGTGTCGAAGAAGTCCTGAAGGGTCTGCCAGTCCCTGAACCGCTCCCTGTACTGCCTCACGGCCTCCTCATCCTCCAACAGGGAGCAGTTCAGTTTCCACAGGCCCTTCCCTACAGTCGCACCGGTGGGGAGTGAAAGGGTGCAGGACAGCATGGAGTGGTCCGAAAAGAAAACCGGGGTTAATCTAGCATCGGTCGGGTGGGCGTCACGGGTAAAAACATAGTCGATGCGAGAGGCTTTGGTGCCATCATCACTGACCCAGGTGTGGCCCTCCTCTCTCGGATGCAAGGTCTTAAAACAGTCGCTAAGTTTAAAATCCCTAACTAAACTGCTTAAAACCTTGGATGTCTTATCTAACTTAAAATCCACCCCTGCTCCTCTTCTGTCGGCCCTAGTTAAAATGGTGTTAAAATCCCCTGCTAAAACAAGGGGAGCCCTACCTAGTAGGTGGGACTGCAGTTCTTCTAAAAGGCTAAAACGTTCATTCTTATCACTAAAACCATACATATTGATTAATTTAAAATCCTTCCCTAAAAAGTTCAAAGTCATTAAAAGTGCCCGTCCATTTTTAACAATAGTGCTCCCCTTCACCAAGACATGTGGGTTCTTTATTAAAACAGCCACTCCATCATTTTTGTTTTCATTGGACCCACTCCAGATGGAGGGCCCGTGGCTCCACAACTGCTCCCATTTAAAATAAGAAGTATTAAAAGGCAGTCCGCATTCCTGTAATAAAAACACATCACTACATACAGTACTTAAAAACGATAAAACGGACTGCGCTCTAAAAACAGTTCTGACACTCCTTACATTAATGGTGGTAAAAGTAAGAGCCATAAAAGGTTAAAAGGGGTTAAAACGACGTGCTAAAAAGACTAAAAGGAAAGGATCTTAAAAGGGAGTAAAAGCAAGAAACAGTAAAACAGGGGAGTGAAGATAAATCAATAAAAGCGGGGGTAAAACCAATAAAACCAATGAAACAGGGGTAAAAAACAGTAAAACATTAAAATTCTTCCACAGGCAGGCTTACCTCTTCGCTCTTGGGCTTCTTCTTCCGTGTGCGCTTAGGGAGGCCTGAGCTCCCCTTTGGTGTCGATGCTGTTAAATTCATGGTTAAAAACGACACCTGGTTAGGAGAGCTGGAAGGAAATACCCTAGAAGAGGAATCTGACTCTCCAGAGCTCACTTCCGGCCTCCCCTTCTTGCTGGCTGGATCGATGTCAGCGGACAGATCCCTATCTCTTTTGCCAAGCAAGACTTGCGCACACTGGAAGGACTCGCCGCTGTCCGCCGAGTCATCAGTGCCGGGAGAGGAGCTGGAGGTCTCTGTCTCCCTCGAGTCTCCAGCTTCCTCTCCCCCGCTCACCTCTCTCTCCTCTTCATCCTCCTCCACCTCCTCTGGTGACTCGGCGGCTGCCTGTGTTAAAAGGTTAAAAACAGGGACCGCCACCACCGTCTTCTCTTTCGTGGCTTCCTCCACCACCTTCTCCCCCACTTCCTCCTCCGCTACTTTCCCCCCTCCTTCCGCCCTTTCCTCTTCCGCCACTCTCTCTCCTTCTTCCGCCCTTTCCTCCACCGCTTCCGTCACCACCACCACAGGCTCCTCGAGCACCCTGCTTGCCTTCAGCCTGTTTTCGAAGGACTTGGGACAGTCTCTGAACAGGTGGGAGAGCTCGCAGCACAAGTTGCCATCTCTCCCATTAGGGCACTCCGCGAAGACGTGCCCGATCTCTCTGCACTTCCTGCATACCACCTCTTTGCACGCCTCCGCGAGGTGCCCATGCTTCATGCACTTTCTGCATAACTTAGGCTGTCCCTGGTAGTGCACGAAGCCCCTGTTCTCCCCCAACGCAATGATTGAGGGGATCTGCCTTCAAAATCTGTAGGATCTGGAGTGTGCTGAATGGGCACACGCCAAGCCCCAGTCCAGATGCCATCCAGATCCTTTACTAACTGGTTCCCCTCTGACAGTGCAGTACTTGCTTAACGATACGCAGATGTCCACAGGGTTCACAGTCTCGTTAAACATCCTGACAATCACCACTTTCAAGGTGTTGTCAGTGAGTCTCTCAACGCAGAATGTCTGGGTAATTTGATCTCTGCTCGCCTCGACTACAAACAAACCCAACCCACAAAAACCCCAAATGCAAAGAAAGGAAAGAAAACTGAAAAGAAATGAAGGACCGGCCGGATAGGGTGGGGGAGGAAAGGACACTAACTAGCGTAGCTAGGCTACGCTAGCTAACACTTAACAAACACGGAGGACAGTACAGGCACACACACTAAAACAAACACTTAAATAGGCCCTAGAAGGGGGGGGGGACACAAAAGACAAACAAACCCTAAACACTTAGGACACTTACAGATAAAAATAAAACTGTACACTGTACGCTAGCTAGCTAGCAAGCAGGCTAGGAAGCTAGCAAGCCAGCTAGCAGCACACCACAAACAAGACAAGGCCCACAGAAAGGAGCGGAAAAGTACAGAGATTGGAGACACTCACCTGGCCCAGCACTGGGCTAGGCCAGTGGAAGAATGGAAATTTCCGGTGCGTGACTCCTCCTTCAGCACCAAACTGGCACACAAACTGGGACCTGAAAAAAACACAATTACAAGACAGAAATCAAAAACGGACAATCAAAGCAAATCAAACACGATAAGGGGATCTAACCACCGGCCGATCGATCACTCTTAATCTTAGCTGAAAGGCCGAGAAGCGATAACCCGCATTACTTCTTCTTCTTGTTTTTGTTTTACAACGGTTGGCAACCAATTTAAAGGAGCATTACCGCCACCTACTGTTCCGGAGTATGGATCCGACTCAAGGCTTTAATCTATTGTCAAAAAAATACAAAATAAAATAATAATAATAATAATAATACTTATATTCTGTAATAAACAACTAATAAACACCTGTCCTTTAAAAATCCCACAACTGCTCCCGCTTGAGCTTTGCCCTTGCAACCCGAAAATAAAACACTCTTCATAGTGAACTCTCCAACCCCCAGTTCCTCAAGTCTCCCTTTCATGGTGGCCCTTTCCACATCATAGCACCTACACCTCAGCAGCACATGCTCCACTGTCTCCTCCTCCTCCTCACACACATCACACCTCCCTGTCCCATGCTTCCCTATCATATGCAGTGTCTTGTTTAAAGCACAGTGTCCAATCCGTAGTCGCGAAAAAATGACTTCTTCCCTCCTATGCCTCCCCCGCACACTGCATCCTCCTGTCACCTCTTTTGAAATTGAATGAAGATGCCTTCCTTTAGACTCGTCATCCCACTGCCTCTGCCATTCCTTAATAATTTTCTGCCAAATCAAACTCTTAGCCTCTCACTTGCTGCTTTTAATGCTCATCTTAATGTTCCTTTTATTTAACGCTTCCTTTGCCAGTCTGTCCACTTTTTCTTTCGCACCAATACCAACATGGGCTGGTACCCAAAGAAATCGCACTTGACTTCCACACTGACACAACCTAGTCACAGTCATAACAATGTCATACATGATATCTTCCCTCATCTTTGACCGAAATAATTGAATACTTGTTAGAACTGTGTAGTGGCTTGGTTAACACGAGCTTGAGACCCCTGATGTAGAGTAACTGGTAGCTTAGCTCACTACACTTTCCAAGTAGCTTGCCAACACTGATATCATTGTTCACACTAAACCGCGTGAGTGAAACTGATGGTTTAGTAAACTTGTTAGCGTGTTCTTTATGCTACAGTTATATGAATGACTCTTAATATGTTATGTTAATATGCCAGGCACGTTCTCAGTTTGTTGTTTATGCGTCATGTAACGTTAGTATACCGTACACTTATTCAGCCTGTTCTCTATTTTATTTTAAATTGCCTTTCAAGATGACACGTCTGTTTTTGGTGTTGGATTTTATCAAATAAATTTACCAAAAAAATGTGACTTATACGCCGGTGCGACTTGAATATGTTTTTTCCTTCTTTACTATGCATTTTTTTCTGGTGTGATTTATACTCCGGAGCGACTTATAGTCCGGAAAATATGGTAGTTCAACAATTTTGTATGTAACTGAAGTAATGAAGTAAATGAAGACTAATAGTTTTATTGGGACCAACTATTCAGCTACCATAAGTATAGTTCATTTTGAATGATGACATAAGCAAATGATAATGTTATAAAACAGCAGAGAATTGTATGAAAGCAACTGATACATGTCCAAAAGCAATTGCAATTCGTTCAGAGGAAGGAGACAATGCTACTATGAAGTGCACAAATGACTAAATATTGTGGAGGTTGAACTAATGGTTACTGTTTGTTTAAGTAATTGCTGTATTTTGTGTTTGTTTACTCTCTCCTTGTAAAGGTTTTCAACCTAATGGCAAATGGTGTAACTTCCTACTGAAATGTCCAAAATAAAATAAAGAAGGAAGATTAATGAAGAAGCCGTTTGAGTTGTCCCATTATTTACCCTGTTGATGGCCAAGGCCCTTTTTCAAGTTTGGGCAGAAGTAAAGTGAAAACCCCTGAAAACTTGACAATGCTGTATAAACCATAGAATAGAGCCATCGTAAGAAAATTTGGGACATTGTATAAAATCAAGCTAGACCTACTTCACTGTCAATGTCACACAATCATGTTCCTTCACAGAGAAGCCAAATGAGTTGTGCAATCACTGCAGAAGGCATGAAATAACATTAGTGTGGAAGTTCTCAGGAACTATTTTGACACTATGCCAGAGAGATGTGCTGCTGTAGTCTGCAAGTTTCATTCACTTTATGAAATGAAATCATGTTTTGGAGCCAAAAAGGATCACTTTTCAGATCCAGTAGGTGTTCTAATAATTTGGGCCACCACTGTATGTACATAAACACTTCTGTAAATTGTCCATACTGCCGTAACATCCAAAAGTCAATATGAACTTTGAAGATAAATGTGTTTATCAAAATAAAAGATCTCATGACAGTGCTAAAAGAAAGTGTGTAACATATAACTGTCATGAATTTCTAAGAAGACTATGCAGTGCCTGCCATTTAAGACTTTACCCCATCAAGTTCACGAAAACGTTTTTCAAACACTTCAAATGTGTACCGCAATGTTGGTGGGTATGCCAGGTTAAACAATGAAATTAAATTAAAACATTCTGACCTCATTTCTAAATACAATTTATATAAGTAATTAAAATCTAAATGCAATATTTCTTTGCACAATGCATAATACTTATCATATTTATTTCGGAATGGATGATTCATAAAATTGAACATACATTAAATCATTCAGTATCTGTTACGTGTGGGGTTTATGTATGGGGTTTATGTGTCTTGTTTGGTTCTGTGTTGTGTTGGTTTTGTCTCCCTCTTCTGTTTCATTTTCCCAGATGCACCCCAGGTTCCTGTCATCATCCATCACCTGTTCCCAGTCACCAATCAAGCAATCCCACACCTTATATATACTCCCCTTTGTGTTCAGTTGTCTCTCTTCTGTTTGGCTGATATCTCTTCTGTTTGACTGATATCTCTTCTGTTTGGCTGATATCTCTTCTGTTTGGCTGATATCTCTTCTGTTTGACTGATATCTCTTCTGTTTGGCTGATATCTCTTCTGTTTGACTGATATCTCTTCTGTTTGGCAAATAGCTCTTCTGTTTTGCTAATAGGTATCGTATGGTTATTTGATTATCCACATTGTTTGTGTTTGTGTACTTACTTTGTTTTACACAGAGGGACAAGTGAGGACAGTAAGATACCCTGGGGTCTACATCTAACATCACGTAGGTTTACCTGCTGTTACAACCCTAGGTTAGAGTGAGCACCACCCTCTGTATTTATAGGTGCTTAGCACCTGTCAAGGGGGGTGATGGGTTATTGTTTCTTTTATTTGGTGCCACTGGAAGTCCTCCTTGATCCCTGTGTTGTAGTTTTTGTAAATAAAGATTATTGATTTATAAAGTTTTCCTGCTTTTGTGTTACTGCACCCTCACCCACCATGTCTGTTGCCTTATGTTGCGCCCTTTCACTGAGTGACAACAGGGGGGGCATAACAATGAGAACCAATAAGTGCCAAAGGAAGAACTATAAATGCATAACACAACGATTGTGAACATGAAGCAAGAGATGAAGCAAGAGACACTTAATAAGTGTAATCAACATATAATATGAAAATGGTTCATGTCACATATTTGCAATCACCCCCTGCATGTTTATATCACATAGATACTGTTCGGGTCAATTTGACCTGGCAGTCAAACTGGAGGTAAAAGGGTGTCAGAAATGTCATTTTTTAACTTGCAACTGTGAGACATATTTCATCCCAATCACTCACTCACACACACACATACACACACACACACACACTCACTGCACACACAGAGCACACGCACACACAAAGGTGCAGGTGTTTTGATATTTGACGAGAACCATTTATGTTCCTGCGGGAAATCTCCACCCACACCCAATCACACCCGTGGGTTTGAGCCCCACGTTGGGCGTGGCAACTTTATGGCCTTTCCTGAACCTTCCAAAATTTCTTAAATATTGATGAACAATCTTTTATTTTGGGTGCTGTAGCTTAGCTGGTTGAAAGCACCTGTCTTGTAAACAGGAGATCCTGGGTTTAAATCCCAGCAGCACCTTTGTAGACTTCATTGTAAGAATGAGCACATGTATGTTGCATAAAGGCCCTCTTGCTTTTCCAGTTAAGAAAGTCTGAATAGGTCAGGTGTTTCAGAATGTCTTTCATTGACATCAGCAGGCCCGGCTAGCTCAGTCGGTAGAGCATGAGACTCTTAATCTCAGGGTCGTGGGTTCGAACACCACGTTGGGCGTGGCAACTTTATGGCCTTTCCTGCACTTTCCAAAACACCCTGAAGATTGTTAAAAAATGTTAAATCGTGGGTGCTGTGGCTTAGCTGGTGAAAAGCACCTTTCTTGTAAACAGGAGATCCTGGGTTCAAATCCCAGCAGCACCTTTGTAGTCTTAATTGTAAGAATGAGCACATGTATGTTGCATAAAGGCCCTTTTTGCTTTTCAATTCAGAAAGTCTGAATAAGTCAGGTGATTCAGAACGCCTTTCATCGACTCTGGCTAGCTCAGTCAGTAGAGCATACAAATAAATGTTGATTTGATTTGATGTTGAAGGTCGTGGGTTCGAGCCCCACGTTGGGCATGGCCGCATATTGGTGTTTTCTGCACTTTCCAAAGCATCTTAAAGATTGATAAACAACGTTGAACCACGGGTGCTGTGGCTTAGCTGGTTGAAAGCACCTGTCTTGTAAACAGGAGATCCTGGGTTTAAATCCCAGCAGCACCATTGTAGACTTTATAAGAATGAACACATGTATGTTGCATGAAGGCCCTTTTGCTTTTCCAGTTAAGAAAGTCTGAATACGTCAGGTGTTTCAGAACGCCTTCAGCAAGCCCGGCTAGCTCTGTTCAATAGTTGTCCGGTTCTTAACCTGGCAGACATGACAGAGATTTCTACAAGCGGCCTGGGACAAAAAGAGAGTCCCGATCAAACATGATGGAGAGAGGATTTATTTAGACCAAGATTATTTAACAGCGCTAATGAAGAAGAGGAGCCAGTATTCTGTGATACGAAAGGAGTTGCGTAAACGTAAAATAAGGTCCCACTTTATGTATCCAGCGAGGCTGAAGGTGTTCATTAACGGTGGGGAGCAAGTGTTTGATACGGTGACTGAGGCCTCCGCGGCGCTCCAAGCACAAAGCATCATCAGAAAGCACCGCAGGGCGCATGAGGAGCGGCCGGTGCCCTCTAGTAAGCAGGCAGCGCCAGTGGGATTTGCTGACACTTCTCATAAGGGCAATAATGAGCAATTGGATGACAAGACAAGAACTGTTGAAGAAACTCACAGGAAAAGACAGAGACTGATGGTCTTAAGGTATTATGATGGATCGATGCCCGCATTCTCCAAGCTTTTGGTCACCATGGCTTTCTTAGTACCGCTCCGGTGCGGGGTCTGCAGTCCCTCTCCAGACGCAGATGGCGACCTTTGAATGCCTGTCAAACGACCCCTTTCATTTGGAAACGAATGCTTTTACCGACCATCAGAGTTGAAGAAGGTGGAACATCTCTTCCTCGCTTTCCTCACACAGGCACTGTGGCTTAGTTGGTCAAAGCGCCTGTTTAGTAAACAGGAGATCCTGAGTTCAAATCTCAGATGTACCTTTATTTTGGTCTCCCAGGAGTTACTCTTCCTGGGCACTTTAGCCCTGCAACTAGGTCCTCAAGTTTTGACAGCCCTTGAAGCCGTCTCCCTGGTGGTCTAGTGGCTAGGATTTGGCGCTTTCTCAGATAAGAGGTCACTGTGTCATCCTCAAGGTGAGGCGCGTTGCCGTGACAAACGCAGAACACCTCAGCAAGCACCGCAACAAGGTTCAAACAGACATCGCCCGATCAGGGACATGAACCCTGGACCCTCAGATTAATTGTCTGATGTTCTGCAGACTGAACTATCCAGGCCCTGAAGACCAATGAATGATGGTTTTATTCATCTTCCTCCTGTGCATCGAAACCAAGTTGCTGTATTTTTCTTCCTCCTGAGCATTGAAACTACTGAACACCAAACCACTGTCACTTCATCTCTCCTGTGCACAGAAGCCACAAGTGACTATTCATCTTCCTCCTGCACACTGGAGCCACTGAAGTTGTCTTCTTCGGCCGCTCGTATCAGACCCGCTCTGTAAGTCGTTTTTTTGCCTCTCGGAACTCAGGGGTACGTCAAGAATGCACTTCAACTGGAGTGAAGAGTCTTCCAAGACTCCAACGTCATGGGCTGAGCAGACACTGCTTGCATCTCTTAGACGTGGGCCAGTGCTGCAATGGATAACGCGTCTGACTTCAGGTCAGAAGATTCTAGGTTTGACTCCTGTCTGGCTCGAGTGCCTGTTTTGCGACTTGGGTGTTTGGGAAAATATGTCAAGTAGATGAGCATAGTGTGCCACCCTCAAAGAATATGCGTTATGACGTTATCTACCATTTAACTCTCCTTTACATACTATCTTGCTTTCGCATACTCTTAGATCCATTGAAGCATGAAGCCGATGAAGCATTTTAAGTCCCATCTGGGGTGACAGGCAGCAGAGTGGCGCAGCGGAACAGCAGACCTGATCAGCAGAAGCTAGGGAATGAGCGTACAAGCAGCACCAGGGCACAAGACTTGGCATTTCCGAAAATAACAGGCCAACTCCAACGAGCCACAACACACTTAGTGGGCACAATTGCAATTTGACCAAAGCAGAACAAAGTTTCTGCCCGGTCTCGAACCATGTTTCAGACCTGATCGGGTGCTCGCAGGAATCAGCAGAAGCTAGGGAATGAGCGTACAAGCGGCACCAGGGCACCTGACTTGGCGTTTCCGAAAGTAACAGGCCAACTCCAACGAGCCTCAACTCAGTGGGCATAATTGCAATTTGACAAAAGCACCACCAAAGCATCTACCGACTGGTGCGCCAACCTTTTTGGAAGTTCAACTTCGTCTGTTGCTCAGCGCATCTTGCTACTTCCGAAGCTGCGTATGCGCCACAAGATGGTTGGGCTCGTTGGGAGACGGGAGTCATCAGATTTTCTCTTGTTGTGAGTTGCGTCAAGATTGTACTTACAAGATCTGAAACAAACATGAAAAAGTTCTCGTCCTTGGGTGGGCTCGAACCACCATCCTTTCGGTTAACAGCCGAACGCACTAACCTATTGCACTAACCTATTTTTGAGTCAACGCCACCCGCTGCCAGCTCATACTTGTCTTTAGACCACGCTTGCGCTATCTGATTTCAAGTTTGGATCGTATGAGGTTGACAGTCGGAGGGTCTTTGTGGCGCAATTGTTTAGTGTGTTTGGCTGTTAACCGAAATGATGGTGGTTCGAGCCCACCCACAGACTAGAGTTTTTTTTCATGTTTGTTTCGGATCTTTGTTTTGCCCAGTATGACAACAGCATGCGCAGACCGTCAGAGTTGAAGAGGGTGGATAATCCCTTCCGCTCGTTAGGGTAAGAGAAGAAGGCCTTCCTGCAAATGCAATCCGTCCCCTTCAGAGGATACAGAATGCAGCCGCTCGTCTGGTTTTCAAGCTACCCAGACGCTGTCATGTCACCCCACTCCTCATCGCCCTCCACTGGCTTTCCGTCATGGCCCGCGTCAGATTCAAGACCCTGGTGCTGACCTTCCGGGCTGTAAATGGGACTGCCCCGACCTATATCAACTCTCTCCTCCAGCCCTACACCCCCACCCGTCACCTACGGTCATCTGCTGACAACCTTCTAGTGGTACCTCCCCTCAAGAGCGCCTGAGCGCAACACAAACTCTTCCACTGCCTGGCTCCCCAATGGAATCATCTCCCCACCTCCATCAGAAGCACAGACTGCCTTCTCACCTTCAAGAGAAGGCTTAAAACTCACCTATTTAAAGAATTTAATGGCACTTAGGAATAGTATGGCACTTATGGTGACTTTCCAGTGTTGTTTGTTGTATCTCTTGCTTTATGTTCACAATCGTTGTGTTACGCATTTATAGTTCTTCCCTTGGCACTTATTGGTTCTCATGATGTATGATTCACGATCTAAAAAAAACCCACTGTGTTGGGGGTCTTTCACGTTGCTTTGCTCATTGACTGATGCTCTTTGTAAAAGCTCTCTCTTGTAAGTCGCTTTGGATAAAAGCGTCTGCTAAATGAATAAATGTAAATGTAAATGTAAGCAAAGGAGCAGACAAGCAATAGAGCAGGCAGGCAATGGAGCAGGCAGGCAATGGAGCAGGCAGGCAGTGGAGCAGGCAGGCAGTGGATCAGGCAGCCAGGCAGTGGAGCAGGCAGACAACTTATTTGGAAACAGCAGAGGTAAAATTAGAAATGTTTACCACAACATGGACTTGAGCGAGATGTTATCTCTTACAGTTACAGTTGACAGACGCTTTTATCCAAAGCGACTTACACCAAGTACAGGGACATTCTCCCTGAGGCAAGTAGGGTGAAGTGCCTTGCCCAAGGACAGTTGCAGAGCTGGTTAAAGTGCACATATCATTTAGTCAAGTACAAATACTCATGTTTAAAAAGCCTGGTGAAAGAATTCTAACAATATGACGCATTGAGGGGATTATCAGTTAACGATTAAAAAAAGTTTAAAAAGTTTTAAACTTTTGTTTCTAAGGTATACTTGAAATGAACACCTAAGAAATTGGTGTCGTAAAATATTTATACAAAGTTCAGTCTTTAATGTAACCAAAGGTAAAAATGCATTTAAAAGTAAATTATGAGGGACAAATATGTTAATTTATTAAGGTCAACCATCAGAGACCTATTTAATTCTGGCCCCTGTAATATTGTTAGCTAGAACTGAGCTCTTTCAGGTCTTAATTATCTACTGCACTCACAAAATGCATCTGTAAGTGTCTGTTGAAATGATTTACTGTAAATGTATTTGCGGGTTATGGGGACTTCGGTTTTGACCAAAAGAATCATTCTGAGGTATAAAGCTTTTAGTTACATATACAGTAAATAAATAGAGCGCACATACAGAAAACCACAAGGACAAAACCCTTAATGATATGAGACAGGACTAATGGAGAAAAATAGTGAGAACAGGAGAAAAGTGCCTATGAAGTGTCCTAATGCAGGAAGGTTTTGTATCCCAAAGTTTCCACTTGGACAAACAGACAAACAGGCCTACACTCTCCAATCCAGCCCTCATTCAACAGTTTCCTGAAGACGCTCACCCTCCCCCCATCCCAGATGGTATGATCACACTCCTTCACACTGCACTCCTTCAAAGCCATGCATCCATACAAACATGAAAAGAATACAATTATAGAAACAGTGCAAATACTTTGAAATTCATACTGTTGTGGATTCAAAACTGAGATATGGGAGTAAATATGAGGTTATTTTGTCATTTATTGGAGAGAACATGATGCATTCATAATGAACAGACACATCAAGTATGAATTAAGGCCTTCATGAGAATGTAGTCTGACAGCAAGCTGCACAGACCATTATCTGACTCTGTCCTTAAGAAACAGGTTTTGTAATCCACAAGAAAAGGAGGTGTTTGTTGGGTGATTGGTCAGAGACCATGGGGAGGGGATGTGAGGTGTCCAATGAGATGTCCAAAGTGTTTGTGGTGGCTCATAGGGGGTTGTTCAGAAATCTGGTGAGGGAGAGAGATAAATCCACAGACAGTTGACAGGTGAAAGGTAGGAGAGGGTCTTTTCCAGATTTAGAGAGGAAGGTCAGGGGTCAGGGTTGGTGATGCATGAGCTAGGGTTTCAGTACCTTGACGGTCTGGATACAGGGTGGGCCAGGGGGTTGTGGGGTGGGTGAAGTCTGGATACAGGGTGGGCCAGGGGCTTGTGGGGTGGGTGAAGTCTGGACACAGGGTGGGCCAAGTAGGGGCTTGTGGGGTGGGTGAAGTCTGGATACAGGGTGGGCCAAGTAGGGGCTTGTGGGGTGGGTGAAGTCTGGATACAGGGTGTGCCAGGACAGAGAGCAAAGACATGAAGATGGGCAAACTGGCCATCTGGCTGTCCAGGGGGAGAGAAGTGTTACATCTTATACCTCCATGTACCAACTCATCTCTTGAGCTTAACAGTGAGCTGAATGCTCCATTGTTCTTTCACAGTCCAAATATCTGCTTGACTTCTCACATCAGATGAATACATGAAAACCTGTGGTATTTTAATATGACTAAGTAAGGTCTTAGATAAGGGTTTCTACGGGACATGGTTGCTGCTTTTCACTTCCACATACAACATTGCATTACAATCCTGGCTATTTTGACTATGACCTCCATCATTCAGAGTTGCATGGAATAATACACTCTGGCAATTTTGACCTTCTTCATCAGCAACTCTGACCTTCAGTCCCTCCTCATAAAGACACAACTTATTTGCTACTACTTCTATCATTACACAAAGCCAGAGTCATCCTGTTATCTAGATACATGTTAAAATGATTCCATAAAATTGTGTGATTTTTATTAAATGTATACATTACTGAGTGATCAAGACATAGTTGTAGCAACATTAACATCATTCCCCCACAATAGTTTAGGCCACTGTACTGCACAAGACCGGATTAACTGGAAAGATGGCTGCATCCTGTAAGCCCTTGCCTGCCTCACTGAGCCACTGAGCACTTTTCATACACATGAATAGGGACGCTATCTTTGAAGAGCCGGTTGGCTGTGTCTACTGTATATAAGTCTATGATCCTATCATGTAGGACTGTAGATGTGGTGTTACTGCATGTTGGCCCAGTAGCTGTAGGACTGTAGATGTGGTGTTACTGCATGTTGGCCCAGTAGCTGTAGGACTGTAGATGTGGTGTTACTGCATGTTGGCCCAGTAGCTGTAGGACTGTAGATGTGGTGTTACTGCATGTTGGCCCAGTAGCTGTAGGACTGTATGTGGTGTTACTGCATGTTGGCCCAGTAACTGTAGGACTGTAGATGTGGTGTTACTGCATGTTGGCCCAGTAGCTGTAGGACTGTAGATGTGGTGTTACTGCATGTTGGCCCAGTAGCTGTAGGACTGTAGATGTGGTGTTACTGCATGTTGGCCCAGTAGCTGTAGGACTGTAGATGTGGTGTTACTGCATGTTGGCCCAGTAGCTGTAGGACTGTAGATGTGGTGTTACTGCATGTTGGCCCAGTAGCTGTACAGAAGTTCTCTCAGGTCACTGCTGGGATAACTTGGCCCCAGACATCAGTGCTTTGGTTCGTTTTTTATTGTGGATACGCAAGTGTCTCTTCAGATGGGAATTTGTTTTACATGAATAGTCACAGTGGGGGCAGCTGTATGACTCTCCTGTGTGGATCCTGCTGTGACGAGTGAGCTTAACCCTATGTCTAAAGGTTTTACCACAGAGGTCACAACTGTAGGGCTTCTCTCCAGTGTGGATCCTGCTGTGAATAGTGAGATGACCTGTCTGGCTAAAGGTTTTACCACAAAGGTCACAGTAATAGGGCTTCTCCCCAGTGTGGATCCTGCTGTGAACAGTGAGTGTATCTAACCGGCTAAAGGTTTTACCACAGAGAACACAGCTGTAGGGCTTCTCTCCAGTGTGGATCCTGCTGTGAATAGTGAGAGTACCTGCATGTCTAAAGGTTTTACCACAGAGGTCACAAATGTAGGGCTTCTCTCCAGTGTGGATCCTCCTGTGAAGAGTGAAATGACTTGCCTGGCTAAAGGTTTTACCACAGAGGTCACAGCTGTAGGGCTTCTCTCCAGTGTGGATCCTGCTGTGAAGAGTGAGAGTACTTGCTTGTCTAAAAGTTTTACCACAGAGGTCACAGCTGTAGCGCTTCTCTCCAGTGTGGATACTGCTGTGAAGAGTGAGAGCACCTGCCACTCTAAAGGTTTTACCACAGAGGTCACAGATGTAGGGCTTCTCCCCTGTATGGATTCTGCTGTGATGAGTGAGAGCACCTGCCTCTCTAAACGTTTTAACACAGAGGTTACAGCTGTAGGGTTTCTCTCCAGTGTGGATTCTGCTGTGTCTTCTGAAACTGTTAGCCTGTCTAAAGGTTTTACCACAGAGCTCACAGCTGTAGGTCTTCTCTCCAGTGTGGATCCTGCTGTGAACAGTGAGTGTACTTGCCTCTCTAAAGGTTTTACCACAGAGGTCACAGCTGTAGGGCTTTTCTCCAGTGTGGATCTTCATGTGCTTGATGAGGCTCCTGGATGAGGAAAGGCTCTTCCCACAGGTGTCACACTTATGTGTCTCCATAACTCAGGTCTCTCTTTGCTCTATGTCTGGTCTGTCAGGGTCCTGTCTGGTGTGAAGTCTCTGGAGGCTTGTTTATCTCTGGCTGAGTCTCTCTGTAGTCTCTCTCTGCTTTCTGGAAGAAGTCTCCCACTGTCTAGACTCCGCCCACGATCAGGTATGATTGGCCAACAAGGGATCTGGAGAAAACAGTTTCAAGTTAGTGAACATTCAGCCTTCATATATATCAAGGAACGATGCTGTCCATCATAATGTTCACTCTGCATACTGTATGTACTGTTGATCATTTGGTGAGCAGAGTGTTTCTCATGTGTCTTTTGTCTGGAAAAACACATTATATTGTGATGACTATTGGGGCAGAATTCTCATCCGGACCAAGTAGAAGCTTCACGCAAGAGTTTGAATGCAAATGGCCCTCCTGCCCGTGGCTCACAGAGGTCGTGCGGAAAGAGCGATCCACCCTCCGAGCCGCGGAAAGGACATGGCACAAGTCCAAGAAGGATCAAGAGCTCGACAAGTATCACTCCCTCCTCAAGTCCTTCTCCGTTCACATAACGGAGGCAAAAACAGACTACTTCCTGAAGCAGGTGAACTCTGCTCCTAACCCTCATAAACTGTTATCTACTTTCTCTTCCCTCCTTAACCCTCCTCCCCCACCCCCTTCTTCCACCTTGACAGCCGACGACTTTGCACGCTTCTTTGGGGATAAAGTTGCAGACAGTTCCCTGAACCCTCCCTGTCTATCCACTCCCACGCTATGTCTGACCCCTCTATCTGTCTTTCTTCCTTTTCCCCCTATCTGAGGTGGACATATCTGATCTCATCCTCTCCTCCTGTCCTCCTCTTGCCCCCTGGACCCCATCCCTTCCCCTCTATTCCAAACCATATCTCCCTCTATCACACCGTTCCTTCTCCATGTCCTCAACACCTCTGGCATTTTCCCCTCAGCATACAAACAGGCCATAGTTAAACCCTTACTCAAAAAACCCTCTCTTAACCCAGCCATCCTCCAGAACTATAGACCGGTTTCACTGCTACCCTTCTTTTCTAAAACAATTGAGCAATTGTATCTATCCAAATCTACCCAGACGATGCCATGTCACCCCACTCCTCATTGCCCTCCACTGGCTTCCCATCATGGCCCGTATCAGATTCAAGACCCTGGTGCTGATCATCCGAGCAGTGAATGGGACTGCCCCAAATTATATCAACTCTCTCCTCCAGCCTTACACCCCTGCCCGCCACCTACGGGCCTCTTCTGACAACTGCCTAGTGGTCCCCCCTCTCAAGAGCACCAGAGCCTAACACAAACTCTTCCACTGTCTGGCTCCTCAATTGTGGAATCAACTCCCCACCCTCATCAGAAACACAGACTGTCTCCTCACCTTCAAGAAAAGGCTCACAACCCACTTATTCTGAGAATTGAAACTTAGAAACATTAGAATTAGTATGGCACTCAGAAATATCACTTGTTGTTGCTTTATGACTAGCGTCACAGAGACTACTGCCTGGCGGAGGCTCACCTCAAAACTTGTATAATGTTCAGCTGAATGCTCTTATAGTTCTTCCCTTGGCACTTATTGGATCTCATGATGTATGTTTTGTAACCTAGATGCCCGATATGTTGGGGTCTATCAAGTTGCTATGCTCAGTAACTGAAGCTCTTTTGTAAAGCTCTTTCGTGTAAGTCACTTTGGATAAAAGTGTCTGCTAAATAAATAAATGTAAATGACTTCACTAGTTTTCAATCAAGGGAATAAAAACATGGACATTTACACCAGAGAATTCCAAATCACTTAGGTTTGGTGCAAAGCTTTATATTCTAGAAATTCTGTTCACCTCCCTTGTGTCAGTATTATAAAATACAGCAGCTATCTTGATTGTTGTCAGCACTTTAGTTTCTTAACACCTTTTCAAGACTTGTTGTCCAGTAATTTTCCACTGTATGGCAATGGACCTGTGTCCAATGGCCTGATCACAATCAGTGATGTTAACAAACTATAATAAATCTGCAGACTATTAGTTTAATATTATATCCATTTAACTAAGGTTTTCTACGCTCTAACATGAGAACTGCATCTTCAGCAAACAACTCCTCTTGATGGTGTCGTTTCTAGAATCAGATACTTTAATGAAACGAGATCATTCTTGAATCAACTGCTGATCAAGTGTTAAATTCATTGTAGTTCATTGGATCGCATGGACAAAATGGTTTCACGAATTGATTAGTGAAATATTAATATTATTGACCTAAATCTTTAACAAATACATCTCCCTGGCACAGTAAAATCAGTGTTTGCATAAACTTACTTGGCGAATAAAGTTGATTCTAAGAAATGGATGAACTTACCGAACTGTTTTGCCAACAATGGTGATAATACCACGCTGTCCTCCTCAGTCGTATTTCACGATAATAAAATAGTGAAACTTCAAACGTTGATCTCAAAATGTTTAGATAAAATGAACAGAATTGAATGTTTAGACAGAATGAACTGAATCAGCAGCAGCAGCGGGCTGGTATCAAAGAATGCGGAAGTGTCGCGTGTCACGTGGGACCAGACCCCTGGTCTCTCTCAGCAGACACGCCGATTTCCCCCAGTGGCCACTCGTGGTATTGCAACATAAAATCCCCATGGGGCCCAGAAAGCATTTTTCCCATAGACCGTAATAGTAAAAGAGAAGCCTGTAAAAAGGTTCTCAGGACACCTACAGCTGTAACCACTATTAATTGCAAATCTTTTTATTCCATACTTTTAAGTAATGGACTATTAAACCGTCAAAAACTGTTCTAAAGGCCAGAAAAGCCCCCGTAAAGTCTTATTCTAATGACGTCTAGTGACGCCACAGCTGTGCGCCTACACTCCCAAGCGCGGTCCTGCAGTGTCTCGGGAACATCACACTGTTCAGCCACTCTATCAAGTCTGTTGTTTTTGTTATGTTATGTTATGTTCGTTATATTGTAAATAGTTAATGTTCAGTAAAATCACATTATTACTTTGAAAAGTTTTAACTTATTTCATTTTTCTTTTTTGTTTTATTGGTATGCTACATATATGTTCTATGTTTGCTCATTCCTGCCAAAGTGAATTCTATGTTTGTTAATCTTGCATAGCGAATAAACCCCCATTCTGATTCAGATTTGGATTATAAAGCCTTGTATAGGAACACGTAATTATATGAAATACACCACACAACGCAATTTGTATTTATTTATTCAGTAGCATGTGGCTCAGTATAGGTTCTGACATCTCACTACAGGAGAAAACAGTGTTTTAGGGTCGACTATAAATAGATATCAGGCTAGGAATTACACTTAATTTCCAGGGGGGTATTGCACAAAACTAGGATAAGGGATTAAGCCGGGCTATGTTGGTTATCCTGGCTGAATTTAGCCTCAAGTCGGTTGCACGAAAGCCGATAAAACTTAGCCTGGCCAAGTTACCATGGTGATTTATTCTCCGCAGCTAGCCTGCTCCGGACCAGGCTAACAGCCAGGCTAAGATTAATCCTAGTGATTCACCTGCATTTCCACAGTCAATCCTGTGAGAAATTCACGTGTTTTACAGCATGTCCATGATCTTTTTAAATATGTTGCATCATTTTAATTATAATGCATTTAACATTTACACATATTTAGTATATTGTCATTTCTCATTTCAATTAAATCTACAACAGTCTTTTAATATTGATTTAAGTGGTATTATTATTACTCTGGCCAAGTGTTATATTGATATGCTGATGAAGACTGCTTGTCAAACTGCCGTCGAGGTTTCATAAATATGTTTTATTGCATTACAGTGAACCATCGCTATATCACGGTTCAGTACTGTGAACCCTCGCGATATCATGGTTCAGTACAGTGAATCCTCGCGATTTCACGGTTCACTTCACGGATTTGCCACGTGCATTGTGTTCTGCATTCTGATTGGATAAACAGTCTCTCCGCGTCTTCTCTACCTGTGCATCAATAAAGTTGCGGTTTACTGTAATATTTACTGTGTCTGTACACCTACGTAACATTCGCAGAAAAAGTTAAGCTTATGGACATGCTTAATTGTAGCCCAATTATGACAGCTCCAGAGGATTGTACACTTTTTGAATACTAACGCATTAATCCGGTCCGCTATTGTCTGCCAGGCTTATTCTCTTTCTTTTATTATGGCTTGAGTATTGTCCTTTTTTAATTAATATCCTTATCCTCCTCATAAAACTCCATCAGGAGCTGTTGTTCTGCGGCCGTGAAATATGTTGCGCGACTCTTGTCCATGTTCTGATCGGTGATTCTGTGAGCGATCGCGAGGTCTATTTAAGAATGCCGTGAACACGCATTAATCCTGACTACCTACATCTGGCTTGACATAGCCGCGCCTTTTCATCCTGGTTTGGCAAACGTGCAACCAATTAAGCCAGGATACGACGGCCAGACTAGGTCAAGCCGCGCTTGCTCAGTTATTCTGGCTTTCTTTATTCTACTTTCGTGCAATACCCCCCAGGAGCTCCTTCCATGACTCAGGTAATATCCAAACTATTGACCCTTTGCACCTACGTCACATGATCACGTGGGTGCGCCACTGCCGGACGGCAAGAGTGAGTGAACGAAGCATTGCAGGGAGCGCAAAACTCACCTAAACTTACAGCGATCACAATTATTTTTTCCAGCAAGCATGACTTCTTCTAGGGCATGTTCAGTTCGGTTGTCAGTGAAAGTAAATCATCTTTTAGGCCTTCACAAAGCGCGATATTTGTATAAAGTCGAGATTGCTAGTTTAAAAACTTACCCGTACCTTCTCCCTCCGTCCATATTCACCAATTTAATCAAATTGCCAACTTTACCTGAATTCACCCCCACGATATGTACCAACTCCCAGTTTAACTCCCAGGCATGAATAAAAAATTGTATTTAATCATAAACTGTTGATGTACAATACAGGTCGACTTTTTTGCTCATGTGCTTATTCAATCAATCACATTATCAAAAAATAAAATAATCTTCATAAAACATACAGGATATAATTACGTTCAGAAATAATCAAACTGAAAACAACAAAACAAAACAAAAGTATTGTTGTAACCAAGCAAACTTTTCAGGGCTCAGTTTTTAATTGTGACTCCCATCAGATGGGAGGTATCCTTCTCGCAATCACCAGGCACATAATCAGGTGATAAGGGGTCATCCCTCTTCTCTCCTGGAAAAAGAAATGAATGCCTTCATTTCTGCTTCAATCTGCTGCATTTCTAGCTCCATTCGACGCATGGCTAGCTGGTGACTGTACTCCCTCTCCTTAGCTTCCATCTGCAAATGATACATCTGAAGGTTGGAGTGAGCGCTATCATCTGTGGGAGAAGGGTTAATGTTTAAGGCCTCAACACTAACATCTGCTTTTTCTACCTCCTTTTTCTTCTCCTCAGACTTAAATAAACAATGAAGGGGGCTGTCTGCAGACCGTCCAGGGGGGTATTGCACGAAAGTAGAATAAAGAAAGCCAGAATAACTGAGCAAGCGCGGCTTGACCTAGTCTGGCCGTCGTATCCTGGCTTAATTGGTTGCACGTTTGCCAAGCCAGGATGAAAAGGCGAGGCTATGTCAAGCCAGGTGTAGGTAGTCAGGATTAATGCGTGTTCACGGCATTCTTAAATAGACCTCGCAATCGCTCACAGAATCACCGATCAGAACATGGAAAAGAGTCGTGCAACATATTTCACGGCCGCAGAACAACAGCTCCTGATGGAGTTTTATGAGGAGGAGAAGGATATTAATTAAAAAGGACAATACTCAAGCCATAATAAAAGAAAGAGAATAAACCTGGCAGACAATAGCGGACCGGATTAATGCGTTAGTATTCAAAAAGTGTACAATCCTCTGAAGCTGTCATAATTGGGCTACAATTAAGCATGTCCATGAGTTTAACTTTTTCTGCGAATGTTACGTAGGTGTACAGCCACAGTAAATATTACAGTAAACCGCAACTTTATTGATGCACAGGTAAAGAAGACGCGGAGAGACTGTTTATCCAATCAGAATGCAGAACACAATGCACGTGGCAAATCCGTGAAGTGAACCGTGATATCGCGAGTATTCACTGTACTGAACCATGATATCGCGAGGGTTCACAGTACTGAACCGTGATATAGCGATGGTTTACTGTAATGCAATAAAACATATTTATGAAACCTCGACGGCAGTTTGACAAGCAGTCTTCATCAGCATATCAATATAACACTTGGCCAGAGTAATAATAATACCACTTAAATCAATATTAAAAGACTGTTGTAGATTTAATTGAAATGAGAAATGACAATATACTAAATATGTGTAAATGTTAAATGCATTATAATTAAAATGATGCAACATATTTAAAAAGATCATGGACATGCTGTAAAACACGTGAATTCCTCACAGGATTGACTGTGGAAATGCAGGTGAATCACTAGGATTAATCTTAGCCTGGCTGTTAGCCTGGTCCGGAGCAGGCTAGCTGCAGAGAATGAATCACCATGGTAACTTGGCCAGGCTAAATTTTATCGGCTTTCGTGCAACCGACTTGAGGCTAAATTCAGCCAGGATAACCAACATAGCCCGGCTTAATCCCTTATCCTAGTTTTGTGCAATACCCCCCTGCTGGTTTCCTTTGAAAGACAATAAACAATTAAGAAAAGAAAACAAACTGAGTAATATCCTTTGGCACACTGGAGAGCCCTTTCCGTGGGGAAAAACGGAACACTTACAATGAAGTGTACAAAGGTGCTGCTGGGAGCTTGCATTCCTTTTATTTCCAGCGTCAACTTCGCAATTTCTTGTTTCGTTTCAGCAGAGTGCTTATTGAAATCATCACGAAATGCACCAAGTTCAGCCTTAATAATTAGCATCAGACTTAGGAGGTCAGTCTCTTTGATCTTTGTTTGATCAGCTGCCATTGTTATCGGCGTTTGTTTGCGCTTGCGATTCGTCTTCGTTTTTATCTGCTCGGGTTTAGTTTCTCCCTGGCGCAAGTTCATTCCGTCACTGCACGTGCCCTATACCCCTGGCCATTAGGGCCCAGAGTGCTGCCCGTTACACCATGGAACCACAGCCACCTAGCCTGGTGGAAACCCTGTTACAGACACTCTGCATCAGTTTGGCTCTTGGTGCAATTTGGCACGTCTCCATCCTCTCGCCTAGGCGTAACGGTGAGAGCGAGTCGTGTCACGTGACCTCATGGACAACTTATACAGTTGCATTGGTGGTTCAGTGGTAGAATTCTCGCCTGCCACGCGGGAGGCCCGGGTTCGATTCCCGGCCAATGCATGGCTTTTGCGGTCAACATCCTTGTCTTTGAGTTGGTTTGACCGTGTGGTAAACTTTTTAAGGACATCCAGATGAGAAAAAAACATCGACATGTTGCCCAGCCCGGCCCGGGTTCGATTCCCGGCCAATGCATGGCTTTTGCGGTCGACATCCTTGTCTTTGAGTTGGTTTGACCGCGTGGTAAACTTTTTGAGGACATCCAGATGAGAAAAAACATCGACATGTTGCCCAGCCCCATCTGCCACGTGGATTCCTGCCTTCCATTCAGGGCCCTTGAGTTGATGGTGATCTCCGATGGAAAACCGCACGTATTGTTGTGTCCTCGTTAGTATAGTGGTCAGTATCCCCGCCTGTCACGCGGGAGTCCAGGGTTCAATTCCCTGACGGGGAGGAGGGACTGTTTTTGCCCCTTTCGGTTCCCGCTTCACCATCACAGCCTTCGCATCGCTACTCGGATGACTGAGGACATACCTTCACTCTTCACAAAGTTGTATGGTGAATCCTGATACTTGTGATTATGACTAGATAAAAAGTGACGCATCCTCTACCACCAACCCAGGTTCCACCGAGGTTTGAACTCAGATCGCTGGATTCAGAGCCCAGAGTGCTGACTGTTACACCATGGAACCACAGCCACCTAGACTGGTGGAAATCCCCGTTACAGACACTGCGCATCAGTTTGGCTCTTGGTGCAATTTGGCACGTCTCCATCAACAGGACAATGACCCCAAACACACATCCAGGCTGTGTAAGGGTTATTTGACGAAGAAGGAGAGTGATGGGGTGCTGTGCCAGATGACCTGGCCTCCACAGTCACCAGATCATCTGTGAAAGCACAGATTCTACCCAGAGTCTGACCCTTCGATAGCTCAGTCTGTAGAGCGGAGGACTGTAGTTAACGACTAGATTGGAAATCCTTAGGTCGCTGGTTCAAATCCGGCTCGAAGGAGTTTTAATTTTTTCCTCTTTTTTTTTGCGGTTTAAACTATTTACAGTCCAAATGCAGGATAGCAGACAAAGCAGGGAGACCCTATTTTGAAAGGGGTGTACAGACTCGTTTCTCTAAACGGGAACTGAACCGATGGCGTGGATGTGAAAGCATCAATTCTAGCCCTTCTTCCGCCCCTCTAAGAGTAGCTTTTAACTGAAAATCACCAGTGTAGTTGGCTCGTTGGTCTAGGGGTATCATTCTCGCTTTGGATGCGAGAGGTCCTGGGTTCAAATCCTGGACGAGCCCATTTTGAAATGCCAGGCAAGCCCTGTATGGTAAGTAGTAATATTATCTCGAACACCCACTGCCACGCTGCAAAAACGTTTTGCCATGTGGAATATCGGAGCGGAACATTTTTATTGTATTACTCACACCGCCCTTGTGTCATTAAAACCATCATCGAGAGCCCCGGCCACGTTCAGAAACCTATCGCGTTAGTTTTACTTTCACGCACGTTTTACTTTCACGCACGTTTTACCTTTTTTCTTGTATTCCGGACGCCGTTTTTGAGTCATCACCACACGCTGCCAGCTCATACTTGTCTTATAGACCATGCTTGCGCTACCTGCTTTCAAACATGGATCGTATGGGGAAGACAGTGGCAGGGTCTTTGTGGCGCAATTGGTTAGCGCGTTCGCCTGTTAACCGAAAGGATGGTGGTTCGGGCCCATCCAAGGACGAGCTCTTTTTCATGTTTGTTTCGGATCTTGGTCCTGCCTGCAGACCATCAGAGTTGAAGAGGGTGGATAATCTCTTCCGCTCGTTAGGGTACGAGGCACCGTGGTTTAGTAAAGGAAGTACAAGCTTGACGCAACTCACACCAAGGGAAAATCTGATGATATAATCTGCCGACACATCGAAGATGCCACCTAGGAGCAAGCCGTCCCCCAACGGGCACAATCATCTTGCGGGCATACGCAGATTCGGTAGGAGCACGATGCGCCAAGCGATGGAAGAAGTTCAACTTCCAAAAAAGTGGGCGCTTCATGAATATGGCTTTCCGACGAGGATGAGATTCGAACTCACGCGTGCAGAGCACAATGGATTAGCAGTCCATCGCCTTAACCACTCGGCCACCTCGTCACATGCTTCACTGCCCCCTTGTCACCACCAACAGCTGAAATCTGAATTGTCCACCAGGCCACACTCACGCTTCCTTCGGTCGATAAGACCCACTGCCATGCTGCGAAGACGTTTCGCGATATGGAAATTTGGAGCGGAACGATTTTATTGTATTACTCACACCGCCCTTGTGTCATTAAAACCATCATCGAGATGGTTTATTTTACAAACAGCCACCATTTCGGAACCATTTTTTGGGTTTCCCGCTCTAGTAAGCAGTTGGTTTCTGTACTGTAGTGGTTATTACGTTCGCCTTACACATGGATGGTCCCTGGTTCGAAACTGGGCAGAAACTTCATTCTGCTTTTGTCAAATTCCAATTATGCCCACTGAGTGAGTTGCAGCTCGTTGGAGTTGGCCTGTCGTTTTCTGAAACGCCAAGTTAGCTACCCTGGTGCCGCTTGTACGCTCATTCCCTAGCTTCTGCTGATCCCTGCGAGCAGCCTATCAGGTCTGAAACATGCTGAGCAGGAAGCCTGAGAACCAGCGCTGGGAAGGTTTGCCTCAGACCACCCTGATTGTTGTTAGCTTGCTGAAAAACTTTCAACTAGCTGAAATTCCTGCATTGCCTTAATGGACAAGGCAGATGATCTTGTGTGTTCCAACGACCCCCGACACAACGCAAGTGTGGGGCAAAAGACAGCGCAAGCAGTAAAGGCCAGGAGAGCGTGGGTGTTCAAAATCTCATAGCGGAGAATGGTTTCGATCCATCGACCTCTGGGTTATGGGTCCAGCACGCTTCCACTGCGCCACTCAGCTACCTGTCACCATGTATGGGACTTGAATCCACAATCCCTGGCTTAGGAGGCCAGTGCCTTATCCATTAGGCCACTGGGGCTGGAGGCTGTCACTACTCCGCTCCACTGGGTGGTAAGAGGGGTGGAGCAATGCAGCTGAATCGATGGCACAGGCTGCAGTGCGTGTTTGTGAGTTTGAGCCTCACACGGGGCAGGGTTGTGAATGTTGGTGTACTAGATAAGATAAGATAATCCTTTATTTGTTCCGCAGGGTGGTCATTGCAGTTTGCAACAGCAGTAGGGAACACTACAGCCCTCAGAGTAACAGTTTAAAACAGTCAAGAATACAACTGACCTGTGTGAGGTTCAAATTCACAACCTTCAGATTATGAGACTGACGCGGTGCCTACTGCGCCAACAAGGGCACCTCCCCCCAGGCAGTTTGGCTGAAGCATGTGAGCCTGACAAAATGACAACAACAAAAAGACAAACCTTCCTGTTACCTGTGGGATAGGAGAATGTGAGCAAATACCCTCTTCTCTCAAGTATTGTGGGTTTAACTCCAAGCTCAGTCAGCGAGCAGTGAAGCGAAAGGATGGTGGTTCGAGTCTGTCTTTGTTTCTGATGTGGGTCCTGCCCTGTGTGAAAAGGACCTGTACCAACCATCAGAGTGGAAGTAGGTGGAGCATCTCTTCCTTGTCTTCCTCGCACAGGCGCCGTGGCTTAGTTGGTCAAAGCGCCTGTTTAGTAAACAGGAGATCCTGAGTTCAAATCTCAGCGGTGCCTTTCTTTCGGTCTCCCAGGAGTTTCTCTTCCTGGGCACTTTAGCCCTGGAGCTAAGCAGCAGACAGCAATTTGCAAACCTCACGGGTTTACCAAAAGCGCTGATGAAGCATTTGAAAGCCTCACCACATATTGTCTAAATCAAACAGGAAATTACATCTAAAGTAGGTATTTTGCCCGTGTGGGGATCGAACCCAGGACCTTGGCATTATTAGCACCACGCTCTGATCAACTGAGCTAACCGGCCACACCTGCCCTGCTACCGGGCCAGAGCTGCTTTGGTGACAGGCCAGAGCTGCCAAGTCAACCTCTTCACACGCAGATGGTGTCCTTTGAACACTTGTCAAATGACCCTTTCATTTGTTCATTTTGCCCATTCATCAGGGCGGTGTGAGTAATACAATAAAATCGTTCCGCTCCAAGTTTCCACATGGCTAAACGTTTTTGCAGCATGGCAGTGGGTGTTCGAGATAATATTACTACTGACTAAAAGTTATGAAGGGAGATGTCAACTTTTTGAGGACAGCCAGACGAGGAAAAACATTGACATGTTGCCCAGCCCCACCTGCCACGGGGATTCCCGCCTTCCATTCCGGGCCCATGAGTTTCGGGTTCGATTCCCGGCCAATGCATGGCTCTTGCGGTCGACATCCTTGTTTTTGAGTTGAAGAGTCCGAACTTCACACAGGGCCGTTGTGTTTTTTAATGTTTTAATAACCTCAAAAGCATCAATTTCCAAATGAAAGGGGTTGTTTGACAGGCGTTCAAAGGGTGCCATCTGCGTCTGGAGTCTGGAGTCTGCCATCTGCCAATTAAGATAGCAAAGAAAGCCTTTAGTCTAATATGGATTTTCCAACAACGTACCATACAGAGCTTGTCTGGCGTTTCAAATTGGGCTCGTCCGGGATTTGAACCCGGGACCTCTCGCACCCTAAGCGAGAATCATACCCCTAGACCGACGAGCCAACTTGATGCTGCATTATCAGTTAAAAGCTACTCTTAGAGGGGGGGAAGAAGGGCTAGAATCGATGCTTTCACATCCACACCATCGGTTTGGTTCCCGTTTAGAGAAACAAGTCAGTACACCCCTTTCAAAATAGGGTCTCCCTGCTTTGTCTGCTATCCTGCATTTGGACTGTAAATAGTTTAAACCACAAAAAAAAGGAAAAAAGTTAAACTCCTTTGAGCCGGATTTGAACCAGCGACCTAAGGATTTCCAATCCAGTCATAAACTACAGTCCTCCGCTCTACCAACTGAGCTATCGAAGGGTGAGACAGTGCTTGGTATTTTGGCGTTGTAGGCATGCAACGCTCCAGTCCTCCTTCAATTGAGATAGCAAAGAAAGCCTTTAGTCTAATATGGATTTTCCAACAACGTACCATACAGCACTTGCCTGGCGTTTCAAAATGTTAATAATAAAGAATGTTGATAGTAACTACACACACACACACACACACACACACACACACACACACACACACTCATCAAGTTAACATGCCTGAACTCTCATGTTCCTCATATAAACACACTGATGCGTAGATCTCCATCAGAAATGCATTATGGGTACTGTGGGTATTTTACAATAAAACTTATTGGATGCGCACTACCTTGTATTTGGTTAATGTTATTCAGAGGGTTATAGTTGTATTGTCAAGCTGCACATGAATGATTAGGTTTAGTTTGTCACCATCAGTGTGAATGATGGCAGTTTAAATGCCTTCCCCCTCTCACCTGAATGTTTGTTAAGACTATACTTTCAAGGATCACTTCTATAGTTCATAACTTGTGAACTTTGTTCCTAAAGTGTCTAGTCTCATAAACCGTGATGATGAAATATGATATTCCCTTCTGAGCAGGAAGCAAGCTGAGAGTAATGATCACCTCATTTGCTCTCTGCTATTGATGACTGTTCACTGCTTCTTAACGAAGCTTTGAGGAAGGGAATATGATCAGTAAATTATAAATTAATAATATCTGTTAACTATCACTTATTAAGTTGGTCTGTAATTTAGTCAAATACTTGTTCTTCCTGCATTATAAGGTCATGACTTACTTCGGAGCTCAGAGTAAAAGAGTTGAATGAACTAACATAATAGAATGATTGTGTTTTGACCTGAGTAGAAAATGAGTAGAAGATGCATATGAAAATGTGATAAAAATCTCATTAGTCTACAGTAATGTTTTTGTTTTTGATTGAAAGTACTTAGTTATTTATGTTATTTAATGGATTATGTTAACATGACACTGTTATAATTGTCATATTTGACCCAATGCATATGGTACATTTATAGAGTGAATATTTAGTGAAAAAGAGGCGTGTCCCTGCCGAGGTTGAACCATACAGATGCCTCTGATGTCAGCCAGGGGGCGGTTACCATGACTGGTAACTGCAGCTCTGTGATACGGTGCTCTGCTTCACCTGCTCTCCAGTTAAGACTATACTTTCAGGGATCATTTCTACAGTTCTGGGGTCTCATTTATAAAGCTTGCGTACGCACAAAACGGGGCTGAAAATGTGCGTACGCCAGTTTTCACGCAAAGTCAGTGATTTATAAAAAACAAACTTGGCGGTAGAATGTGCGGTCCTCCACGCAAACTATGACCCTCCCGTAAACCTACGCACTTTTTGGAAACAGTGGGAATTGGAGACACATACTGCAAAAAGTAAAAGTCGGAGAAGCTATAACTCGTAATATTTATGCATTTTGTTGTTCTCACACACATTGACTCAATTTATGATTATAATGAAGATTAAATACATCAGTGTTATTTGAGCTTGAACTGCGTGACAGTTGTTCCATACACATCTTGTACAATGCAACTCAAATTTGTAATCAATATTCAGCGCTGTCTGTCTCACAATCAGATTGTCCTTTTACCGCAGTGTAGGAGGCTGAAATGCATGTAACTACAGAACACAAAGTATAACTAAATATATTTCTTTAATACTGTGCATATATCATCATATGTCAAAAACTGGAAATACAGTTGTTAAGCTCTCGCGCAATCACTACACTCATTACACTTCAGAATCAGAATTCGTTTAATCGCCATGCAAGATACTTAAACATGGAATTTACTTCTGCAGTTGTTACCGCTTCTTCTCCGGTTCTGCCACTTGGCGCTGTCGCACTAGTGTTGTTTTTTGTTTGCCTTGATTCACCGTGAAAAAGAATCACCTGCCAGGTTCATGCATGATAA
Source organism: Neosalanx taihuensis (assembly GCA_030340665.1). Classification (NCBI taxonomy): domain Eukaryota; kingdom Metazoa; phylum Chordata; class Actinopteri; order Osmeriformes; family Salangidae; genus Neosalanx; species Neosalanx taihuensis. The sequence continues at coordinate 5,415,352 of JARGSH010000050.1, read as the reverse complement.
TGATACTAGATTAGCATTCATGAGGTCCTTTGCATTGACCATTTATGGTTAAAAATGGGCGCGTTCAGGGCGGGGTGCAATGATACTTTACGTACGCACACTTGTGGTTAAGCTGTGATTTATAAAGCGAACATTGCCTACAGGTGTGCGCACGCACGGTTTTATAAATCTGAATTTTTGTGTGCGTACGCCAATTTACGCTTTTGGGCGTACGCACACTTTTAGTAAGAATTCTACGCACTCCTTTATAAATGAGACCCCTGAACTTGTGGAATGTGTTTCTAAAGTGTCTGGTCTTACAATCCACGATGATGAGATATGATATTTCCTTCTGAGCGTGAAACAAGTTGAAAGTAATGTTTGACTTCATCTGCTCTCTGCTGTTGATGAATGTTTACTGCTTCCTAGTGGAGCTGTGAGGAAGGGGATATGATCAGAGTGGATCTTGGTTCTCTGTTGAAAGTTATAACGATAGTGTTGAACTCAGTATGTAAAGTTGTTCCTGTGCAGCAACAGTTTATATCCCCATGGAAGGATGCTTGATTGTGATTGGTCTGTTTAACATGTAGCTCAAGATAGTCAGCATAATGTTAATAATAAAGAATGTTGATAGTAACTACACAAACACACACACTCTTCAAGTTAACATGCCTGAACTCTCATGTTCCTCATCTAAACATGCTGATGCGTAGATCTCCATCATAAATGCATTATGGGTACTGTAAATATTTTAGAATAAAACTTATTGGATGCTCACTACCTCGTATTTGGTTAATGTTATTCACAGGGTTATAGTTGTATTGTCAAGCTGCACATGAATGATTAGGTTTAGTTTGTCACCATCAGTGTGAATGACGGCAGTTTAAATGCCTTCCCCCTCTCTTCTGTATGTTTGTTGAGACTATACTTTCAGAGATCATTTCTATAGTTCTTAACTTGTGAAATGTGTTTCTAAAGTGTCTAGTCTCATAAACCATGATGATGAGATATGATATTCTCTTCTGAGCATTAAGCAAGCTGCAAGTAATGATTCACTTCATCTGCTCTCTGCTAAAGTTCACTGCTTCATAGAGTTGTTGTGTTCATCTGTGAACATCTTAATCTTAATATATTATATTTTATTATTATTATTATGAAATTACTAGCGAGTTGCAGTAGTCCTTTCAAAACAGCACTACTGCAACTCGCTACTAGACGGCCTTCCTACAAGTGCAATCTGTCCACTTCAGAGGATCGCCTGGTTTTCAACCTACCCAGACGCTGCCATGTCACCCTGCTCCTCATTGCCCTCCACTGGCTTCCCATCATGGCCTGGATCAGATTCAAGACCCTGGTGCTGACCTTACAAGCAGTAAACGGGACTGCCAACCTATATCAACTCTCTCCTCTGGCCTTACACCCCTGCCCACCACCTATGGTCGTCCATATTGGACCAAAAAAACAAATATGTCTGGAGCCGCAAAAAATGTAAAGCCTCATAATGAAAGCAACACATGCTATATGTATCTATATTAGCTTTATTATTACTTTATTTATTACTACTATCAAAATGACTAAGCCCATCGGAGTTCACATACCTGCATAAAAGCGCAGTCTGTTCAATGTCGATCACATCACATGACTCATTACAGGCAATTGAGTATGCTGGCGCTGAATTAATGTCCTTGATTTGCTGATCGGTGATGTTGCCTGTCATTTTAAGGGCCCTTTCCTTCACTGCCTTAGCGGAGAGAGGCATGTCTCTCTCATGTTTTCTGTATTATCTCGGTTTTGTTTTTGAATTCTGCTCATAGGTGTTCTAATGTGCTGATGAATGACTCCTTCATGTAGTCACCATCTGTGAATGATTTTCCACACTTTATTATCTCTCGGGTTGCAACAAAACTTGCAGCAGTAGTGGAGTTTGGAGACGCAATCCACTTAAATCTATTTTTGCGCTCCTCTAAATTCTCCAGAAATAATGCTATCACACTTTTTCTCTCACTCCCAACTAGGTACTCAGCTGCAAATTTAGCTTCCCTGGAAATGTCTTTCCACATTACTCATTTTGTTAACTTCTCGCTACAGAGCAAACATTCAGGCAATCCTTCCGCATTGGCAATGAATGCAAATGATTCGGTCCAAGAAACGTGGAATCCTCTGTTCCCCTCATTTTTCTCTTTTCACCTTTGGGATCCATGGCCCATCACACAGCTGCTGGTTTGATTCCATCTGCCACCTGCCTGGCATCCCGCCCTGCTGATAGAAACATGTGTCGCAGGCTATGACGCATGTCTTTGTTGACAGAAATGTTGAAATGTAATATTTATTCTACACATTTCGATAGCATTGGAAAACGTTAAGAATGTTTGTGTCATGTTTGTCCTCCTACAGAAACCATATTAAAAAACATATATATTTCCCTCCCTCATCTTTTTTAATTTTCAAACTTTTTTGAAAAAGCTCCAGGGAGCCACTAGGTCAGCTCTAAAGAGCCGCATGCGGCTCTCGAGCCGCGGGTTGCAGACCCCCACCCTAGACCTACGAGCCACCTTAGCTTTTGGTATTCTGTTGGTGATGTAGAGAACCTGAATGAAGGCACCATTTGCCGAACAATACGACGCGTATGTCTGGCACTTAAGTCCGTTATTCACATTTTCAATAACTTCCCTGGCCACAGAAGACCTCTCTACATCAAGGAGGAGTTTTACAAGATTGCAGGTAATGTCAACAATTTTGACATCTCCGCTTCTTCTCTACCTGTGCATCAATAAAGTTGCGGTTTACTGTAATATGTACTGTACACGTACGTAACATTCATGAAAAAAGTTATGGACATGCTTAATTGTAGCCCAATTATGACAGCTCCAGAAGTTTGTACAATTGTTTAATACTAATGCATTAAGCCGGTCCGCTATTGTCTGCCAGGCTTATTCTCTTTCTTTGATTATGGCTTGAGTATTGCCTTTTTTATAATATCCTTCTCCTCATAAAACTCCATCATGAGCTGTTGTTCTGCGGCCGTGAAATATGTTGCGCGACTCTTTTCCATGTTCTGATCGGTGATTCTGTGAGCGATCGCGAGGTCTATTTAAGAATGCCGTGAACACGCATTAATCCTGACTACCTACATCTGGCTTGACATAGCCGCGCCTTTTCATCCTGGCTTGGCAAACGTGCAACCAATTAAGTCAGGATGCGCCGACCAGACTAGAGGGGTATTGCACAAAAGTAGAATAAAGAAATCCAGGATAATTGAGCAAGCGCGGCTTGACCTAGTCTGGTCGGCGCATCCTGGCTTAATTGGTAAACATATTTCACGGCCGCAGAACAACAGCTCCTGATGGAGTTTTATGAGGAGGAGGAGGATATTATTAAAAAGGCAACACTCCAGTCGAGATAGCAAAGAAGGCCTTCAGTCTATTATGGATTTTCCAACAACATACCATAATGGGCTTGATGGGTAAATGGGCTCGTCCGGGATTCAAACCCAGGACCTCTCACACCCGAAGTGAGAATCATACCCCTAGACTACGAGCCAACTTGATGGGGGAGTTTCAGTTAAAAGCAACTCTTAAAGGTAGGTAAGAAAGGCTAGAATCGGTGCTTTCACAGCCACGCCATTGGTTTGGTTCCCGTTTAGAGAAAAGAGGGTCTCCCTGCTTTGTCTGCTATCCTGCGGTGCACAGACTCGTTTCTCTAAACGGGAACCGAACTAATGGCGTGGCTGTGAAAACACCGATTCCAGACCTTCTTTCCCCCTCTTAGAGTAGCTTATTACCTAATTCTCAACGACAAGGTGACTTGTTGGTCTAGGGGTATGATTCTTGCTTTAGGTGTGAGAGTTCCTGTTCCGATCCCTTTCCTCATCCTCCTGCCTTTGATGCTGCGCCAATCACTCTATGGCTGCCTAAACTGACTTTGTGCTACCTCAGACCCAAGAGCATTGGGTTTTGATGTTTCAACTGCCAATTCACTCTTTCTAGAGATATGACTGTTTAACCTGTGTTCTGCTCCTCTCTTTCAACAACCGTCCCTGGAGGAGGGGATACCTCACTGAATTGATCCTTTCAAGGTTTCTTCAATATTTTCTCCCTAGTAAGATTTTCTGGGAGTTTTTTCTTGTCTTCCTTAAGGGTTTAGGTTGGTTGAGGGGCAGAGTTGTTTAATATGCTTAAAAGAAATGGAGCATCAATGTTGGCCATTTAAAACAAGTTATGTGAAGATCTTTGTAGGCACTGACATTGTCAAATGACCGCGTGGCCTAATGGATAAGGCGTCTGACTTCGAATCAGAAGATTAAGGGTTCGAGTCCCTTCGTGGTTGTTGTCAGCATGAGGTTCCTCAGAAATAGATGAGTTTTAACTGTGGTTGATAACTGTGAGGCTGTGGCTGTGATTGTTCTCAAACATGGTAACAGGTTGTCTCAAAGGGACCATCTGAACTTGATGCATCTTGACTGCAGTCCTACTGTCACGCTCGCCTTGTTTTATGCTGTTTGTATTGATTCTGTTGCTGGAGACGACATGGAACAGGGCATTCTTAAATTATTATTTCAGAGTTTCTCTTCTTTGGAACAGATTTTATGTTCCAACCGAGGGGGGCTGGTGCTTTCTTGGTGTGTAAGGCTGTGTCAGTTGCCCTTTTTTGGTCTGCTAAGTTGCTGCACTTGATCGGTGTGGGCCTCTTTCTTTATATTGCTGTAACTGTTAACTGCTCTTGCCACTCTAATATCTCCTCTCCTCTCTCTGTCTTTCCTCCATACCTCCCTTTGGTGTGGGGGGTCTGAGCTCTAAGCACATGCGTAGTCGTCGGCCTATGTTGGACCTGGTGCCAGTGTACATCGTTCTGAGATGCTCTACCCACCCTGGATCTGATCGCCAGTTGGACGTTGGTGTCCCTGATGGACAATGAGCCAGTTCCCGGTCCCTTTCCTCATCCTCCTGCCTGTGATGCTGCACCAATCATGGGCATAAGCCCTGTGGCTACCTAAACTGACTTTGTGCTACCTCAGACCCAAGAGCATTGGGTTTTGATGTTTCAACTGCCAATTCACTCTTTCTAGAGATATGACTGTTTAGCCTGTGTTCTGCTCCTCTCTTTCAACAACCGTCCCTGGAGGAGGGGATACCTCACTGAATTGATTCTTCCAAGGTTTCTTAAATTTTTCTCCCTAGTGAGTTTTTCTGGGAGTTTTTCCTTGTCTTCCTTAAGGATTTAGGTTGGTTGAGGGGCAGTTCTATGAGCACATGTGAAACCCTTTGTGACATTGATTGTACAAAGGGCTATACAAGCTGATTAATATGCTTTAAAAAATGGAGCTTCGATGTTGGTCATTTAAAACAAGTTGACCGCGTGGCCTAATGGATAAGGCGTCTGACTTCGAATCAGAAGATTAAGGGTTCGAGTCCCTTCGTGGTTATTGTCAGCCTGATGTCGGCGAGTTGAAACTGTGGTTGATAACATTTTCTAACGATGTCATTGGCCTGACAGATCAGTTTGTTGAATCTGTTGGCGTCCGCCGCCCTCAACCTACTGCCCCAGCAGGCAACAGCATAGAGGATAGCACTATCCACCACAGACTCATAAAACATCCTCAACATTGTCTGGCAGACATTGAAGGACCTCAGCCTCCTCAGGAAGTAGAGGCAGCTCTGGCCCTTCTTGTAGACGGCTGGAGTGTTCACACTGACCGCCTGAATGGAAACAGGGGTCACTGTTGTCCTGGTCCTTCTCAGGTCGATGACCCCCTCCTTGCACTTTGCCGCATTGATGATTCTGATTAGTCTGTAGTTTAGTGGATGAATTGTTCTTCCTGCATTATAAGGTCATGACTTTCTTCGGAGCTCTGAGTAAGTGTCTGACAAATTAATGAAATAGAATGAACACACGCTCATCAAGTTAACATGCCTGAACTCTCATGTTCCTCATCTAAACATGCTGATGCGTAGGTCTCCATCAGAAATGCATTATGGGTACTGTAAATATTTTAGAATAATACAAATTTGATGCTCACTACCTTGTATTTGGTTAATGTTATTCACAGGGTTAGCGTTGTATTGTCAAGCTTCACATGAATGACTAGATTTAGTTTGTCACCATCAGTGTGAATGACGGCAGTTTAAATTCCTTCCCCCTCTCGCCTGTATGTTTGTTAAGACTATACTTTCAGGGATCATTTCTATAGTTCTTAACTTGTGAAATGTGTTTCTAAAGTGTCTGGTCTCATAAACTGTGATGATGAGATATGATATTCCCTTCTGAGCAGGAAACAAGCTGAGAGTAATGATTCACTTCATTTGTTCTCTGCTATTGATGACTGTTCACTGCTTCATAATGAAGCTTTGAGGAAGGGAATATGATCAGAGTGGTTATTCATGTCTGTGAAAAAAATAATATCTGTTAAGTATCACTTATTAAATTGATCTGTAATTTAGTCAAATAATTGTTCTTCCTGCATTATAAGGTCATGACTTTCTTCAAAGCTCTGAGTAGAGGAGTCTGATAAATTAATAAAATAGAAAGAATCTGTTTTGACCTGAGTAGAAAATGAGTGGAAGATGCATATAAAAATGGGATAAAAATCTCATTAGTCTACAGTAATGTTTTGTCTGATGTCAGCCAGGGGGCGGGGCTCAGAGTACCAAGGTGTCACCATGACTGGTAACTGCAGCTCTGTGATACGGTGCTCTGCTTCACCTGCTCTCCAGGTAAGACTATACTTTCAGGGATCATTTCTATAGTTCTTAACTTGTGGAATGTGTTTCTAAAGTGTCTGGTCTCACTATCCATGATGATGAGATATGATATTTCCTTCTGAGCGTGAAGCAAGTTGAGAGTAATGATTGACTTCATCTGCTATCTGCTGTTGATGAACGTTCACTGCTTCCTAGTAGAGCTGTGAGGAAGGAGATATGATCAGAGTGGATCCCGGTCCTCTGTTAAAAGTAATTACAACAGTGTTGAACTCAAAATGAAAAGTTGTTACAGTGCTGCAACAGTTTACATCCCCATGGAAGGATGCTTGATTGTGATTGGTCTGTTTAACATGTAGCTCAAGATAGTCAGCAAAATGTTAATAATAAAGAATGTTGATAGTAACTACAAACACACACACTCATCAAGTTAACATGCCTGAACTCTCATGTTCCTCATCTAAACATGCTGATGTGTAGATCTCCATCAGAAATGCATTATGGGTACTGTGGGTATTTTAGAATAAAACTTATTGGATGCGCACTACCTTGTATTTGGTTAATGTTATTCAGAGGGTTATAGTTGTATTGTCAAGCTGCACATGAATGATTAGGTTTAGTTTGTCACCATCAGTGTGAATGACGGCAGTTTAAATGCCTTCCCCCTTTCACCTGTATGTTTGTAAGACTATACTTTCAGGGATCATTTCTATAGTTCTTAACTTGTGAAATGTGTTTCTAGAGTGTCTAGTATGAGATATGATATTCCTCTTGAGCATGCATCAAGCTGAGAGTAATTGTTAACTTTGTCTGCTGTTGATGAGCATTCATTCATCAGCCTTTTGTTCTCGTATTCCGGACGCCGTTTTTGAGTCATCGCCACCTGCTGCCAGCTCATGCTTGTCTTATAGGCTACGCTTGCGCAACCTGATTTCAAGTTTGGATCGTATGAGTTAGGCACTTGGAGGGTTTGTGTGGGGCAGTTGGTTAGCGCATTAGGCTGTTAACCGAAAGGATGGTGGTTCGAGCCCACCCAAAGACGAGTGTTTTTCTCTGCGCAGACCGTCAGAGTTGAAGAGGGTGGATAATCCCTTCCGCTCGTTAGGGTAAGAGAAGAAGTACAAGCTTGATGCAACTCACACCAAGGGAAAATGAATATAGCTTGCCGACGAGGATGAGATTCAAACTCACGCGTGCAGAGCACAATGGATTAGCAGTCCATCGCCTTAACCACTCGGCCACCTCGTCACATGCTGCACTTCCACCTTGTCACCACAGCAGCTTAAGCTGAGTGTCCAGCCTTCAAGTCCCTGCGTGAGCTGCCTGTTCAAAATATGCAGCGCGACTTGTGGCGCGCAATCCTTGGATTTCTGTTGCAACCCAGGTCCAAAGACAGAGCAATGGTGGCATACTAGACAACATGGTGGGTCACAACACTCCAGAGACTGTGCAAGCTACACAGACAATGAGGACAGCCAGGGCCGGTTCTAGACAGGCATATATGAGGGAGCAGTCAGACGCAACAGAAAATGCCAGGGCAGATATTTGGTGGGGGTGGGGGGGGTGTGTGGGGGGGGGGGGCGGTGGTAATCTCGCCTCGGGCTCTAAATAAGGTAGAGACATTTCTGATTTCTGATGAATTTCCTAATGTCTATGTTCATCTCTGTGCTTGTAACGCTGCTGCTTGTTCAAAGTTTTACCGCTCCGTGGTCTACGTCTGGGCTCATTTGCATACTGCAACAGCGATATGAGAGGGAAGCTGTGTGTCCCTTATTCGGCTGACTTTTTCTGCTACTGCAGATTGTTTTGTCAACTTGTAATATGTTCATTTTGTGAGCGTATTAACACGTGCTTTATCAACTTCTAAAATTTTTATTTGAGGGGGCAAGACATTTATTTGAGGGGGCACTGCCCCCTCTTGCCCCTGCGTAGAGCCGGCCTCGAGGACAGTGTAGACTAGAGGATAAGGCTCCAGTCTCTCCAAAGGTGGTGAGAATCCCAGCACTGACACTTCGGTATACTGCTCAAGTTATCATCTGAAGTCAGTCAGTGTGGTAGCGTGGCCGAGCGGTCTAAGGCGCTGGATTAAGGCTCCAGTCTCTCCGGAGGCGTGGGTTCAAATCCCACCGCTGCCACTTTTGGATGGTGCTAATGCTGTCTCAATGCTTTGACAGCCAGTAAGTGGTGTGAAGAGGCGACACATGGCTCAAAATGCTATGCGATCATTGTGGGCATGCAGAGTGGCAAGCAGTTGAACTCCCCCAGTGGAAGCCCACGCATGATGTAGAGTTAGACAGGCTACCGTTGCTCTACAGGGCCCAGGTGCAGGTAAATGACCCAGAGGCAGCGTGGGGTTGGTATAATAGACAACGTGGCGGGTCTCAATGACCCGGAGACAGCGGAATGAATGCAATCAAAATCATGACAAAAACACATTGACACACAGTACAGTAACCCCTCGCTAGTTTGCAGTTCAAGTTTCGCGGTCTCGTGCATTGTGGAATTTTCAAAACTATTATTCAAAAGATCAAAATCTAATTTAAAAATACCGCATGGTTTTCCTGTCTTGTACCACACATCTGTTAATTCCCATCATGCACTTTGTGTGTATGCAGACTAAAGAAAAGACATCTATTATTGGACATACTGATATAGGCTATGGTGCGCAACTATCTCTTTTAAACCAGTTTATGAATACTACTAAGCTAGTGTGGTTATCCCCACACACAAATATACACACACAAACACAAAAACGCAACGTCAAACCATTGACTGCTCAGTCATGGCCAAGAGTCGATGCCTAGACACTTTCCTCCAGACATCAATACGCTCTGGTTTCTCTTCAACACGAATATGCCTTTCGCCTTTTACTAAAGACATCCGTGGAGAGGAACATTACGAGTAATAAGTAATTTTTTGATGCCCTAGCGAATGCGGGGCTTTCTAAACTGTACAATAGAAAAATGAAAAAAAGAGTAATTGTTTCATAGTATGCATGTCCAACATGGTTTTCCTGTCTTGTACCACACAACTGTTAATTCCCATCATGCATTTTGTGTGCATGCAGACAAAAAAAGCCATGTAATATTAGACACACTGATATAGGCTATGGTGCACATCTATCTCTTTTAAACAAGTTCATAAATACTACTAAGCTAGTGTGGTTATCCCCACACACAAATACACACACACACACACACACACACACACACACACACACACACACACACACACACAACATCAAACCATTGACTCCTCAGTCATGGCCAAGAGTCTATGCCTAGACGCTTTCCTTCAGACATCAGTACGCTCTGGTTTCTCTTCAACACGAATATGCCTTTCGCCTTTTACTAAAGACATCCGTGGAAAGGAACATTACGAGTGATAAGTAATTTTTTAATGCCCTAGCAAATGCGGGGCTTTCTGAACTGTACAATGGAAAAATGAAAAAGGGAGTAATTATTTGATTGTGTGTCCAACATGGTTTTCCTGTCTTGTACCACACAACTGTTAATTCTCTCTCTGTCTCTCTCTTTCTTTCCAAGGCTGCAGAAACCAATCAGTTACCTTAGAGAGAGACAGAGAGAGAGAGAGAAAGAGAGAGAGAGGGAGCCTCACGTCCCGCTCACATCCTACCATCCAAACCCCCCCACCAATCAGGAGAGGAGGTGTTTCAAAGACAGACAAGGTTTCCTGTCCTGTGCTCGTCTGACCGGTGTCGTATTCCATCTCTCTCTAGGTGACCAAGATGTGTGACCACACTAGCCCAACGCCTTAACCCGCTGAGGCACCTGACTCCCCGGTCTAGACCAAGGGGTGTCCAAAGCCTGGTCCTCAAGAACCACAGTCCCGAAGGTTTTAGATGTTTCCCTGCTCCGGCACACCTGATTCGAATGATGCCTCTTCCGCGGACCTTCGATAACGACCCGGTCATCAGAATCAGGACTAAAATCTTCAGGACTGTGGCTCTCGAGGACCAGAAGACCAAACCTGATTTTGTCCTTGTCTGGGTTTGAACCTGGGTCCTCTCTATCACTAAGCAAGCACTCTAACCTCTACACCATGCTCAGATGCTCTACCATTCTGTTAAGCCTTTCACACCTCTAAACCTTGCTCAGACACACAGTTTTTAGATTAGATTGGATTCAACTTTAGTGTCATTACACAGGTACAAGTACAGGGTAACGAACCATGAACTTCGAGAGAGTTTATGAACTCTGATTTGTCTATCAGCAAAAAAAAAAACTGTTCCGAAATGGTGGCGGTGGTGGGTAAGGGTGGTGGTGTGAGTAATACAATAAAATCATTCCGCTCCAAATTGTCATAAGGCTAAATGTTTTTGCAGCGTGGCAGTGGGTCTTATCGACGGAAGGAATCGCGAGTGTGGCCTGGTGGACAATTCAGATTTCAGCTGTCGGTGGTGACAAGGGAGCAGTAAAGCAAGTGACGAGGTGGCTGAGTGGTTAAGGCGATGGACTGCTCATCCATTGTGCTCTGCACGCGTGAGTTTGAATCTTATCCTCGTCGGCAAGCTATATTCATGGTGCGCCCACCTTTTTGGAAGTCCAACTTCGTCTGTTGCTCAGCGCATCTTGCTCCTTCCGAAGCTGCGTATGCGCCGCAAGATGATTGTGCTCGTTGGGAGATGGCTTGCTCCTAGGTGACATCTTCGATGTGTCTGCAGATTATTTCATCAGATTTTCCCTTGGTGTGAGTTGCGTCAAGCTTGTGCTTACAAGAACTGAAACAAACATGAAAAAGCTCTCGTCCTTGGGTGGGCTCGAACAACCATCCTTTCGGTTAACAGCCGAACGCGCTAACCAATTGCGCCACAAAGACCACACGACTGCCGATTCCATATGATCCACTTTTGAAAGCAGGTAGCGCAAGCGCGGCCTATAAGACAAGTATGAGCTGGCAGCAGCGATGACTCAAAAACGGCGTCTGGAATATGAGAAGAGCGTTACAAGCACAGAGATGGACATAGACATTAAGAAATTCATCAGAAATCAGAAATGTCTCTACCTTATTTAGATCCCTTGGCGAGATTTGGATCTGGGTTGCAACGGAAATCCAAGGATTGCGCGCCACAAGTCGCGCTGCATATTTTGAACAGGCAGCTCACGCAGGGACTTGAAGGCTGGACACTCAGATTAAGCTGCTGTGGTGACAAGGTGGAAGTGAAGCATGTGACGAGGTGGCTGAGTGGTTAAGGCGATGGACTGCTAATCCATTGTGCTCTGCACACGTGAGTTCGAATCTCATCCTCGTCGGCAAGCTACAGTTGTGGTCAAAAGTTTACATACACTAGTGAAGATCATGTATGCCATGGCAATATAGGGTTTTCAATAAACTCTACAACTCTTATTTTTCTGTGATGGAATGATAAGGAACACATATTTCTTTGTCACAGAAAACATTCATGAAAAATGGTCCTTTTACGAATTTATTATGGGTCTTTTGAAAATGTGTCAAAATCTTCTGGGTCAAAAATATACATACAGCACCTTGAATTACCAATTTGGTGATGTAGAAAAAGTTGTTTCAATCCAATTTGCTTTTTGGCATGGCCTCCTAACTTCTTACGAGTGATTATGATTGACTCCAGCTGGTGACTTCTTTCAGTCCATGTAAATAGGGCTTGTTTGACACATTCACTAGACTCAGCCAGAAATACTACAATGGGAAAGTCTAAGGAGCTCAGCACGGATCTGAAAAAGCGCATCATTGACTTGAACAAGTCAGGAAAGTCCCTTGGAGCCATTTCAAAGCAGTTGCAGGTCCCAAGATCAACTGTGCAAACAATTGTTTGTAAGTATAAAGTGCATGGCACAGTTGTATCATTGCCACGATCAGGAAGAAAACGCAAGCTATCACTTGCTGCTGAGAGAAAATTGGTCAGGTTGGTCAAGAGTCAACCAAGAACCACCAAAAAGCAAGTCTGCAATGAGTTGGAGGCTGCTGGAACACATGTGTCAGTGTCCACAGTCAAGCGTGTTCTACATCGCCATGGGCTGAGAGGCTGCCGTGCAAGAAGGAAGCCATTACTCCAGAAGCGGCACCTTACGGCTCGACTGAAGTTTGCTGCTGATCACATGGACAAAGACAAGGCCTTCTGGAGGAAAGTTCTGTGGTCAGACGAAACTAAAATTGAGCTTTTTGGCCACAATGACCAGAAATATGTTTGGAGGAGAAAAGGTGAGGCCTTTCACCCCAAGAACACCATACCTACCGTCAAACATGGTGGTGGTAGTATTATGCTGTGGGCCTGTTTTGCTGGCAGTGGAACTGGTGCTTTACAGAAAGTAAATGGAATAATGAAGAAGGAAGACTACCTCCAAATTCTGCAGGAAAACCTAAAATCATCAGCCAGAAAGTTGGGTCTTGGACGTAGTTGGGTGTTCCAACAGGACAATGACCCCAAACATACATCAAAAGTGGTGAAGGAATGGCTAAATCAAGCTAGAATTAAGGTCTTAGAGTGGCCTTCCCAAAGTCCTGACTTAAACCCCATAGAGAATATGTGGACTGTGCTGAAGAGACAAGTCCGACTCAGAAAACCAACAAATTTAGTTGAACTGCACCGATTCTGTCAGGAGGAGTGGTCAAAGATTCAACCAGAAGCTTGCCAGAAGCTTGTGGATGTCTACCGAAAGCGCCTAATTGAGGTGAAAATGGCCAAGGGACATTTAACCAAATATTAACATTGCTGTATGTATATTTTTGACCCAGCAGATTTTGTCACATTTTCAAAAGACCCATAATAAATTCATAAAAGAAAAAATTTTCATGAATGTTTTTTGTGACAAAGAAATATGTGCTCCTTATCATTCCATCACAGAAAAATAAGAGTTGTAGAGTTTATTGAAAACCCTATATTGCCATGGCATACATGATCTTCACTAGTGTATGTAAACTTTTGACCACAACTGTATATTCATTTTCCCTTGGTGTGAGTTGTATCAAGCTTGTACTTCTTCTCTTACCCTAACGAGCGGAAGGGATTATCCACCCTCTTCAACTCTGACAGTCTGCGCATGCTGTTGTCATACAGGGCAGGACAAAGATCCGAAACAAACATGAAAAATCTCTCGTCATTGGGTGGGCTCGAACCACCACCCTTTCGATTAACAGCCGAACGCGCTAACCAATTGCACCACAAAGAACCTGCCAATGCCTTCCCCATACAATCCATGTTGGAAAGCAAGTAGAGCAAGCGTGGCCTATAAGACAAGTATGAGCTGGCAGCGGGTGGCGATGACTCAAAAACGGCGTCCGGAATACGAGAACAAAAGGCTGATGTTTGGCTTTTTGTATATTGGGAAAAGTGATTTCGTCTTCAAGGTGAGGTAGGTTGCCGTGACAACCGCAGAACACCTCAGCAAGCACTGCAACAAGGTTCGAGCAGATATTGCCTGAACAGGGACATGAACCCTGGGCCCTCAGATTAAAGGTCTGATGTTCTGCAGACTGAACTATCCAGGCCCTGGAAACATTGAATGATGGTTTTATTCATCTTCCTCCTGTGCATTGAAACCAAGTTGCTTTATTTTTCTTCCTCCTGAGCATTGAAACTACTGAACACCAAACCACTGTCACTTCATCTCTCCTGTGCACAGAAGCCACAAGTGACTATTCATCTTCCTCCTGCACACTGGAGCCACTGAAGTTGTCTTCTTCAGCCGCTCGTATCAGACCCGCGCTGTAAGTCGTTTTTTTGCCTCTCGGAACTCAGGGGTACGTCGAGAATGCACTTCAACTGGAGCGAAGAGTCTTCCAAGACTCCAACGTCATGGGCTGAGCAGACACTGCTTCCAACTATTAAACGTGGGCTAGTGGCGCAATGGATAATGCGTCTGACTACAGATCAGAAGATTCTAGGTTCGACTCCTGGCTGGCTCGAGTGCCTTTTCTGCAACTTGGGTGTTTGGGAAACAAGGGAAAATATGTCAAGTAGATGAGCATAGTGTGCCCCCCTCAAAGAATACACGTTATGAAGTTATCTACCGTTTAACTCTCCTTTACTTTATATACTATGTTGCTTTCGCATACTCTTAGATCCTTGCCTTCATTTTTGATAGGATCCCCTCTATCGTGTACTTTGTATTTTTTTATATTTTAAACTGTTACTCTGAGGGCTGTAGTGTTCCCTGCGGCTGTTGCAAACTGCAATGACCACCCTGCGGAACAAATAAAGGATTATCTTATCTTATCTAGTACACCAACATTCACAACCCTGCCCTGTGAGAGGCTCAAACTCACAAACACGCAGTGCAGCCTGCGCCATCGATTCAGCTGCATTGCTCCACCCCTCCTAACACCCAGTGCAGCAGAGTCATGACAGCCTCCAACCACAGTGGCCTAATAAATAAAGTACTGGACTCCTAAGACAGAGATTGTGAGTTCAAGTCCCATCTGGGGTGACAGGCAGCAGAGTGGTGCAGCGGAAGCGTGCTGGGCCCATAACCCAGAGGTCGATGGATCGAAACCATCCTCTGCTATGAGATTTTGAACCCCCACGCTCTCCTGGCCTTTACTGCATGCGTTGTCTTTTGTCCCACACTTGCGTTGTCTCGGGGGTCGTTGGAACCCACAAGATCATCTGCCATCTCCATTAACCCACATTCTATGAAAAACATATTGAAGCTGAATCTGGCACCAGGGCTCTGGCGAAAGGACAGGTTTGTCCAGTCGTTTGGTTGTTTCAAGGAGACAGGCTTGCGCACCAGGTCCAGCGTCTCAATCGTCTCAGACTGGACCAGTCACCCCTTCTCGAGCAGACAGCAATTTGCAAACCTCAAAAGCCCTGGGGTCTCATTTATAAAGCTTGCGTACGCACAAAACGGGGCTGAAAATGTGCGTACGCCAGTTTTCACGCAAAGTCAGTGATTTATAAAAAACAAACTTGGCGGTAGAATGTGCGGTCCTCCACGCAAACTATGACCCTCCCGTAAACCTACGCACTTTTTGGAGACAGTGGGAATTGGAGACACATACTGCAAAAAGTAAAAGTCGGAGAAGCTATAACTCGTAATATTTATGCATTTTGTTGTTCTCACACACATTGACTCAATTTATGATTATAATGAAGATTAAATACATCAGTGTTATTTGAGCTTGAACTGCGTGACAATTGTTCCATACACATCTTGTACAATGCAACTCAAATTTGTAATCAATATTCAGCGCTGTCTTTCTCACAATCAGATTGTCCTTCCTGTGTAGGAGGCTGAAATGCATGTAACTACAGAACACAAAGTATAACTCAATATATTTCTTTAATACTGTGCATATATCATCATATGTCAAAAACTGGAAATACAGTTGTTAAGCTCTCGCGCAATCACTACACTCATTACACTTCAGAATCAGAATTCGTTTAATCGCCATGCAAGATACTTAAACATGGAATTTACTTCTGCAGTTGTTACCGCTTTTTCTCCGGTTCTGCCACTTGGCGCTGTCGCATTAGTGTTGTTTTTTGTTTGCCTTGATTCACCGTGAAAAAGAATCACCTGCCAGGTTCATGCATGATAATGATACTAGATTAGCATTCATGAGGTCCTTTGCATTGACCATTTATGGTTAAAAATGGGCGCGTTCAGGGCGGGGTGCAATGATACTTTACGTACGCACACTTGTGGTTAAGCTGTGATTTATAAAGCGAACATTGACTACAGGTGTGCGTATGCACGGTTTTATAAATCTGAATTTTTGTGTGCGTACGCCAATTTACGCTTTTGGGCGTACGCACACTTTTAGTAAGAATTCTACGCACTCCTTTATAAATGAGACCCCAGATGAAGCATTTGAAAGCCTCACCACATATTGTCTAAATCAAACAGGAAAGGACATCTAAAGAAGGTCTTTGGCCCGTGTGGGGATCGAACCCACGACCTTGGCGTTATTAGCACCACGCTCTGACCAACTGAGCTAACCGGCCACACCTGCTGTACTGACGGACCAGAGCTGCTTTGTTGACAGGCCAGAGCTGCCGAGCCAACCTCTCCAGACGCAGATAGTGCCTTTTGAATGCCTGTCAAATTACCCTTTCATTAGGAAACGGAAGCTATTTTGGTCATAAAAAATATAAAAAAACACAACTGCCCTGTGTGAGGCTTGAACTCACAACCTTAAAATTATGAGACTGACGCTCTGCCTACTGTGGGCCCTGCCCTGTGCGAAACCTCGTCCTCGAGGTCAGGCTTAATGCCGTGACCAACACAGAATAGTTCAGCAAGCGCCGCAACTAGTTTTGAACAAAGATCACCCCAACAGGGACTTGAACCCTGGACCCTTAGGTTAAAAGTCTGATGCTCTGCCAACTGAGCTATCCAGGCCCTGTAGGGGAGACCGACGACACTGAAAGATGTCATCCTTACAAATCTTGAACATAGCTCTCGTCAACGCCGTGTCGGGTAGGAAGGAAAAGAGTGGCAGCCATGGTTACATTTGATCGGGGTGGCTCAATGAGGTTGAAGGCGGTGGGGCGTCCGAGGCTCTTTTGAAGACTCTGAAGTCAAAGCGTGGTTGCGCCTCAGGGATCACAAGACTGAGGGACAATCTCAAATCTGACGTTGTGCTATCTGTGGCTGAAACGCATGAGCCTCAAGCCCTACTGGCCAAGTGGATGGGGCGCTGGCCTCATACTGCTGAGATTGTGGATTTGCAACACCGCAACAGCAGCAGAATGGCACAGCAGCAGCGTGCTCTGCCCATAACCCAGAGGTCGATGAATCAAAATAATCCTCTGTTATGAGACTTTTGACCTTCACGGTCTCTTGGGCTTTAAGTCTTTGCCAGACTCCGAACCACCAATACCACCAATGCCCACACAGCACCACCTGGGTCACAGCGCCTCAAGCAGGGACAGGAAGGCCGGACCATCGGATAAAAGGCTGCTACGCAGCACCCTTCAGCAATCTTGGAGCAGAGGTCGCCCGAACAGGGACTTGAACCCTGGACCCTCAGATTAAAAGTCTGATGCTCTGCCGACTGAGCTATCCAGGCCCCGTAGGTCACGGCTGACACTGAGGGACCCCATCCTTACCAATCCTGAACAAAGCTCTCACCAATACCATGTCAGGGAGGAAGGAAAAGCGTGGTAGCCATGGTTACGTTTGATCGGGCTGGATCAATGAGGTTGAAGGCGGCTGGTGTCTGAGGTTCTTCTGAAGAATCTGAAGTCAAAGCGTGGTTGCGCCTCAGCGATCACGAGACTGAGGGTCAATCCCAATTCTAGGTCTTACCCCATCATTTCACCCCTTCGTATTACCCTCTGCCCTCGTCCCTTAAAACTAAGCTTAAGGGCTGAGGGGTGAAAAACACCGACCCCTTGGTGTGAGCCTCTCATGCTGTTTTCTCCCAACCTCCCAATTTCTCTCTCTCTCACAAGGAATCACTACTGCTTCCGCACCTCAGCCCGCACACTTCCACAGCCGCTTGGCAGATTATTTTTCACACTCAGGTCCAAGGGGAGAGCGCGAACGCAGTCCACCACTACCAGAAATTTTGCGGTCGAGATTCCCGCATTTGGGGAATTCGCAAAGGTCAGCACGGCCGGAGTGCAATGGCCGAGCCTCACTCTGGGTGAACCTCCTTCGTGATCAAGGTGTCTCCCCTGCCAGGTAAGTATGAGTTGCAAAGGAGATGGGTCCCCTCAGCCGGCTGCCAGGGCTGCCGCAGGCACTCGTGGTAAGCAGACGGGGAGCGAAAACAACCAATGGAAGGGGTGGGCAGAAAACCGTAGGCCCCCTCCCTCCCTCCCCAAGCCACGCCTCCCACTCACCCATCCCCCCCACCCACGTGGTGTGAGCTTTCCATGTTGTTTTCTCCCAAAGTGGCTGAGCGTGTCAAAGAGCCTATTTAGTAAACATGATATCCTGAGTTCAAATCTCAGCAGTGCCTTTTCTGGCCAAGGTCTCTCAGGTGTTAAGGTTCCTGGGCACTTTAGCCCTGCAACTTAGGCCATCATGTTTTGACGGTAGGCTCCAAAGACTCCCTGGTGGTCTAGTGGCTAGGATGCGGCGCTCTCACCGCCGCGGCCCGGGTTCGATTCCCGGCCAGGGAAGAGTCTCCTCAAACCCTTTTTAACCCTCACGCTGTTGTCAGTGTCTGCATTGCTTGTGCTGTCTCCATGCCTTTGTGACCTATTGCATTGTGTGCATTGTCTGTCACCACAACCTTCCCCCGCCCCCCCAAACGCAAGGTTGTGAATGGTGAAGACAATCTTTCGCTTTCTTCATTTTTGGATCGTGAGAAGTTACGAATGTGGCCTAAACAAAGTTAGACCTGAGGAGGGGGGGCGTGCCTTTCCTGTGGCCTCTCCTGAACTATGGATGTATCTTCCCCTGCCCAGTAGGCAGGCCCCTCAACTGTCCTCTTTGAACTCACATTGTCAGTGTCTTGCCGAAGCTGATAGGTTGCGCAGGACTACATGTGATTCTCTCAACGGCCTGACGCAGTTTAACTTCTCAAGACAAAACAGCCCTTTCTCATGGTTCTGCATTGGCCGGGAATCGAACCCGGGTCAACTGCTTGGAAGGCAGCTATGCTTTCCACTATACCACCAATGCCCACACAGCACCACCTGGGTCACAGCGCCTCAAGCAGGGACAGGAAGGCCGGACCATCGGATAAAAGGCTGCTACGCAGCACGCATCAGCAGGCTTGGAGCAGAGGTCGCCCGAACAGGGACTTGAACCCTGGACCCTCAGATTAAAAGTCTGATGCTCTACCGACTGAGCTTTCCAGGCTCCGTACGTCAGGGCTGACACTGAGGGACCCCATCCTTACCAATCAGAATCAGAATCAGAATGGGGGTTTATTCGCTATGCAAGATAAACAAACATAGAATTTACTTTGGCAGGAATGAGCAAACATAGAACATAAATGTGGCCTACTAATAAAATGAAAATGAATACAATGTAAAGATACACTGCAGATGTGATACATATAGACAAGGAATACAAATGTTACAAATAATACAAATGATGCGAGTAGTGCAAATGATACAGGTAACATGGAATACAAATGTTACAAATAATACAAATGATGCGAGATGATGCGGAACACAACAGGAGGGCTAGGAGACGTTTGACCTTTACGGTCTCTTGGGCTTTAAGTCTTTGCCAGACTACGAAGTGCCATGGTCAGCAAGGGGAATTAGCTCAAATGGTAGCGCGCTCGCTTACCATGCGAGAAGCAGCGGGATCGATGCCCGCATTTTCCAAGCTCTTGGTCACCATGGCTTTGTTAGTCTGCAGTCCCTCTCCAGACGCAGATGGAGACCTTTGAACGCCTGTCAAATGACCCCATTCATTTGGAAACGGATGCTATTTTGGTTATTAAAACATAAAAAAATACAACTGACCTGTGTGAGGTTCAAACTCACGACCTTCAGATAATGAGACTGGGTGACAACACTTAGACGTGGGCCAGTGGCGCAATGGATAACGCGTCTGACTACGGATCAGAAGATTCTAGGTTTGACTCCTGGCTGGCTTGAGTCCCTATTTTGCAACTTGGGTGTTTGGGAAACAAGGGAAAATATGTCAAGTAGATGAGCATAGTGTGCCACCCTCAAAGAATAGGCGTTATGACGTTATCTACCATTTAACTCTCCTTTACTTTATGTACTATGTTGCTTTCGCATACTCTTAGATCCTAACCTTCATTTTTGATAGGATCCCCTCTATCGTGTACTTTGTATTTTTGTATATTTGAAACTGTTACTCTGAGGGCTGTAGTGTTCCCTGCTGCTGTTGCAAACTGCAATGACCACCCTGCGGAACAAATAAAGGATTATCTTATCTTATCTAGCACACCAACATTCACAACCCTGCCCCGTGAGAGGCTCAAACTCACAAACACGCACTGCAGCCTGCGCCATCGAGTCAGCTGCATTGCTCCACCCCTCTTACCACCCAGTAGAGCAGATCAATGACAGCCTCCAGCCCCAGTGGCCTAATGGATAAGGCACTGGCCTCCTAAGCCAGGGATTGTGGGTTCAAGTCCCATCTGGGGTGACAGGCAGCAGAGTGGTGCAGCGGAAGCGTGCTGGGCCCATAACCCAGCGGTCGATGGATCTAAACCATCCTCTGCTATGAGATTTTGAACACCCACGCTCTCCTGACCTTTACTGCTTGCGCTGTCTTTTGCCCCACACTTACATTGTCTCAGGGGTCGTTGGAACCCACAAGATCATCTGCCATCTCCATTAACCCACATTCTATGAAAAACATATTGAAGCTGAATCTGGTACCAGGGCTCTGGAGAAAGGACAGGTTTGTCCAGTCGTTCGGTTGTTTCAATGAGACAGGCTTGCGCACCAGGTCCAGCGTCGCAATCGTCTCAGCCTGGACCAGTCACCCCTTTTCGAGCAGACAACAAATTGCAAACCTCACAGGTTTACCAAAGCCCTGATGAAGCATTTGAAAGCCTCACCACATATTGTCTAAATCAAACAGGAAATGACATTTAAAGAAGGTCTTTGGCTCGTGCGGGTATCGAACCCAGAACCTTGGCATTATTAGCACCACGCTCTGACCAACTGAGCTAACCGGCCACACCTGCTCTGCTACCGGGCCAGAGCTGCTTTGTTGACAGGCCAGAGCTGCCGAGCCAACCTCTCCAGACGCAGATGGTGCCCTTTGAACACCTGTCAAACGACCCTTTCATTTGGAAACGGATGCTATTTTGGTTATGAAAAAAAACAACTACCCTGTGTGAGGTTCGAACTCACGGCCTTCAGATTATGAGACTGACGCACTGCTTACTGCGCCAACAAGGCTTGGAGGCTAGCAAGGCCCCTCCCCCCAGACAGTTTTAATGAAACGCGTGAGCCTGACAAAATGACAACAAAAAGACAAACCTTCCTGTTACCTGTGGGATAGGAGAGTGTGAGCAAATGCCCTCTTCTCTCAAGTATTGTGGGTTTAACTCCAAGCTCAGTCAGCGAGCAGTGAGGCGAAAGGATGTTGGTTCGAGTCCGTGGTTGTTTCTGATGTGGGCCCTGCCCTGTTCGAAAAGGACCTGCCCCGACCATCAGAGTTGAAGACACTGGAAAATCTCTTCCTCGTGCTTCTCAGAGAGGATCCGTGGCTTAGTAGGTCAAAGCACCTGTTTAGTAAACAGGAAATCCTGAGTTCCAATCTCAGCAGTGCCTTTATTTTGGCCAAGGTCTCCCAGGAGTTCCACACCCTGGGCACTTTAGCCCTGCAACTAGGTGCTCATGTTTTGACAGCAACTGACAAATCCTCCCTGGTGGTCTAGTGGCTAGGATTCGGCGCTTTCACCGCCGCGGCCCGGGTTCGATTCCCGGTCAGGGAAATCTCTCTATGGAAGAACTTTTCAACCCTCAAGCTGTTGTCGGCGGTTAAATTCCATGCGATGACTCCATGTCATTGTGACACTTTAACTTTACAAGATAAAACAACGGGTCAGTTGCTTGGAAGGAACCACCTTGACATTGTGCTATCTGTAGCTGAAACGCATTAGCCTCAAGCCCTACTGGCCAAGTGGATGGGGCGCTGGCCTCATACTGCTGAGATTGTGGGTTTGCAACAGCAGCAGAGTGGCACAACAGCAGCAGAGTGGCGCAGCGGGAGCGTGCTGGGCCCATAACCCAAAGGTCTATGGATCGAAACCATCCTCTGCTATGTGACTTTTGACCTTCACGGTGTCTTGGGCTTTAAGTCTTGGCCAGACTCCGAAGTGGTAGGGTCAGCAAGGGGAATTTTCTCAAATGGTAGAGCACTTGCTTAGCATGCGAGAAGTAGCGGGATCGATGCCCATATTCTCCAAGCTCTTGGTCACCATGGCTTTCTTAGTACCGCTCTGGTTGCGGGGCCTGCAGTCCCTCTCCAGACGCAGATAGCGACCTTTGCCCCACACTTGCGTTGTCACGGGGGTCGTTTGAACACACAATATCATCTGCCTTGTCCATCCTGCTTTGTCCATCCTTGTAAACTGCAATTTCCACCCCCTGGAGGACAAATAAAGGTTCATCTAATCTAATCTAAGGCAACGCAGGAATTTCAGGTAGTCGAAAGTGTCTTTCAGCAAGCTGAAAGTGTTTTTCAGCAAGGAACAGTCAGGGTGGTTTGAGGCAAACCTTCCCAGCGCTGGTTCTCAGGCTTCCTGCTCAGCATGTTTCAGACCTGAGCGTACAAGCGGCACCAGGGTAGCTAACTTGGCGTTTCAGAAAACTACAGGCCAACTCCAACGAGCTGCAACTCACTCATTGGGCATAATTGGAATTTGACAAAAGCAGAATGAAGTTTCTGCCCAGTTTCGAACCAGGGACCATCCATGTGTAAGGCGAACGTAATAACCACTACAGTACAGAAACCAACTGCTTAATAGAGCGGGAAAACCAAGAAAAAACTACAAACTGTTCCGAAATGGTGGCTGTTCATAAAATAAAACTAGCGCGAAAGATTTCTGAACGTGGCCGGGGCTCTCGATGATGGTTTTAATGACACAAGGGCGGTGTGAGTAATACAATAAAATCATTCTACTCCAAGTTTCCATATCACGAAACGTCTTCGCAGCATGGCAGTGGGTCTTATCGACCGAAGGGAGCGCGAGTGTGGCCTGGTGGACAATTCAGATTTCAGCTGTCTTTGGTGACAAGGGGGCAGTGAAGCAAGTGACGAGGTGGCCGAGTGGTTAAGGCGATGGACTGCTAATCTATTGTGCCCTGCACGTGTGAGATTTCGAATCTCATCCTCGTAGGAAAGCCGTATTCATGAAGCGCCCACTTTTTTGGAAGTTCAACTTCTTCCGTCGCTTGGCGCATCATGCTCCTACCGAATCTGCGTATGCGCCGCAAGATGATGGTGCCCGTTGGGGGACGGCTTGCTCCTAGGTGACATCTTCGATGTGTCGGCAGATTATTTCATCAGACTTTCCCTTGGTGTGAGTTGCGTCAAGCTTGTACTTCCTTCACTAAACCACGGTGCCTCGTACTCTAACGAGCAGAAGAGATTATCCACCCTCTTCAACTCTGATGGTCTGCGGGCAGGACCAAGATCCGAAACAAAACTGAAAAAGAGCTTGTCCTTGGGTGGGCTCGAACCACCATCCTTTCGGTATACAGCCGAACGTGCTAACCAATTGCGCTACAAAGACCCTCCCACTGCCTCAGGATTCACCATACAACTATGTGAAGAGATGACCTCAGTCATCCGAGTAGCAATGCGAAGGCTGTGATGGCGAAGCGGGAACCGAAAGGGGCAAAATCAGTCCCTTCTCCCCGTCAGGGAATTGAACCCTGGTCTCCCGCGTGACAGGGGGGGATACTGACCACTATACTAACGAGGACACAAGAACAGTCGCAGTTTTCCATCGGAGATCACCATCAACTCAAGGGCCCAGAATGGAAGGCGGGAATCCACAAGGAAGATGGGGCTGGGCAACATGTCACTGTTTTTTCTCATCTGGATGTCCTCAAAAAGTTTACAACGCGGTCAAACCAACTCAAAGACAAGGATGTCGACCGCAAAAGCCATGCATTGGCCGGGAATCGAACCCGGGCCTCGCGCATGGCAGGCGAGAATTCTGCCACTGAACCACCAATGCCACCGTTTAAGCTGTCTATGAAGTCACGTGACACGAGTCACTCTCACCGTTACGCCTAGGCGAGAGGATGGAGACGTGCCAAATTGCACCAAGAGCCAAACTGATGCGCAGTGTCTGTAACGGGGATTTCCACCAGTCTAGGTGGCTGTGGTTCCATGGTGAAACGGTCAGCACTCTGGGCTCTGAATCCAGCGATCCGAGTTCAAATCACGGTGGAACCTGGGTCGGTGGTCGAGGAAGCTTTACTTTTTATCAAGTCATAATCACAAGTATCAGGATTCACCATACAACTATGTGAAGAGTGAAGGTATGTCCTCAGTCATCCGAGTAGGGATGCGAAGGCTGTGATGGCGAAGCAGGAACCGAAAGAGGCAAAAACAGACCCTTCTCCTCGTCAGGGAATTGAACCCTGGCATCCCGCGTGACAGGCGGGGATACTAACCACTATACTAACGAGGACACAAGAATAGTCGCAGTTTTCCATCGGAGATCACCATCAACTCAAGGGCCCTGAATGGAAGGCGGGAATCCACGTGGTAGATGGGGCTGGGCAACATGTCAATGTTTTTCCACATCTGAGGGGTATTGCACAAAAGTAGAATCAAGAAATCCAGGATAACTGATCAAGCGCGGCTTTATCTAGTCTGGTCGGCGCATCCTGGCTTAATTGGTTGCACGTTTCCCAAACCAGGATGAAAAGGCGCCGCTATGTCAAGCCAGGTGTTGGTAGTCGGGATAAATGCCTTTTTACAGCATTTTTTTATAGACCTCGCGATCGTTCACAGAATCAACGATCAGAACATGGACAAGAGTTGCGCAACATATTTCACAGCCGCAGAACAACAGCTCCTGATGGAGTTCTATGAGGAGGAGAAGGATAGTTGTTAGCTGGAGACGACAGGGGACAGGGCTTTTTAAAATGACTATCTTAGAGTTTCCCTTTGTTGGAACAGATTTATGTTCCAACTAGGGCTGCCACAAACGATTATTTTGATAGTCGACTAATCACCTCTTGTAGGAAAGTAGGCATTTCTACATGGCTTGGAGAAAGGCTTGCTCTCTTTTAAGAGCAGATGTTTCCTGCTGCAGAGAAAATCCGCTCCGTTGGGGTGGAGGTTGCAGGGAGGCAAAGAAACATTTGAGATATTTTTGACACTGAAACGTAACTATGAGTAAGTAGCAAGAAAGCTAACTGTTTACCCTAATATTGGCAGCTAACTAGCCGGTTAACTCCATCCAAAATTAGATGTTTTCTTTTCAGATGCTCATGCATAGCCGTTGTGCTTCCATGAAATACAAGTTCAGCTTTGCAACTGTTGCACTGCACGCTTTTCTCGCCACTTAAAAAAAAACGCTCCCACACTTTGGAGCTTCGTTTCCGGCTAGCCACAATACTGTTATAGATACATTTATGGTAAAGTCGGGCCTGATGCCGATTATCACTACTGTGCAACTGCGTAGGTGTGTGGGTGTGTGTTAGAGACAGAACTACTAAATTAGTTTTTGTTCGATTTTGTTCGTTTTGGCCCTGAATGGAAGACGTGAATCCACGTGGCAGGTAGGGCAGCATTTCATGGCGCATATTCTTTGAGGGTGGCACATTATGCTCATCTACTTGACAGACATATTTTCCCTTCTTTCCCAAACACCCAAGGTGCAAAAATGACACTCGAGCCAGCCAGGAGTCGAACCTAGAATCTTCTGATCCGTAGTCAGACGCGTTATCCATTGCGCCACTAGCCCACGTCTAAGTGTTGTCACCCAGTCTCATTATCTGAAGGTCGTGAATTTGAACCTCACACGGGTCAGTTGTAATTTTTTGTTTTAATAACCAAAATAGCATCCGTTTCCAAATGAAAGGGGTCATTTGAAAGGTGTTCAAAGGTCTCCATCTGCGTCTGGAGAGGGACTGCAGACCCCGCACCGGAGCGGTACTAAAAAAGCCATGCTGACCCTACCACTTCGGAGTCTGGCAAAGACTTAAAGCCCAAGAGACCATGAATGTCAAACGTCTTATAGCAGAGGATGGTTTCGATCCATCAACCTCTGGGTTATGGGCCCAGCACGCTGACGCTGCGCCACTTTGCTGCTGTTGCAGTGTTGCAAACCCACAATCTCAGCAGCATGAGGCCAGTGCCCCATCCATTTGGCCAGTAGGGCTTGAGGCTCATGCGTTTCAGCCACAGATAGCACAACGTCAGAATTGAGATTGTCCCTCAGTCTCGTGATCGCTGAGGCGCAACCACGCTTTGACTTCAGAGTCTTCAAAAGAGCCTCAAACTTAACCAACCATGGCTGCCACTCTTTTCCTTCCTCCATGACATGGTGTTGACGAGAGCTATGTTCAGGATTTGTAAGTCTCCCCTACAGGGTCTGGATTGCTCAGTCGGCAGAGCATCAAACTTTAAATCTGAGGGTCCAGGGTTCAAGTACCTGTTCGGGCAATGTGTGTTCCGAACTTGTTGCGGTGCTTGCTGAGGTGTTCTGAATTGGTCACGGCAATAAGCCTCACCTCGAGGACGATACAGTGGCCTTTTATCTGAGGGTCCGGAGTTCCTGGTTCCTTCCAAGAAACTGACCCGGCATTGATTACAGGCTAATGCAGAACCGTGAAAGGGCGTTGTTTTATCTTGTAAAGTTAAAGTGTCACAATGACATGGAGTCAGCACATGGAATTTAAACCCTGACAACAGCTTGAGGGTTGAAAAGATCTTCCATAGAGAGATTTCGCTGACCGGGAATCGAACCCAGGCCGCAGCGGTGAAAGCGCCGAATCCTAGCCACTAGACCACCAGGGAGACTTTGTCTGACTAGTTGCAGGGCTAAAGTGCCCAGGCTGAGGAACTCCTGGGAGACCTTGGCCAAGATAAAGGCACCGCTGAGATCTGAACTCAGGATTTCCTGTTTACTAAACAGGTGCTTTGACCAACTAAGCCACGGCGCCTCTCTGAGAACCAGGAGGAAGAGATTTGCCAGCGTCTTCACATCTGATGGTCGGGACAGGTCCTTTTCGCACACAGGGCAGGGCCCACATCAGAAACAAACACGGACTCGAACCACCATCCTTTCGCCTCACTGCTCGCTGACTGAGCTTGGAGTTAAACCCACAATACTTGAGAGAAGAGGGCATTTGCTCACACTCTCCTATCCCACAGGTAACAGGAAGGTTTGTCTTTTTGTTGTTGTCATTTTGTCAGGCTCACGTGCTTCAGCCAAACTGCCTGGGGGGAGGTGCCCTTGTTGGCGCAGTAGGCAGCGTGTCAGTCTCATAATCTGAAGGTTGTGAATTTGAACCTCCCACAGGTCAGTTGTATTCTTGACTGTTTTAAACTGTTACTCTGAGGGCTGTAGTGTTCCCTGCTGCTATTGCAAACTGCAATGACCACCCTGCGAACAAATAAAGGATTATCTTATCTTATCTAGTACACCAACATTCACAACCCTGCCCCGTGAGAGGCTCAAACTCACAAACACACACTGCAGCCTGCGCCATCGATTCAGCTGCATTGCTCAACCCCTCCTAACACCCAGTGGAGCGGAGTAGTGACAGCCTCCAGCCCCAGTGGCCTAATGGATAAGCCAGGGATTGTGGGTTCAAGTCCCATCTGGGGTGACAGG
This sequence comes from Neosalanx taihuensis, assembly GCA_030340665.1. NCBI lineage: Eukaryota > Metazoa > Chordata > Actinopteri > Osmeriformes > Salangidae > Neosalanx > Neosalanx taihuensis. The sequence goes on along the minus strand of JARGSH010000050.1, from coordinate 5,387,477 downwards.
CTTATTGTAAACTCGCTAAAACAACAGCCACTTTCTTACCCTTCGATAGCTGTAGTCAGTAATGCACCCTGTGAGCCCATCAATGTCCTCTCTATGTGGCTTGCAGAGTACATCCCAGTCTGTTACCTCGTAACATTCCTGCAGTGTCCCATAGGCCTCCTCTGACCATCTCCTCACTGTCTTTGTGGTCACAGGCTGCCGCTTGACCAGGGGCACGAAACAGGGTCTGAGGTGGACCAGGTTGTGGTCTGACTGACCCAGGGGGGGGAGGGAGGAAGAGATGTATGCGTCCTCAGCGTTGGCATTAAGGTGGTCCAGTGTCCTCTCCTCTCTAGTTGGACAACTCACATACTGGGTGAAGGTGGACAGGGTTGATGAGACACTGACATAGTTGAAGTTGCCTGATGTTACTATCAGTGCGTTGGGGTGCTTGGTCTGAAGTTGCGCAATTTCCTTATTGTCCAATTAACATAGCAAAGAAAGCCTTCAGTCTATTATGTATTTGAAAGACTTCAGTCTATTATGTAGTCTATTTGCCAACATCGTACCGTACAGGGCTTGCCTTTTAAAATGGGCTCATCTGGGATTTGAACCTAGGATCTCTCGCACCCTAAGCAAGAATCCTACCCCTAGACCAACGAGCCAACTTGATGGGTATTTATCAGTTAAAAGCTACTATTAAAAGGGGGGAAGAAGGGCTAGAATTGGTGCTTTCACAGCCACTCCATCAGTTTAAACGAGAAACGAGTCTGTATACCTCTTTCAAAATAGGGTCTCCTTGCTTTGTCTGCTATCCTGCGGTTGGACAGGAAATAGTTTAAACCGCAAAAAAAAGAAAGATTAACAAAGTAAAACTCCTTCAAGCCAGATTTGATCTCCAAATACACATAGTACAGTCCATCGCTCTACCAACTGAGCTATCAAAGGGTAGGTAGGTAGCTGGTAGTTTGGCATGGTAGGCATGAAACACTCCAGTCCTCCTCGAATTGAGATAGCAAAGAAAGCCGTTAGTCTAAATTGGATTTTCCAACAACGTATCATCCAGGGCTTGCCTGGCATTGTAAAATGGACTGGTCCGGGATTTGAACCCGGGACCTCTCGCACCCGAAGCAAGAATCATACCCCTAGACCAACGAGCCAATTTGGTGGACAATCTTCAGTTAAATGCTACTCTTAGAGGAGGGGAAGAAGGGCTAGAATCTGTGCTTTCACAGCCACGCCGCTTGTCCAGGGGCACGAAACAGGGTCTGAGGTGGACCAGGTTGGGGTCTGACCGACCCAGTGGGAGGAGGGAGGAAGAGATGTATGCGTCGTTAGCGTTGGCATACAGCAGGTCCAGTGTCCTCTCCTCTCTAGTTGGACAACTCACATACTGGGTGAAGGTGGACAGCGTTGATGAGACTCTGACATAGTTGAAGTCGCCTGATGTTACTATCAGTGTGTTGGGGTGCTTGGTCTGAAGTTGCGCAATTTCCTTATGAATGGCATTGCATGCCGTAGTCTGCTTTATTTCTGGATACATTCCTGAGTTACGGTAAGACTGCTGGATCTGGCTGCTTGTTGGGGCAGCGCTCCAAACAAGAAGGACCAAAACTTGTTTACTACAGAAGGGAACATGAGTTGTGCTTGTAAGGTTGTACCTTTGTCGTCACTAACACGCGCGACCATAACAGCCTTTGCATCGCACCTCCTCAAAAAGTTATGTAACAAATCTTTTGGTATGAGGGGACTGAGCTCTCAGCACATGCGTGGTCATCGGCTAATGCTTGACCTGGTGCCAGTGGACATCGTACTGCGATGGTCTACAAACCCTGGATATGTTCACCCTTTGGATGTCGGTCTCCCTGATGGACAAGGAGCGAGTTCCCGGTCCCTGTCCTCATCCTCCTGTCTGTGATGCTGCGCCAATCATGGGCCCAATCACTGTGGCTGCCTAAACTGATTTTGTGCTACCTCAGACCCATGTTTAGCATTGAGTTTTAATGTTTCAATGACCAATTCACTCTTTCTAGAGATATGACCGTTTAGCCTGTGTTCTGCTCCACTCTTTTACCAACCATGCCTGGAGGACAGGATCCCTCACTGAATTGCTCCTTCCAAGGTTTCTTAAATTTTTTCTCCCTAGTGAGTTTTTCTGGAAGTTTTTCCTTGTCTTCCTTAAGGATTTAGGTTGGTTGAGGGGAAGTTCTATGGGCACATGTGAAACCCTTTGTGACATTGATTGTAAAAAGGGCTATACAAGCTGATTAATAGGCTTTCAAAAATGGAGCTTCGATGTTGTCATTTAAACCAAGTTGACCGCGTGGCCTAATGGATAAGGCGTCTGACTTCGAATCAGAAGATTAAGGGTTCGAGTCCCTTCGTGGTTATTGTCAGCCTGATGTTGGCGAGTCGTAACTGTGGTTGATAACAATGTAATTGGCCTGACAGATCAGTTTGTTGAATCTGTTGGCGTCCGCCGTCCTCAACCTACTGCCCCAGCAGGAAACAGCATAGAGGATAGCACTATCCACCACAGACTCATAAAACATCCTCAACATTGTCTGGCAGACGTTGAAGGACCTCAGCCTCCTCAGGAAGTAGAGGCAGCTCTGGCCCTTCTTGTAGACGGCTGGAGTGTTCGCACTAACCGCCTGAATGGAAACAGGGGTCACTGTTGTCCTGGTCCTTCTCAGGTCGATGAACCCCTCCTTGCACTCTGCCGCATTGATGATTCTGATTAGTCTGTAGTTTAGTGGATGAATTGTTCTTCCTGCATTATAAGGTCATGACTTTCTTCGGAGCTCTGACAATTTAATGAAATAGAATGAACACACGCTCATCAAGTTAACATGCCTGAACTCTCATGTTCCTCATCTAAACATGCTGATGCGTAGGCCTCCAAGGGAGACTGAACCGACTTTAACAGTTGCGCAGTTGCGCATTACATTTACATTTATACATTTATTCATTCAGCAGACACTTGTATCCAAAGCGCCTTACAAGAGAGAGCATTACAAAAGAGCATCGGTCACTGATCATAGCAGGGTTAAACTTACAGTCCCCAAGCATAGTGGGTTTATGAAACATAAACAAACATAAACAACAGATTATGAAACATATATCGTGAGAAACCAATAAGAGAAAGAAAAAGTGACAGTGGTTTTGTTTTCAGTGGTTTCAGTACGCAGAAGGAAGTAAAATAAAGCAACTTGGCTTTAGTGCAGAGGAGGAAGATGACCATCGAAAAACGTTTTTGTTATGTTCGATCAGCACTTTTATGATCCCCACACGGGCCAAAGACCTTCTTTAGATGTCATTTCCTGTTTGATTTAGACAATATGTGGTGAGGCTTTCAAATGCTTCATCAGGGCTTTTGGTAAACCCGTGAGGTTTGCAAATTGCTGTCTGCTGCTTAGCTCCAGGGCTAAAGTGCCCAGGAAGAGAAACTCCTGGGAGACCAAAAGAAAGGCACCGCTGAGATTTGAACTCAGGATCTCCTGTTTACTAAACAGGCGCTTTGACCAACTAAGCCACGGCGCCTGTGCGAGGAAGACGAGGAAGAGATGCTTCACCATCTTCAACTCTGATGGTCGGTACAGGTCCTTTTCGCACACAGGGCAGGACCCACATCAGAAACAAAGACAGACTCGAACCACCATCCTTTCGCTTCACTGCTCGCTGACTGAGCTTGGAGTTAAACCCACAATACTTGAGAGAAGAGGGTATTTGCTCACATTCCCCTCTCCCACAGGTAACAGGAAGGTTTGTCTTTTTGTTGTTGTCATTTTGTCAGGCTCACGTGCTTCAGCCAAACTGCCTGGGGGGAGGTGCCCTTGTTGGCGCAGTAGGCAGCGCGTCAGTCTCATAATCTGAAGGTTGTGAATTTGAACCTCACACAGGTCAGTTGTATTCTTGACTGTTTTAAACTGTTACTCTGAGGGCTGTAGTGTTCCCTGCTGCTGTTGCAAACTGCAATGACCATCCTGTGGAACAAATAAAGGATTATCTTATCTTATCTAGTACACCAACATTCACAACCCTGCCCCGTGAGAGGCTCAAACTCACAAACACACACTGCAGCCTGCGCCATCAATTCAGCTGCATTGCTCCACCCCTCCTAACACCCAGTGGAGCAGATTAATGACAGCCTCCAGCCTCAGTGGCCTAATGGATAAGGCACTGGCCTCCTAAGCCAGGGATTGTGGATTCAAGTCCCATACATGGTGACAGGCATCTGAGTGGCGCAGCGGAAGCGTGCTGGGCTCATAACCCAGAGGTCGATGGATCGAAACCTTCCTCTGCTGTGAGATTTTAAACACCCACGCTCTCCTGGCCTTTACTGCTTGCGCTGTCTTTTGCCCCACACTTGCATTGTGTCGGGGGTCGTTGGAACACACAAGATCATCTGCCTTGTCCATTAAGGCAACGTAGGAATTTTAGCTAGTTGAAAGTTTTTCAGCAAGCTAACAACAATCAGGGTGGTCTGAGTCAAACCTTCCCAGCGCTGGTTCTCAGGCTTCCTGCTGAGCATGTTTCAGACCTGATCGGGTCCTCGCAGGGATCAGCAGAAGCTACGGAATGAGCGTACAAGCGGCACCAGGGCACCTGACTTGGCGTTTCTGAAAACAGGCCAACTCAAACTAGCCTCAACTTAGTCAGTGGGCATAATTGGAATTTGACAAAAGCAGAATGAAGTTTCTGCCCAGTTTCGAACCAGGGACCATCCATGTGTAAGGCGAACGTAATAACCACTACAGTACAGAAACCAACTGCTTAATAGAGCGGGAAACCAAGAAAAAACAACAAACTTTTCCGAAATGGTGGCTGTTCGTAAAATAAAACGAGCGCGAAAGGTTTCTGAACGTGGCAGGGGCTCTCGATGATGGTTTTAATGACACAAGGGCGGTGTGAGTAATACAATAAAATCGTTCCGCTCCAAGTTTCCATATCACGAAACGTCTTCGCAGCGTGGCAGTGGGTCTTATCGACCGAAGGAAGCGCGAGTGTGGCCTGGTGTACAATTCAAATTTCAGCTGTCGGTGGTGACAAGTGGGCAGTGAAGCAAGTGACGAGGTGGCCGAGTGGTTAAGGCGATGGACTGCTAATCCATTGTGCTCTGCACGCGTGAGTACGAATCTCACCCTCGTCGGAAAGCCATATTCATGAAGCGCCCACTTTTTTGGAAGTTCAACTTCTTCCGTCGCTTGGCGCATCGTGCTCCTACCGAATCTGCGTATGCGCCGCAAGATGATTGTGCCTGTTGGGGGACGGCTTGCTCCTAGGTGACATCTTCGATGTGTTGGCAGATTATGTCATCAGACTTTCCCTTGGTGTGAGTTGCGTCAAGCTTTTACTTCCTTCACTAAACCACGGTGCCTCGTACCCTAACGAGCAGAAGAGATTATCCACCCTCTTCAACTCTGATAGTCTGCAGGCAGGACCAAGATCCAAAACAAACATGAAAAAGAGCTCGTCCTTGGGTGGGCTCGAACCACCATTCTTTCGGTTAACAGCCGAACGCGCTAACCAATTGCGCCGAAAAGACGCTGCCACTTCCTTCCCCATACAATCCTTGTTTGAAAGCAGGTAGCGCAAGCGTGGCCTATAAGACAAGTATGAGCTGGCAGCGTGTGGTGATGACTCAAAAACGGCGTCTGGAATACAAGAACAAAGGTAAAACGTGCGTGAAAGTAAAACTAACGCGATAGGTTTCTGAACGTGGCCGGGGCTCTCAATGATGGTTTTAATGACACAAGGGCGGTGTGAGTAATACAATAAAATCGTTCCGCTCCGATTTTCCACATGGCAAAACGTTTTCGCAGCGTGGCAGTGGGTGTTCGAGATAATATTACTACTGACTAAAGTTAAGAAGGGAGATGTAAACTTTTTGAGGACAGCCAGATGAGGAAAAACATTGACATGTTGCCCAGCCCCTCCTGCCACGCAGATTACCACCTTCCATTCAGGGCCCTTGAGTTGGTGGTGATCCGTAACGGATAGTTGTGTCCTCGTTAGTATAGTGGTTAGTATCCCCGCCTGTCACGCGGGAGACCAGGGTTCAATTCCCTGACGGGAGGAGGGACTGTTATTGATCGTTTTGGTTTCCAACCACTTTGCCAACACAGCGCTACTCGGATGACTGAGGACATACCTTCGCTCCTCACATAGTTGTATGGCGAATCCTGATGCTTGTGAATATGACTCGATAAAAAATGACGAATCCTCGACCTTCCAAGTTCCGCTGAGATTTGAACTCGGATTGTTGGATTCAGAGCACAGAGTGCTGACCATTACACCATGGATCCACAGCTACGTACACTGGTGAAAATCATCGTTACAGACACTGCGCATCAGTTTGGCTTTTGGCGCAATCTGGCACGTTTCCCTGCCCTTGCCTAGGCGTGACGGCGAGAGCGGGTTGTGTCACATGACCTCATAGATAGCCAATATAGTTGCATTGGTGGTTCAAAGTTCTCGTCTGCCATGCGGGAGGCCCAGGTTTGCTTACCAGCCTATGCATGGCTTTAATTTAATGTTGTCATTAAAACCATCATCGAGAGCCCCGACCACGCAAGTTTTCACGCAAGTTTTATTTTTTACGTGGCCAAAATCACTTTTCCCAATATATAAAAAGCCAAACATCAGCCTTTTGTTCTCGTATTCCGGACGCCGTTTTTGAGTCATCGCCACCCGCTGCCAGCTCATACTTGTCTTTAGACCACGCTTGCGCTATCTGATTTCAAGTTTGGATCGTATGAGGTTGACAGTCGGAGGGTCTTTGTGGCGCAATTGTTTAGTGCGTTCGGCTGTTAACCGAAAGGATGGTGGTTCGAGCACACCCACAGACTAGAGTTTTTTTTCATGTTTGTTTCGGATCTTTGTTTTGCCCAGTATGAAAACAGCATGCGCAGACCGTCAGAGTTGAAGAGGGTGGATAATCCCTTCCGCTCGTTAGGGTAAGAGAAGAAGGCCTTCCTGCAAATGCAATCCGTCCCCTTCAGAGGATACAGAATGCAGCCGCTCGTCTGGTTTTCAACCTACCCAGACACTGTCATGTCACCCCACTCCTCATCGCCCTCCACTGGCTTTCCGTCATGGCCCGCGTCAGATTCAAGACCCTGGTGCTGACCTTCCGGGCTGTAAATGGGACTGCCCCGACCTATATCAACTCTCTCCTCCAGCCCTACACCCCCACCCGTCACCTACGGTCATCTGCTGACAACCTTCTAGTGGTACCTCCCCTCAAGAGCGCCTGAGCGCAACACAAACTCTTCCACTGCCTGGCTCCCAAATGGAATCATCTCCCCACCTCCATCAGAAGCACAGACTGCCTTCTCACCTTCAAGAGAAGGCTTAAAACTCACCTATTTAAATAATTTAATGGCACTTAGGAATAGTATGGCACTTAAGGTGACTTTCCAGTGTTGTTTGTTGTATCTCTTGCTTTATGTTCACAATCGTTGTGTTACGCATTTATAGTTCTTCCCTTGGCACTTATTGGTTCTCATGATGTATGATTCACGATCTAAAAAAACCCCACTGTATTGGGGGTCTTTCACGTTGCTTTGCTCATTGACTGATGCTCTTTGTAAAAGCTCTCTCTTGTAAGTCGCTTTGGATAAAAGCGTCTGCTAAATAAATAAATGTAAATGTAAATGTAAGCAAAGGAGCAGACAAGCAATGGAGCAGGCAGGCAATGGAGCAGGCAGGCAATGGAGCAGGCAGGCAGTGGAGCAGGCAGGCAAGCAAAGGAGCATGCAGGCAATGGAGCAGGCAGGCAAGCAAAGGAGCAGGCAGGCAAGCAAAGGAGCAGGCAGGCAAAGGAGCAGGCTGGTAATGGAGCGGGTAGGCAGGCAATGGAGCAGGCAGGCAGGCAGTGGAGCAGGCAGGCAGTGGAGCAGGCAGGCAGTGGATCAGGCAGCCAGGCAGTGGAGCAGGCAGACAAAGGAGCAGGCAGGCAAAGGAGCAGGCTAGTAATGGAGCGGGTAGGCAGGCAATGGAGCAGGTAGGCAGGCAGTGGAGCAGGCAGCCAGGCAGTGGAGCAGGCAGGCAAAGGAGCAGGCAGGCAATGGAGCAGGCAGGCAAGCAAAGGAGCAGGCAGGTAATGGAACAGGCAGGCAATGGAACAGGCGGGTAATGGAGCAGGTAGGCAGTGGAGGAGGCAGGCAAGCAAAGGAGCAAGTAGGCAATGGAGCAGGCAGGTAAGCAAAGGAGCAGGTAGGCAGGCAATGGAGCAGGCAGGCAAGTAAAGGAGCAGGCAGGCAATGGAGCAGGCAGGCAATGGAGCAGGCGGGTAGGCAGGCAATGGAGCAGGCAGGCAATGGAGCAGGCAGGCAAGCAAAGGAGCAGGCAGCAGAGCGACACTCCCATAGGACTCCATAGGAAATAGTGGCGTCTCGACTTCCGGGTAATGGAGCCCTCAATAGTTCCAAACGTTCCTTCCATGGCGCTGTGTTTCTATGGCTGCACAGCAAGAAACTTGGGAGGTAAGTTAATGAAATACCGGCCAATTTTAAAGAATTAAATGTGTTACTTATATCAGAGGTCCTTTATTATCTAGATATCACAATTTATCGGTATGTCCTGGATATAATTAGGTTGTTTTCAGCTATAGCCTGCTAGCTTATTAGCTCGACTTGATCAGCTGTGGAGGGTTATAGCCTCCTGATGTTTTTGTATGAACAGTGATTCATTAACAGTTGTAAATGTACCAGTGTAAAGTTTATTTTTAATATTTACCGTTCAAAAGCAAGTTCACTGCTGTTTGTCCCATAGGAGAACAGGGCAGCGGGAGCTTTGTTTGGAACTATTGAGAGCTACATGAATCACGTGACCGCGCTGGCGGTGAGATCAGAGGTTGTCGCCACTCTGAATATCGCTCTGCACCCATGGATGTATTAATATAACTGGATGTGGTATAGAAAAATGGCGGGCGTTCATTTCAGTGAAGTTGCTCATCTGGCACATAGCTGACATCAATGCTGGACCATGAGTCACACCCCCTGCAGGACTCAGTGTGTGAAGAAGAGATTCCGCAGGTCCTTCCTTCCTGCTGCTGTCAGACTGTTCAATAAACACTGCTGTCCATAGCCACTACCAGGTGCAATATATGGATGTATCTGGTAGGCTTATACTGTGGATTAGTGATACATCTGGAATAATGATGTAGTTTGTTAGTGCTCCTAGTGATCATCTAGTGTTTTAGCTTGTTTTTAAACAGACCCTGCTGCACCTTAGCCTTTGGCACAATTTTCATGTGTGTGGTTCTAGTTGACTCTTAGTGAAATGTTGGTTGTTGGTTGTGTAGCCTATCTCAGAAGCTGTGGCCTTTATAGCCTCCAGCTCTCACTGACATGGTTAAAGTGGACGTTTTTGTCTACTTATTTGGAAACAGCAGAGGTAAAATTAGAAATGTTTACCACAACATGGACTTGAGCCAGATGTTATCTCTTACAGTTACAGTTGACAGACGCTTTTATCCAAAGCGACTTACACCAAGTACAGGGACATTCTCCCTGAGGCAAGTAGGGTGAAGTGCCTTGCCCAAGGACAGTTGCAGAGCTGGTTAAAGTGCACATATCATTTAGTCAAGTACAAATACTCATGTTTAAAAAGCCTGGTGAAAGAATTTAAACAATATGACGCATAGAGGGGATTATCAGTTAACAATGAAAAAAAGTTTAAAAAGTTTTAAACTTTTGTTTCTAAGGTATACTTGAAATGAACACCTAAGAAATTGGTGTCGTAAAATATTTATACAAAGTTCAGTCTTTAATGTAACCAAAGGTAAAAATGCATTTAAAAGTAAATTATGAGGGACAAATATGTTAATTAAGGTCAACCATCAGAGACCTATTTAATTCTGGCCCCTGTAATATTGTTAGCTAGAACTGAGCTCTTTCAGGTCTTAATTATCTACTGCACTCACAAAATGCATCTGTAAGTGTCTGTTGAAATGATTTACTGTAAATGTATTTGCGGGTTATGGGGACTTCGGTTTTGACCAAAAGAATCATTCTGAGGTATAAAGCTTTTAGTTACATATATAGTAAATAAATAGAGCGCACATACAGAAAACCACAAGGACAAAACCCTTAATGATATGAGACAGGACTAATGGAGAAAAATAGTGAGAACAGGAGAAAAGTGCCTATGAAGTGGCCTAATGCAGGAAGGTTTTGTATCCCAAAGTTTCCACTTGGACAAACAGACAAACAGGCCTAAACTCCCCAATCCAGCCCTCATTCAACAGTTTCCTGAAGACGCTCACCCTCCCCCCATCCCAGATGGTACGATCCTCCTCACACTCCTTCACACTGCACTCCTTCAAAGCCATGCATGCATACAAACATGAAAAGAATACAATTATAGAAACACATGTGCAAATAGTTTGAAATTCATACTGTTGTGGATTCAAAACTGAGATACGGGAGTAAATATGAGGTTATTTTGTCATTTATTGCAGAGAACATGATGCATTCATAATGAACAGACACATCAAGTATGAATTAAGGCCTTCATGAGAATGTAGTCTGACAGCAAGCTGCACAGACCATTATCTGACTCTGTCCTTAAGAAACAGGTTTTGTAATCCACAAGAAAATGAGGTGTTTGTTGGGTGATTGGTCAGAGACCATGGGGAGGGGATGTGAGGTGTCCAATTAGATGTCCAAAGTGTTCGTGGTGGCTCATAGGGGGTTGTTCAGAAATCTGGTGAGGGAGAGAGAGAGAGAAATCCAGAGACAGTTGACAGGTGAAAGGTAGGAGAGGGTCTTTTCCAGATTTAGAGAGTGGGGTGGGTGAAGTCTGGATACAGGGTGGGCCAGGGGCTTGTGGGGTGGGTGAAGTCTGGATACAGGGTGGGCCAGGGGCTTGTGGGGTGGGTGAAGTCTGGATACAGGGTGGGCCAGGGGCTTGTGGGGTGGGTGAAGTCTGGATACAGGGTGGGCCAGGGGCTTGTGGGGTGGGTGAAGTGTGGATACAGGGTGGGCCAGGGGCTTGTGGGGTGGGTGAAGTCTGGATACAGGGTGGGCCAGGGGCTTGTGGGGTGGGTGAAGTCTGGATACAGGGTGGGCCAGGGGCTTGTGGGGTGGGTGAAGTGTGGATACAGGGTGGGCCAGGGGCTTGTGGGGTGGGTGAAGTGTGGATACAGGGTGGGCCAGGGGCTTGTGGGGTGGGTGAAGTCTGGATACAGGGTGGGCCAGGGGCTTGTGGGGTGGGTGAAGTCTGGATACAGGGTGGGCCAGGGGCTTGTGGGGTGGGTGAAGTGTGGATACAGGGTGGGCCAGGGGCTTGTGGGGTGGGTGAAGTCTGGATACAGGGTGGGCCAGGGGCTTGTGGGGTGGGTGAAGTCTGGATACAGGGTGGGCCAGGGGCTTGTGGGGTGGGTGAAGTGTGGATACAGGGTGGGCCAGGGGCTTGTGGGGTGGGTGAAGTGTGGATACAGGGTGGGCCAGGGGCTTGTGGGGTGGGTGAAGTGTGGATACAGGGTGGGCCAGGGGCTTGTGGGGTGGGTGAAGTCTGGATACAGGGTGGGCCAGGTAGGGGCTTGTGGGGTGGGTGAAGTCTGGATACAGGGTGGGCCAAGTAGGGGCTTGTGGGGTGGGTGAAGTCTGGATACAGGGTGGGCCAGGACAGAGAGCAAAGACATGAAGATGGGCAAACTGGCCATCTGGCTGTCCAGGGGGAGAGAAGTGTTACATCTTATACCTCCATGTACCAACTCATCTCTTGAGCTTAACAGTGAGCTGAATGCTCCATTGTTCTTTCACAGTCCAAATATCTGCTTGACTTCTCACATCAGATGAATACATGAAAACCTGTGGTATTTTAATATGACTAAGTAAGGTCTTAGATAAGGGTTTCTACGGGACATGGTTGCTGCTTTTCACTTCCACATACAACATTGCATTACAATCCTGGCTATTTTGACTATGACCTCCATCATTCAGAGTTGCATGGAATAATACACTCTGGCAATTTTGACCTTCTTCATCAGCAACTCTGACCTTCAGTCTCTCCTCATAAATACACAACTTATTTGCTATTACTTCTATCATTACACAAAGCCAGAGTCATCCTGTTATCTAGATACATGTTAAAATGATTCCATAAAATTGTGTGATTTTTATTAAATTTATACATTACTGAGTGATCAAGATATAGTTGTAGCAACATCAACATCATTCCACCACAATAGTTTAGGCCACTATACTGCACAAGACCGGATTAACTGGAAAGATGGCTGCACCCTGTAAGCCCTTGCCTGCCCTTGCCTGGGACGCTATCTTTGAAGAGCCGGTTGGCTGTGTCTACTGTATATAAGTCTATGACCCTATCATGTAGGACTGTAGATGTTGTGTTACTGCATGTTGGCCCAGTAGCTGTAGGACTGTAGATGTGGTGTTACTGCATGTTGGCCCAGTAGCTGTAGGACTGTAGATGTGGTGTTACTGCATGTTGGCCCAGTAGCTGTAGGACTGTAGATGTGGTGTTACTGCATGTTGGCCCAGTAGCTGTAGGACTGTAGATGTGGTGTTACTGCATGTTGGCCCAGTAGTTGTAGGACTGTAGATGTGGTGTTACTGCATGTTGGCCCAGTAACTGTAGGACTGTAGATGTGGTGTTACTGCATGTTGGCCCAGTAGCTGTAGGACTGTAGATGTGGTGTTACTGCATGTTGGCCCAGTAGCTGTAGGACTGTATGTGGTGTTTGTAACACTTGCTTAAGAGTTAGGATGCAGTTTTGCAATGGAATATGGCATATGACTAGACAGAAAAACCAGGTTTGTTATAGGAGCTTGTGGTGAATAACGGTCCAGACACAGGGATAAAGTTAAATAATAAATTGTATTAAATACATATAGTAAACAATCAAAACAAGCAACAAGAGAAAAAAAAAAAATTCATAAAGGTACTGTTCGTCCTTTTCCTTTTCCTTCTATTAAAGTTCAGTTCATAGATCAGCGATCCTTTGGTCTATTGTCAAAGTCTTTTGACGGGGGAAAAAAATAAAGCTTAATCCAGTCCAGGAAAGACAAAAAATAAAGACTGGTCCTACCAGGTCCGTGGGGTTTAAAGGCTTGCCATCTCATGTAGAGAATCAGGGTATGGAAAAAAAACCTGACCTAGAAATAACAGGCCAAGACAAATACTTTAAATACTTCATAACTTCATATAATTCATTACTAGTAATCTACATTAACCAGAGTTAACATTTTCTTCACAATCAATCAATTAATTCATTCAATATCACATAAATCAAATGATCAAAGTATAAATAAGTGATTATAAGTATCATAAGTATAAATTAAATTCATAGCTGCGCAACAATACATCTTATTATAACTTATCTTCAACTACAAAGCTTGTAGTACCCACCAATGCATTTGAATGAGACGCATTAGCTTGTCAAGTAAAAGTTTGTGCCGCGGCGAATGCGGAAGTAAGTAATTAGCCGCCTAGATTGAGCAGTTCAATATGGCATAGCTTTGGTTCACTCACCAGTGAGTAGTTTCGTTTAGTTCTGAGTAGTTTTGTCTCGTTTGGAGTTTTGTTTCGTTTGGAGTGATCTTGTTCAGTTTAGAGTTGTATTTCGTTCTGCACAGTCCAAGCCGGAGCAACGAGTTGAGAATAGGAAATTGTGTTGCGGGTGTGGACGTTTTAAACATAGCGCCACTGGTGGCTGGGCGAATGAACAGGCAGCGGAGGCGGTCCCACTCAAGTAACTGTCTGCTTTTTAGACGTGGGTTACACTAACCCTAACCCAGATGACTCAGTTATCAGTCGATGACTGATCGTGGTTATAGCCCTTAGCTCCTAACCCTAACTATGTATCTTCACAGTATTTGGCTTTTACGTGTGGCCTGGTGCGAGGAGGGCTTTCCAACCTGGGGGTGAAGAGTATTGTCACAGCTGAGGTTTCTGTCATGCCTGCCTGTAAGAGGGTTAGGGTTAGGGTTGTACCTTTGACACGTTCACCTAGGAAATTATGCATTAAGTCAATTCTCTTCTCCAGTCTCTCCAAAAGTCTCGACTGGTCAGAAAGACGTTTCTCGGCTGCCTCCCATCTAGAGGTGTGCAGACTGCAGGTGGAGCAGACAGGGCAGCTTCCATTTCCTCTTGACAAACCCTATATGCACACGTAGCCGGGATTTTTCAGAAACGAATATTTCCCTCCCTTCGTTTTCCAAAAAGTTTTTGTTTACGTCAACCCGCATAAATACGCCATCTAGCGCCATCATAACTACACCAAGCCAGGGCGGTCTGTTGTAGGTGCTCTGCAAGCCAATCAGAATCAGAAACCCTAACCCGAAAACTCAGTTTTCTCAGTTTACACGCAAACGCAAATCCGCAGTTTTCCAGAATCTCCGCTTTAGCCGGAGTTTTTAGAAAGATTAGTTTTCAGGGGAGAATTCACTGTTTGCGTGTAAACGATGAGTACAAACGAAGGGAAATGTCTCCGTTTTCAAAAATACCCGGCTACGTGTGCACATAGGGAAAAGCTGGTCCAGCTTGTAAGACAGGTTATCTAGTTTGGCTTCTAAAGAAGGCAGGCTTGGAGAAGGAGCTGGACTCCCCACAGAACCCACCTTTACCGAGTCCAAAGCACACCACCACCAGCGCTCTTAACAGGAAAAGTCAGCTTTTATCTCTTGTTACAATTTTTTGTTTAATAAACACTCTTTGAAATCTAATGCTTTATCAAAGCTACCTTTAACAATGTCTGGTAGTGTCTTTTTTATTGCCAAGGTATCACTGATTCTTGGGGATTTGGATAAAACAGTTTTTAATTTTGAAAATAAAAAGTTAGTTAAATTACAAAATGTGAAGGTATATCATTATAGACCAAGGTATTGGCTGTTCAGCAATGTACCAGTGCAACCTCCAAATTTTGTATTTTTTTCATAAAATAGGCATTTTCCCAGTCATTACTTTGTTTTTTTCAACACCGTCAGACACAATAAAAAGCAAATTATTTTTTATTTATTTGGTCTAATATGTATTTAAAGTCTTTTAAACCATTATCTGGCATTCTTAATACACATATATGCTGTTAAATGTTAATTATTCACTATTGTTCATTTTTTATACTGTTTCACGTGTACTCCTTTAAAGGATCTAACATCATACAACGTATACTTTAAGCTTAAATAGAAAAAGTAAGTTTTTTTTATTTAACAAACATTTTTGGATTAAAAGAGACTATTACTTTAATAAGTCAACAGCACTGAAGAAACATATTTTAAGCATATTCATTTAAAACAAATAAAACTCCCTCTGACGGTGGTGACTTAAGAACTGACGGGGGTGACACTAATCTGACGGTGGTGACAGTGGCCTCATTACAACATACAATTCCGAAATGTATACCACTCAAGTCAATCACTTCTTGTTTAACAACCTTATCTAACTATTTGGTCCAAGAAATAACAATCATGAGCACTGTGATAAACATTTTTCAAGGAATATAAGGTAAAATTAAGCAATATCATTATTAAAAGTACCCCATTCCCATTCCCCGGCCGAACCACAGCTGTGAGGATATCCACAAACATCCTCTCACTCGTGCTATATTGCTTAAGTGTAAGCCTGTATGGAAGAAATATAGGGGGAAGTACATATATAAAAATATAAAAGAGGTTAATGAAACATCACAGGTCATATTGGTATTTATTGTGATCAACAATTATATTCCAGCCTCCGTTGAGGACCATCTGGAGATTTTTGTCACCCCCGTCAGACTGTCCGTCACCACCGTCAGACAGAAAACCTGACGGTGGTGACGTCTGACGGTGGTGACAAAAAAATACTCTTTCACGTGATGTGCATGAGTTGTTCATATTAGCCATCTTGTTTCCCCTCTGTTGCTAGCTACTTCAGACCTCTTCTTCAAAAGTATACATTTATGTCATAATCTAATCTAGTGTTTTTTATACGAAAGACACGGTGTTGACATGTTATGGTTGTGACAGTAGCAGTGTCCAAAAATATGAACAAGTTTAAGAGAATATAGCAAACTTACAGGAGCTTGAGTGATCTTGAAGCATGCAGTAGAGCTGAAGGTTTGAAAATGGGGTCCCCAGGAATGTAGTTGACCTTGTAGTTGCCAGATTTTATTGATTTTTATAAATATCTGACGGTGGTGACGAATATGTGGGACACATTTTGAGCAATCCACAAAATAATAGTAAACATTGTTCAAAACTCACTGTTTGTACTTTTTAATACATATTACAATGTACTCTTTCACGTGGTTAAGATATTATTCAATTCAATTATTACTTTTTGTTTTTTTAATTAAGATAAACAGATTATCTCCTAACCGAGGACTACTGATTCTGTAGACAATGGGCCAGTATATGATCATTAAATTAATACAAATTAAAAATAAACCTATAAAATAACCTTACATATGTGCAAAGGACCCCCTGATTATAACCTTGATTCTTTTTATTCATGAAAGTTGTATTAATTTCCAACAAAATTAGCACTTTTCTTAGTGGGACATGTTTTTGCCAAAGTTTCAAGAATCAGTGGTATACAAAAATATTAAAAAAAATTATACAGGCGTACGTACATACTTGTAAACTGCAGACAAATACACTGCTCAAAAAATAAAGGGAACACTTAAACAAACACCTAAACAACAATAACACTGATGTATTTAATCTTCATTATAATCATAAATTTAGTCAATGTGTGTGAGGACAACAAAATACATAAATAGTACGAGTAATCGCTTCTCCGACTTTTACTTTTTGCAGTATGTGTCTCCAATTCCCACTGTCTCCAAAAAGTGCGTAGGTTTACGGGAGGGTCATAGTTTGCGTGGAGGACCGCACATTCTACCGCCAAGTTAGTTTTTTATAAATCACTGACTTTGCGTGAAAACTGGCGTACGCACGTTTTCAGCCCCGTTTTGTGCGTACGCAAGCTTTATAAATGAGACCCCAGGTGATTATAGACTCTAGGGTCAATTATATAGGTAGGATAGGGATGGGAAGGTCTATGAGTTGGGGTGGAGTTCACAGTAGGGTCAGGGCTAGGGGTCTAGTTCAGTCCAGGAAGGTCTAAGTTAGGGTCAGAGCCAGTAAAAGTTAAAGGTAGGTTTGGAGTTAGAGTAGCGTTAAAAGAAGGTTTTGGTTAGTTAATGATCGAAGATAAGTTGACATTTGGAAACGGAGGTAGTTAAAAAATATCTATAAATATATAAAAGGAATGGAAAAATGTTCCAGTCAGATTGGTAGGAGGCTGTAGACACAATTCATTCGACCACCTAACCATCATCACACTGGCCTTATCCAGTTCCCTTGTGTGTAGGACGTTCCACCCGTATGGTATGGCGGTGTGCAGACATCCTTTGGGAAAGTGAGGTAGAAGTTTCTCCTTCATACACCTTTTGGCAGCGTCTACATCTAATCGCGTAGACGCAGTTGGATGTAGATGGTGGGGGCGTGTTTGTAAGTCGAAAGTAGTGGCCTGTGCGTGGGTTATGGACCCAACGTAGGGGGGGAGAGGGGATTGCACGTGTACCCTTCCAGAGGGTAGTTTAGCCCTCACCAGGAGGTCTCCCAGGTTTGGGTTTCTGCGGAAGGCAGAGAGGACTGCAGTGTTTGTAAGGGGAGGGATGAGCGGTGTCATCTCCCCAAAGTTCTTTTTTAAGGCCCTATGTAGTGTGATGGAAGATGGGGAGAAGACTGAGACCAGGGGGATCTTCGTTCCTGCGGGGGCCGCCCTCTAAACTCCTCAGTGGGACAACCAGTTACTCTTCACTGAGCGCAGAAAGGTACGTGTGTAGCCCCTGGGCGTCAGGGCTCTAAATAGTGTGGTGGTGGCCTCCTCACGCTCCACTTCCCTGGAGCAGAAACGATCAAACCTAATTAGGTGCGATTTGACCGTGCCCTTAAACGTGTGTGAGGGGGGGTAACTGTTCTTGTGGAGGAGCGCGTGTGTGTCTGTGGGCTTAAAGTACACACGTGTGTCAAGTCTCCCTGTTTGGGGGAAGTCTGCACTCTTGAAAACCACGACGTCCAGGAAGTGGATCTCTGTGTCATGTATTGTTTCCTTCAGATGGATGGAGGGGTGGTGGTCATTCAGGATGGAGATCCAGTTACGTAGATCCTGGAGAGAGTGGTTCCAGATTCCCCAGATGTCATCTAAATACCGCAGGTATTGTAGGGGTAGTTTGGGGGAAATAGATAGGACAGTTTCTTCCCAGTCGGCCATATAGATATTGGCATAAGAGGGTGCAAAGCACTTTCCCATGGCTGTGCCCTTTCTCTGCAAAGAAAGGTGTTGTTGTCAAAGCAAAAATCATTTCTGGTCAGGCTGAGACGGAGGAGGTGAAGGAGATGTTTATCCGGACGAGCGGGATCCGGGAAGCGTTCCAGGCATTTTTTTTACCGCTGTGAGGCCCCTCTCCATATCTATATTGGTGTATAGGCTGTCCACGTCCATGGTAAAAAGGAGTGCACCCTGGGGGACGTCAACTTCCCTTACTTTGGTCAGGAAGTGGTAAGTATCTTGTAGATGGCTCGGGTGTCGTGTAGACAGGGGTTTCAGGAGGTGTGTGGCGTGGGCGAACAGGGCCCCCGGGTAACTATCCACCTGCACCCTGTTATCGTGGATAGGGGGTAGCCTGGATAAATTGGAGTCTCCCATCACTATGACTGGGCGTGTGGGGACTAAGGACCAATTAAGGTATTTGTTGCCCCAGTGCTGGTGTGATTGCACCTTAGATGTGTTCGTGACAGGGGCAGGGGGAGAAGGAAGGGAGGGGGGATCCTCAGCAGATAGTCGTTGGGATGGGGGTCGATCCATCGATCCATTTCGTCAAGAAGTGGTAAGTATCCTGTAGGTGACTCGGGTGACGTGTGGATTGGGGTTTCAGATAGAAGTCAATCCAGGCTGCTATCTGGAAGCTCTCACTGGAGCAGTCAGATACAATAGGTCTGCCCGGTGGCATAATTCGTGGGATGGTCCAGGATGGTTCCGGTTTGTGGATTTTGGGCAGGAGGTAAAATTGTCTGGGGCGTGTTGGGTCGTCTTCTTTCAGGACTTTGGCCTGTTTCTTCATAATGAACCGTTCGGTCACCATCTGGGCTACCACCTCCCTCATAAGGGAGGCCGTTTGGGGGTAGATGGGGCCCAGAAGGGGACCGTAGTACTCAGGGTCAGATAGTTGCCTCATCGCCTCCTGGACATAGAAGGTCCTATCCATGATGACCAGGGACGAGCCTTTATCTGCTGGCTTTATTACGATGGCTCTATTATCCTGTAAGGATTTGAGAGCTTTCCATTCCTGCTGGGAAGTATTAGGTGCATCCTGAAGCGAGGATGGAGGGGAAGAGATCAACACTTCCAAGTCTTTTCCCATAAGCTCGAACAGTTCCACCGGGAGCTGATTGACAGGGGGTTCCCAGAGGGAGGGGGGTTGGAACGGTGGTCTAGGTGAACTATCGTCTAAACCCTCCCCAAAGAAAGCGCAGAGGCGCAGTCTACGGTGGTACGCTCCTATATCCAGCCGCAGGTCCCATTTGGGGTTGGGCCGCGTACCATGTGTGGGGATAAAGGATAAGCCTTTAGCAAGGAGGGATGTCTGGGGGTCAGTAAGTATTAAGGTCGCGGAGAGATTTACCACTCCAGGTGTCGGATTCGGTCCTCCAAGTTGTGGTTGGCCCAGGTTGAGATGGGTGCTTCAGTGGGTCCACATAGCCTGTGCTGTCTCGGGGGTCCAGTGAATGTTGTCCCGGGTGGTCGAGATGAGGTGGCGGGGCAGACGAGGGATGGAGTGTCCCTGTTCCTTAATAATAGTATTGATAGTGTTCAGGTTTCTCTTAAAGTTTGGAGCCAGGTTGTCCGAGAAATTTAGGACCGACATTAGGATCCTAGCGTTGGGGAATGTAGATCTAGCCGTCCCCATGAGGCATCGTAGTTGTGGGGACAGCAGGGAGGGGTTGGCCTGGTGCTTGTTGTTGATCCCGAAGGAAAGGATCAGCACTTGAGTATCCTGAGATATCCTGGTCCTATGCTTCAGGAGGTGTGTGGCGTGGGCCAGCAAGGCCCCTGGGTAACTGTCCACCTGAATTCTGTTGTCACTGATGGGGGGCAACCTGGACAGATTGGAGTCCCCTACTATGATGACCAGGCGTGTGGGATCTAATGTCCAGTTTAGATATTTGTTGCCCCAGTGCTGATGTGACTGGGCCATGGGAACGTTCGGGACAGGGGGAGGGGGAGTAAGGGGGGGAGGGGGATCCTCAATAGGTGGTCCCTGGGAAGGGGGTCGATCCATCGGGGGGATCGAGGTGTCTGTTAGGATGGGGAAAACAAAGGAAGATGAGATGCTAGCCACCGAAACCCTGTCACCATCCTCCTCAGGGGCGCTCGGTGAGTTAGGGGAGGGGGAGGAATGGGTTCCCACGCTGGGCCCCTGGACGGACTCGGGTCACTCAAACTCAAAAGTTCTCCCGGGAGGGTAAGTTGGGGGTGCGTCGGTGCTTCCCAGGGCAGTCTGACGGTTTTAGTCACATCCTCCGGGTTCAGAGACGGATCAGAGGAGGTGGATGCTCTGGGAGGCGGCTGGGGGTCCAAAGGCAGCGGGGTCCGCAACCCTATTGGTGGAGGGTGCGCCGGAGCTCAGGGTGGTAGGGGGAGGTTGGGGGGCTCGTGTGTACGTTAGGCGGGGATACAGCGAAATGAATGCAATCAAAATCATGACAAAAACACATTGACACACAGTACAGTAACCCCTCGCCAGTTTGCAGTTCAAATTTCGCGGTCTCGTGCATCGTGGAATTTTCAAAACTATTATTCAAAAGATCAAAATATAATTTAAAAATATCGCATGGTTTTCCTGTCTTGTACCACACAACTGTTAATTCCCATCATGCACTTTGTGTGTACTAAAGAAAAGCCATCTATTTTTGGACATACTGATATAGGCTACGGTGCACGTCTATCTCTTTTAAACAAGTTTATAAATACTACTAAGCTAGTGTGGTTATCCCCTCACACAAATACACACACACACAACGTCAAACCATTGACTGCTCAGTCATGGCCAAGAGTCTATGCCTAGATGCTTTCCTTCAGACATCAGTACGCTCTGGTTTCTCTTCAACACGAATATGCCTTTCGCCTTTTACTAAAGACATCCGTGGAGAGGAACATTACGAGTAATAAGTAATTTTTTGATGCCCTAGCGAATGCGGGGCTTTCTAAACTGTACAATAGAAAAACGAAAAAAAGAGTAATTGTTTCATAGAATGCGTGTCCACCATGGTTTTCCTGTCTTGTACCACACAACTGTTAACCCTGTGAGCCCGTACGTATCATATTTGATACATACATTTCTGGAGCTCATTGCATCACCGTCAAACGTTAACTTTGCATGAAACCCTTTGCATGAACTCTTTTACATGTATGCTGCCCCTAGTGGACATACTTCGCTTTCCCAATGTTTGGATGTGTGCTTTTTCTGTCATTCAATGTGGGTCGCATCGTGCGAGCGCACATCTGTGATTCCCACCATCAAGAAACTTTGCCATTTCATGGTTTTATGGTCCGAATTTCTCTAAAATACTTAGCAATAATTTTAAATGGACAGTTAGTTTGTCCTTAAAACGTTGTATTACTCAGTTGTATAATTACAGTTTGTAGTTATATCGAGCAGAAAGTCGGTGTATCAAATTTGATACTTTCGGTATTTGGCCAAAAATCAACAATTGTTATGGGTATATCTGTCCAGTGTTTTATATGGATTATGTCTTCCATAGGCCATCAGGCAGTGTTTGGATGAGTTAAATACACAATTTATAGATTGAAATGGGTTCAAGAATTTCACTTAGACTATCCATATTGGCTGATCACCAGTCATAGTTATATTTTTTAATACCTGAAGTATCAAATGTGATACAAAAATAAAAAATTTTTAGCATTTCTTTTTGTCAAATTTCTTTTTACATTTTGTCAAAGGGCCAAATAAATAGTTCATATCCAAAAAATTCGAATTTTCTGACCATTCTTTCATAGTTCAGGGCTTACAGGGTTAATTCCCATCATGCACTTTGTGTGCATGCAGACAAAAAAAAAGCCATGTAATATTAGACACACTGATATAGGCTATGGTGCATGTCTATCGCTTTTAAACAAGTTTATAAATACTACTAAGCTAGTGTGGTTATCCCCTCACACAAATACACAGTTACGACTCCCACTCCTGCCTGTAGGGTGTGTGTGTTTTGTTTCTTGTCCTGTCTGTAGGTGTTCCTGTGACGGTGTTGTTGATGACGTCGGAGTGCGCGCCCCGATGTCAAGATCCGGACCTGAACCGGCTGTGTCTAATCGGGCCTAATTAGACACCGTCGTCACCTGTAAAACGTGTACCGATTGTGTTTGAGAGGGAGGGGCGAGAGAGGCTGAGTCGTGGAGAGCGGCGGGTTATTTGTTTTGTAAGAGGAGAAGGGAGTTAGTGTACAGACCCATGGGTATACTAAACACGTAGATAACCAATGTTATGCACAGTAGTTTAGGAGCGGTTCCACCTGCACTTTTTGTAACTTAGAGTTTAGTGTAGTAAGATTAGGAAATACTAGGTTAGTTAGTGGTTTTCCAACAGGGCTCTTTCGGTCCTTAGCGTAGTGCACTTTGTTTGTCTCATCGGAAACCGCTCATAGTCCCTTCTCCGTGTTTTTATGTACTGGTACGTCCCTTGTCGTTTTGTCCTTGTTACTTGTTTACTTGTTGCGCCTTGCGCCTTTTTGTAGCTGTAAATAAATGTACATAATAATCAGTAACCTCTATGACCCGATTGCATCGTTTGTGCCCGGCTTATCCGTTGACACCTTCCACTGGTCCAGTACCCACAGTCAAACATTGTTACCTTTTAACATCGTACGTAACACTTATGCACTCTTTTTAAGAGGCTGTTGCAACACAATGCAGGATCTACGCGATATGGGGGAGCTTGACCTGCCCTCAAACTTAAGGCTCATCATTTCAAAACTGCCTTATAAAATAAAAGAAAGATGGAGGATAAAAGCTTGTGATATTCTAGAACGAAGCCAAAGGAGGGCAAGACTACATGACCTCGTAGTATATATTGAAAAGCAAGCTGAACTATTACAAGATCCACTCTTTGGTGACATTCTGGATCCTCCCAAAGTAAAACCCGTAGGATCATTTGCTGAATCCACCAAGAGAACAGCAATTAACAATTTTCCATGGTTCCATAGCCAAGGTGTGAATGCACCCAAGGCTATGGAACCATGGAAAATTGTTAATTCCCAACAGGATGGTCCATATGCAGTAAAAACACTGCTAGGATGGGTAGTTAATGGTCCACTTAGGTCCCCTATCATGGACGATGAACATCCTGTGGCCTTAGTGAATCGGATATCAATTGTTCACCTCGAGCAGCTTCTGAAAAAACAATATGCACACGACTTCCCGGAGAAAGGATATGAGGAAAAGAGGGAAATGTCAGCTGATGACCGAATGTTCATGCAGATTCAATCAAGTTCTGTTGCATTCAAAGATGGTCACTATTACTTACCTTTACCTCTCCGTGACCAAAACATCATGATGCCAAACAACCGCCAAATGGCTGAGCAGAGAACAGTTCACCTGAAAAGGAAATTCCAACGAGATGAACTTTATGCTACTGAGTATAAGGGCTTCATGAGTGACATCATCAACAAAGGATATGCTGAAAAGGTTCCTCCTGAGGATCTCCAACTGGAAAACGGCAAGATATGGTATATACCACATCATGATGTATACCATAAACGTAAAAAATCTATTCGTGTAGTTTTCGACTGTGCATCATCCTATAAAGGCACCTCATTGAACAATGTACTACTTCAGGGCCCAGACTTGACAAACTCACTCATTGGAGTTCTGCTCAGATTCCGCCAAGAGCCCATTGCCATTATGGCAGATATTGAGAGCATGTTTCACCAAGCTCGTGTTCACGAAGAAGACACCAATCTGCTCAGATTTCTGTGGTGGACAGATGGAGACATTAGCAAGAGTCTGGAGGAATACCGAATGAAGGTCCATCTCTTTGGTGCTGTGTCCTCTCCAACCTGTGCAAACTTGGCACTGCGAAAAACTGCAGAGGACAACAGTCATGCATTTGATGAAGACGTAGCTGGCACAGTTAAGTCCAACTTCTACGTTGATGACTGTCTGAAGTCGGTACTAACAGAAGAACAAGCAATAGATCTTGTCAAAAGTCTAAGAAAAATCTGTTCTCTTGGTGGATTCAGGTTGACTAAATGGATTAGCAACAGTCGAGCTGTACTGGCATCCATCCCTGAGGAAGACAAGGCTAAACAAGTAAAGAACTTGGATCTGGACAGGGATAATCTGCCTAATGAGAGAGCACTAGGGATGTATTGGGACATTGAGAACGATATCTTTGGCTTTCGTGTGACTTTAAAAGGAGCATCCCATACAAGAAGGAATATACTCTCTATCGTCAGCTCTGTTTACGATCCTCTTGGTCTTCTCTCCCCATTCATACTCAAAGCTAAACAAATTCTTCAGCAGCTATGCAAAGCTAAACATGGATGGGATGAATTAATTCCGGTGGAAATCTCAAAGCAATGGCAGGCCTGGCTCAAAGATCTAGAGCAACTGGACAGATTTCACATTGACAGATGCCTAAAGCCCAAGAACTTTGGTCAAGTGAAAACTGCACAATTGCATAACTTTTGTGACGCTAGTGAACAAGGTTATGGCACTGCGACTTACCTGAGGATCACAAACGACGCAGATGAAGTTCACATTGCATTTGTAATGGGGAAATCCCGGGTCACGCCACTCAAAGTAATGACTATCCCCAGATTGGAACTTAGTGCTGCTACACTGGCTGCACGAATGGACAGAATGATTCAAGCAGAGCTGCAAATGGACCTCCAAGGGTCTGTCTTTTGGACTGACAGCCAAAACGTTCTGAAATGCATTCGAAATAGGACCAGAAGGTTTCACACTTTTGTGGCCAACAGAATCGCAGTCATTCAAAACCTGTCAAAAGTAAACCAGTGGAGGTTTGTAAACTCTAAACAAAACCCTGCTGATGATGCATCACGAGGACTGAACATTGAACCATTCCTGACTTCAAAAAGTTGGCTTCATGGACCAGGGTTCCTGAAAGAGACTGAAGCAGATTGGCCTGAAATGCCAAAAGAACTGGGCTCCATCTTCCCGGATGACCCGGAAGTACGGAGGGAAGTGACTGTCACCAGTATTGTTGCAAGTCAGAAAACTCCAACATGTATGCTCATCGAGTACTATTCATCCTGGAACGGCTTAAAAAGAGCTGTAGGTTGGATGATGAAGTTAAAGAACCTCCTCTTTCAGATGGCAGAGAAAAGAAAAGGGATTTGTCCGCAAGCGGATTTAAGAGCAAAAAAAAATGGAAAGTCATTGAAAGACAAGATGATTCTGCTCAAAATGCCTTCAAATCAGGCACTTACTCTCACCGTAGAGGACATGGACAGTGCAGAAAAGGCCATCATTGGGCATGAGCAGAGACTGCATTTCATGGAAGAAATTGCCACACTAGAGAAAGGAAAACAGTGCAATAAAGGAAGCTCTCTGTGCAAACTGGATCCAATCATTGACAATGGTATTCTTAGAGTTGGAGGAAGAACCAGTAAAATGGCCATGCCCCTTGAGGTTAAACACCCAATAATCCTTCCTAAGCATTCTCATGTTTCAAAGTTAATACTTACCAGAATCCACCTACAAGTCGGTCATTCAGGAAGAGGACACATGCTTTCTAAACTCCATCAGCGGTATTGGCTGTCCGGTGCAAACTCTTTGGCAAGAAGAATCATTAAAAACTGTGTGTTTTGTAGACGACAGCAGGCCAAAGCAGGAGACCAGAAGATGTCTGATCTCCCACTTGATCGGATAACACCAGATCTTCCGCCATTCACCCACGTAGGTGTGGATTATTTTGGACCTATTGAGGTTAAACGTGGCCGTGCTAAGGTCAAAAGATGGGGAGTAATCTTTACTTGCCTGGTAAGCCGTGCTATCCACCTGGAAGTTGCCAGTTTCCTAAACACAGATGCATGCATCAATGCTATCCGCCGGTTCATCTGTCGCAGAGGATCAATAAAAAGTATCAGGTCAGATCAAGGCACTAACTTCATTGGCGCACAAAAGGAGTTGGAGGAATCTGTGAAGCTATTGGATAATGGCAAAATCCAAAAAGTATTACTCAAAGAAGGAGTTGACTGGACATTTAACCCTCCTTCAGGACCTCACCACGGCGGAGTTTGGGAGAGACTCATAAGATTGGTCAAAAAGATTCTGTACTCCATCTTAAAGGAACAAACATTAGACGATGAAGCTCTACAGACAGCCTTGTGTGAGGTCGAAGCAATCATGAATGATAGACCAATCACAACGGTGACAAATGACCCGAATGACTTAGAACCCCTCACTCCGAATCACTTACTCCAAATGAAAACATATCCAATAATGCCCCCAGGACTGTTCCAGAGAGAGGATCTATACTCACGCAGGAGGTGGAGACAGGTACAATACCTGGCAGACCTGTTCTGGAAACGATGGACCAGGGAATACGTTCCACTAATGCAGGAAAGGCACAAATGGAATAAAATCCGAAGGAATTTCACTGCGGGAGATATTGTTGTCATAATTGATGAAAATGCACCAAGGAACTCTTGGCTACTCGGACGTGTGGTCAAGGCCCTTCCAGGAGCAAAGGGACTTGTACGCAGTGTCTTGGTTCAAACGAAGACCAACATCATCCAAAGACCAATCACTAAGCTCTGTCTGCTGCTGGAGTCAGCTGACTGAGTCCACTAAAGTCTCACCTTTCTTTCTTTCTTTCTTTCTTTCTTTCAGGTGCACCCCTGACTGCTGGATGAGGGGCTATATGACTTTATGTTCCGGATATGATCTGGATAAGACTTTAAGTTCCAGACCCCAGGATCTTGCTGGATTTACAAATACGAGCTTGAATATCTAACACATGGACTAAAGTATAAAATGTATGGCTCCATGATGTATGATTTAGTAATTGCTGTGTAATAAGCAATTAGGGGCTGGTATGTTAGAGCCATTTTTGGGTTAATGTTATATTTGATTAATTGTTTATACGCAAGATTAATTCAGTATGGTTATTTGAGTTATTTGTTTGTTTACATTTAGAAATTAACTCTTTGCTTTTGACATGCGGGGGCTGCCGTAGTTGGCTTCATGAGTGCACGGTGCGCACCTGTGGGTAGTTGGGGAAAGAAGCCCAGGTAATTAGATGGACGGGAGCGGCACAGTTTTTTGACCGCTCAGGAACAGCTCTTTTGGTTTTGATTTACTGGAAAAGGTTTTTTGACATCTCATGTTTTCTTTGATTTCACGAAAATAAACATTGTAAAGCGGACAGATGATCTCAAGCCTTTATTTTTGGAACCCAAGGGGCGAGCGTGTAACGAAGAAAGCCACAATCCCGATCCAGCGTGATTAATTTAATAAACAACTAAATAAGTCACGACAAAAAGGATCATGGAGAATGCGGGCATCGATCCCGCTGCCTCTCGCATGCGAAGCAAGCGCTCTACCACTTGAGCTAATTCCCCCTTCATGATACTGCTGATGGGGAACTTGTCATTGACTGCATGAGGAACCCAAAAGGTACATATTTCATCACAAACGTTCGCTAAGGCTGGTGTAGTCTTCACCTTTCATGCCAATGCGCTTCTTGTCAACATTGACGCAGAAAGAAACTAGTTTTGCGCATCGATCCCGCTGCCTCTCGCATGCAAAGCGAGCGCTCTACCACTTGAGCTAATCCCCCACGTCTCAGGACAAATGGTGCCTTGAAAGAGTTCAAATGGTTTCTGTCTTGTACCACAGTCATACATGCTGGTTTGAGACAAATCTTCCTGGGATAAACATGATGGAGAATGCGGGCATCGATCCCGCTGCCTCTCTTTTTATTGAGTCATAATCAGAAGTATGACGACCCTGGTGGGTCTCTGGGTAACTGCATGTATAACCAGTGCTCTTTCCTATGTGCCCAGGTCACGTTCCCTAATGGCCATGGGTATAAGAGGCCCACCTCCCTCAACATGGCGGTCGATCTCCTCCTCCCGGTCTTGGCTGTTGTTTTCATTTTGGTTACTTTCCCCTAGACTGACTTTACTTTAGCTTACTTGATGTTTACTATTATTTAATAAATATCTTCTTTATTTGCAACCTGCGTGGGCCTCCCCTCTATGTTTCATTGCTCATGAGCCGGCAGTGTTACAACTGGAATTTAAAACTATATTGAACGTGCAGTGACGGAATGAACTTGCTCTCGGGAGAAACTAAACCCGAGCAGATAAAAACGAAGATGAATCGCAAGCGCAAACAAACGCTGAAAACAATGGCAGGTGATCAAACAAAGATCAGAGAGACTGACCTCCTAAGTCTGATGCTTATTATTAAGGCTGAACTTGGTGCATTCCGTGATGATTTCAGTAAGCACTCCAGTGAAACGAAACAAGAAATTGCGAAGTTGATACTGGAAATAAAAGGAATGCAAGCTCCCAGCAGCACCTTTGTACACTTCATTGTAAGAATGAGCACATGTATGTTGCTTGAAGGCCTTTTTGCTTTTCCAGTTAAGACAGTCTGAATACGTCAGGTGATTCAGAACTCCTTTAGCAAGCCTGGCTAGCTCAGTCGGTAGAGCATGAGACTCTTAATCTCAGGGTTGTGGGTTCGAGCCCCACGTTGGGCGTGGCCACATATTGCCGTTTTCTGCACTTTCCAAAGCATCTTAAAGATTGATAAACAATGTTGAATCATGGGTGCTGTGGCTTAGCTGGTTGAAAGCACCTGTCTTGTAAACAGGAGATCCTGGGTTCAAATCCCAGCAGCACCTTTGTAGACTTCATTGTAAGAATGAGCGCATGTATAATGCATAAAGGCCCTTTTTGCTTTTCAATTCAGAAAGTCTGAATACGTCAGTTGATTCAGAATGCCTTTCACTGCTACCAGCAAGCCTGACTAGCTCAGTCGGTAGAGCATGAGACTCTTAATCTCAGGGTCGTGGGTTCGAGCCCCACGTTGGGCGAGGTCACATATGGGTGTTTTCTGCACTTTCCAAAGCATCTTAAAGATTGATGATTCAGTCGGTAGAGCATGAGACTCTTAAAGGAGCTGACATCAGTGATGCTGGACATTCCTGAAAATGAACTGTTCATAGTTGCTGCATACAGAACCTCCCAAAAGAAACCAGAGGATGGAGAAGCGCCTCGTTCAATAGTTTTCCGGTTCTTAACCTGGCAGACATGACAGAGAGTTCTACAAGCGGCCTGGGACAAAAAGAGAGTCCCGATCAAACATGATGGAGAGAGACCAAGATTATTCAACAGCGGTAATGAAGAAGAGGTGCCAGTATTCTGGGATACGAAAGGAGTTGCGTAAGCGTAAAATAAGGTCCCACTTTATGTATCCAGTGAGGCTGAAGGTATTCATTAACGGTGGGGAGCAAGTGTTTGATATGGTGACTGAGGCCTCCGCAGAGCTCCAAGCACAAAGCATCATCAGAAAGCACTGCAGGGCGCATGAGGAGCGGCCGGTGCCCTCTAGTAAGCAGGCAGCGCCAGTGGGATTTGCTGAGACTTCTCATAAGGGCAATAATAAGCAATTGGATGACAATACAACTGAACTGTTGAAGAAACTCACAGGAAAAGACAGAGACTGATGGTCTTAAGGTATTATGATGGATCGATGCCCGCATTCTCCAAGCTCTTGGTCACCATGGCTTTCTTAGTACCGCTCCGGTGCGGGGTCTGCAGTCCCTCTCCAGACGCAGATGGCGACCTTTGAATGCCTGTCAAACGACCCCTTTCATTTGGAAACGGATGCTTTTACCGACCATCAGAGTTGAAGAAGGTGGAACATCTCTTCCTCGTTTTCCTCACACAGGCGCCGTGGCTTAGTTGGTCAAAGCGCCTGTTTAGTAAACAGGAGATCCTGAGTTCAAATCTCAGCGGTGCCTTTATTTTGGTCCACTGACGCCGTCTCCCTGGTGGTCTAGTGGCTAGGATTTCCCAGCCGCGGCCTGGGTTCGATTCCCGGTCAGGGAAAGGTAGGAGTGCTTTTCAATCCTCAGATAAGAGGTCACTGTGTCGTCCTCAAGGTGAGGCGCGTTGCCGTGACAAACGCAGAACACCTCAGCAAGCACCGCAACAAGGTTCGAACAGACATCGCCCGAACAGGGACATGAACCCTGGGCCCTCAGATTAAAGGTCTGATGTTTTGCTGCAGACTGAACTATCCAGGCCCTGGAAACCATTGAATGATGGTTTTATTCATCTTCCTCCTGTGCATCGAAACCAAGTTGCTTTATTTTTCTTCCTCCTGAGCATTGAAACTACTGAACACCAAACCACTGTCACTTCATCTCTCCTGTGCACAGAAGCCACAAGTGACTATTCATCTTCCTCCTGCACACTGGAGCCACTGAAGTTGTCTTCTTCGGCCGCTCGTATCAGACCCGAGCTGTAAGTCGTTTTTTTGCCTCTCGGAACTCAGGGGTACGTCGAGAATGCACTTCAACTGGAGCGAAGAGTCTTCCAAGACTCCAACGTCATGGGCTGAGCAGACACTGCTTGCATCTCTTAGACGTGGGCCAGTGCCGCTATGGATAACGCGTCTGACTTCGGATCAGAAGATTCTAGGTTCGACTCCTGTCTGACTCGAGTGCCTGTTTTGCGACTTGGGTGTTTGGGAAAATATGTCAAGTAGATGAGCATATTGTGCCACCCTCAAAGAATATGCGTTATGACGTTATCTACCATTTAACTCTCCTTTACATACTATCTCGCTTTCGCATACTCTTAGATCCTTAGAAGCCGATGAGAGTGGCGCAGCGGAACAGCAGACCTGAAAAGCAGAAGCTAGAGAATGAGCGTACAAGCAGCACCAGGGCACAAGACTTGGCGTTTCCGAAAACAACAGGCCAACTCCAACGAGCCGCAACACACTTAGTGGGCACAATTGCAATTTGACCAAAGCAGAACAAAGTTTTTGCCCGGTCTCGAACCAGGGACCTTTCGAGTGTTAGGCGAACGTGATAACCACTATAGAAACCAACTGCTTGTAAATAGCGGGAAACCCATTATGCAAAAAAACACGATTAAAAAAAACAGGGACACCTCTTTAAGGCAACGCAGGAATTTCGGCTTGTCGAAAATGTTTTTCAGCAAGCTTACAACAATCAGGGTGGTCTGAGGCAAACCTTCCCAGCGCTGGTTCTCAGGCTTCCTGCTGAGCATGTTTCAGACCTGATCGGGTCCTCGCAGGGATCAGCAGAAGCTAGGGAATGAGCGTACAAGCGGCACCAGGGCACCTGACTTGGCGTTTCCGAATGCAACAGGCCAACTCCAACGAGCCTCAACTTAGTCAGTGGGCATAATTGGAATTTGACAAAAGCAGAATGACGTTTCTGCCCAGTTTTTGAACCAGGGACCATCCGTGTGTCAGGCGAACGTATTAACTACTCTTCCAAAATGGTGGCGATTCGTTAAATAAAACTAGCACGAAAGGTTTGTGAACGTGGCCGTGGCTCTTGATGATGGTTTTAATGACACAAAGGCGGTGTGAGTAATACAATAAAATCGTTCCGCTCCAAATTTCCGTATCGTGAAACGTTTTCGCAGCTTGGCAGTGGATCTTATCGACCTAAGGAAGCGCGAGTGTGGCCAGGTGGACAATTCAGATTTAAGCTGCTAAGGTGGAAGCGAAGCATGTGGGATTATCCACCCTCTTCAACTCTGACGGCGTGCGCATTCTGTTGTCATACGTCATTAAGTCTTGTTAAACTTGATTTTATATATATTTCAATAAATCTGTAAAAAAAAAATGTTAATGCCATGCGATCTACCAGTAATACCTTTGCGATCGACTGGTAGATCTCGATCGACGTATTGAGCACCCCTGATATAGGCTGTCTATGAAGTCACGTGACACGAGACGCTCTCGCCGTTACGCCTAGGCGAGAGGATGGAGACGTGCCAAATTGCACCAAAAGCCAAACTGATGCGCAGTGTCTGTAACCGGGATTTCCACCAGTCTAGGTGGCTGTGGTTCCATGGTGTAACGGTCAGCACTCTGGGCTCTGAATCCAGCGAATTGAGTTCAAATCTCGGTGGAACCTGGGTTGGTGATCGAGGATACATCACTTTTTATCAAGTCATAATCACAAGTATCAGGATTCACCATACAACTATGTGAAGAGTGAAGGTATGTCCTCAGTCATCTGAGAAGCGAAGCGAAGGCTGTGATGGCGAAGCGGGAACCAAAAGTGGCAAAAACAGTCCCTTCTCCCCGTCAGGGAATTGAACCCTGGTCTCCCGCGTGACAGGCGGGGATACTAACCACTATACTAACGAGGACACAACAATAGTTGCAGTTTTCCATCGGAGATCACCATCAACTCAAGGGCCCTGAATGG
This sequence comes from Neosalanx taihuensis, assembly GCA_030340665.1. Lineage (NCBI taxonomy): Eukaryota > Metazoa > Chordata > Actinopteri > Osmeriformes > Salangidae > Neosalanx > Neosalanx taihuensis. The sequence continues at coordinate 5,355,004 of JARGSH010000050.1, read as the reverse complement.
AAGGTGGGAATCCACGTGGCAGATGGGGCTGGGCAACATGTCGATGTTTTTTCTCATCTGGACGTCCTCAAAAAGTTTACCACGCGGTCAAACCAACTCAAAGACAGGGATCCACATTTATGATGGAGATCTACGCATCAGCATGTTTAGATGAGGAACATGAGAGTTCAGGCATGTTAACTTGATGAGCGTGTGTGTGTGTTTGTGTGTGTTACCATCAACATTCTTTATTATTAACATTATGCTGACTATCTTGAGCTACATGTTAAACAGAACCATCACAATCAAGCATCCTTCCATGGGGATGTAAACTGTTGCAGCACAGGAACAACTTCTCATTTTTAGTTCAATGCTGTTGAATACTTTTAACAGAGACCTGAGAACCACTCTGATCATATCCCCTTCCTCACAGCTCCACTAGGAAGCAGTAAACGTTCATCAACAGCAGAGAGCAGATGAAGTCAATCATTACTCTCAACTCGCTTCACGCTCAGAAGGAAATATCATATCTCATCATCATGGATAGTGAGCCAAACACTTTAGAAACACATTCCACAAGTTAAGAACTATAGAAATGATCCCTGAAAGTATAGTCTTGACTGGAGAGCAGGTGAAGCAGAGCACCGTATCACAGAGCTGCAGTTACCAGTCATGGTGACACCTTGGTACTCTGAGCCCCGCCCCCTGGCTGACATCAGAGGCATCTGTATGGTTCAACCTCAGCAGGGACACGCCTCCTTTTCACTAAATATTCACTCTATAAATTTACCATATGCATTGAGTCAAATATCACAATTATAACAGTGTCATGTTAACGTATTCCATTAAATAACATAAATAACTGAATACTTATCAATATTCTAATCAATTACAAAACATTACTGTAGACTAATTTGATTTTTATCCCATTTTTATATGCATCTTTGATGTTATTATCTGTTTTCCACAAGTTGTTTTTTTTTCTCTTCCTTTCCTTCTATTTGCGGCGAGATTGAGACTGTTGTGACGTTGCGCTTGTGGACAAATTAGGAAGAATTACAAGGCAAGCGTGTGATACATTAACTGGTAGTCTGGCAAAGACTTGAAGCCCAAGAGACCGTAAAGGTCAAACGTCTCCTAGCCCTCCTGTTGTGTTCCGCATCATCTCGCATCATTTGTATTATTTGTAACATTTGTATTCCTTGTCTATATGTATCACATCTGCAGTGTATCTTTACATTGTATTCATTTTCATTTTATTAGTAGGCCACATTTATGTTCTATGTTTGCTCATTCCTGCCAAAGTAAATTCTATGTTTGTTTATCTTGCATAGCGAATAAACCCCCATTCTGATTCTGATTCTGATTGGTAAGGATGGGGTCCCTCAGTGTCAGCCGTGACCTACGGAGCCTGGATAGCTCAGTCGGCAGAGCATCAGACTTTTAATCTGAGGGTCCATGGTTCAAGTCCCTGTTCGGGCGACCTCTGCTCCAAGCCTGCTGAGGCGTGCTGCGTAGCAGCCTTTTATCCGATGGTCCGGCCTTCCTGTCCCTGCTTGAGGCGCTGTGACCCAGGTGGTGCTGTGTGGGCATTGGTGGTATAGTGGAAAGCATAGCTGCCTTCCAAGCAGTTGACCCGGGTTCGATTCCCGGCCAATGCAGAACCATGAGAAAGGGCTGTTTTGTCTTGAGAAGTTAAACCGTGCTTGTTAACAACAGATGGTGTAACCCCGGCCACGTTACCATCAAACAGAGGATCTGTAGCCCGGACATTTAACTGTTAGCCGTGGGACTCCGGCCATATTATCTGCCACGGGAATTCTCATACGCCATTGCGGTGGCTGTTTACATCCCACCTTCCGCAAACCCTACATCGGCGTGCAACGCCATTCATAAGGAGATTGCGCAACTTCAGACAAAACACCCCAGCGCACTGATAGTGATATCAGGCGACTTCAACCATGTCAGTGTGTCATCTACACTGTCTACCTTCACCCAGTATGTGAGTGGCCCAACTAGGGAGGGGAGGACACTGGATCTGCTGTATGCCAATGTTAAGGAGGCGTATGACTCTTCCCCTCTCCCCCCCCTGGGTCGGTCTGACCACAATCTGGTCCACCTCAGACCCTGTTATGTGCCCCTAGTCAAGAGGCAGCCTGTGACCACTAAGACTGTGAGGGGATGGTCAGAGGAGGCCTATGGGGCACTGCAGGAATGTTATGAGGTCACTGACTGGGATGTACTCTGCGAGCCGCACGGAGAGGATATTGATGGACTCACAGGGTGCATTACGGACTACATCAACTTCTGTGTGGACTCTATTGTCCCTACCAAGACGGTCCAGTGTTACCCTAACAACAAACCGTGGGTAACAAAGGAAGTCAAGGACCTTCTGAATTCCAAGAGGAGGGCCTTCAACGATGGAAATAGGGAGGAGGTTAAGGTAATCCAGGCTGACCTGAAGGTGAAGATCAAGGAGGCCAAGGATAAGTACAAAGGGAAGCTAGAGCGGAAACTCCAGCAGAACAACACGAGGGAGGTGTGGAGCGGTATGAGGACCATAACTGGCTTCAGACCGACTTGCAACAGGGGGGTCGAGGGTGACCTGGACAGAGCCAACGATCTGAACCTGTTCTTCAACAGATTTAACGACCTGGTTCCTGCCCATCCCCCCTCTAGCCATTCTCCTGACGACCCTCAAGCCAGCGACGCCCCTGGCCAAACTGCTGACGACCCTCAAGCCAGCGACGCCCCTGGCCAAACTGCTGACGACCCTCCGGCACCTGTGAGTACCCCTTTTCCCCCTCCCCCTCTCCGTCAGAACAATGCCCCCCCCCTCCACCACAACGACCCCCATCCCCCCCCTACGACCCCAGCTGTGTCTCTCACTGTGGAACAGGTTAGCAAACTTACTTATCCAACAAACTTATCCGGAAGGCCGGTGACATTGTGGGGGTAGAGCTGGACTCTCTGGCAGTGGTGTCGGAGAGGAGGATGCTGGCCAAACTCAACGCCATCCTGGACAGTACCTCCCACCCACTCCACAATGTGCTGGCCGGACAAAGGAGTACTTTCAGCGGGAGACTCATCCTCCCGAAATGCACCACGGAGCGCCACAGGAAGTCATTCCTGCCTGTGGCCATCAAACTTTACAATTCCCACACTAGTAGTTTGTAAGCCAACTGTATATCCTGTGAAATAGCATAACATCCAGGGATATAACAATGGACATTAGGCAATAGTCGGACACAACTTCTGTAACATAACTACAGAAGTGGCAATATTCTGGTACAACTGTATATAACCATGTATATTCTGCTAATAACCTGCAATCCTGTATATCCTGTATATGCTGCAAATAACTGTAAATCCTGTACATCACAATTACTTGCATAATTGTAATTGAATTGTATAGATTATAAGGGTATAGTCTGTAACCTGCACTTTATCCTGGACATACTGTATATTCTGCTGTACATTCTGCACATTCTGTACAAAAACTGAAAATCATGTACATTCTAATATAATACTGTATATTATACAAGACCATTACTGTATAATTGTAAATGTATAGCTTCTGTACATAATCATTATGCTCCCTGGGAGGATTCACCTCACCCACCATTTTTTTTACTTATTGTTATTGACCCCACCCCCTACCCCTGTGTACACTTTCTAATCTTTTACCTCACACCCTTACCCTTAACTGTGCTTTGCGAGACTGTGTGCCGTTGATACAAAGGAGTTTCCCTCGGGATCAATAAAGTAATCTGAATCTGAATCTGAATCTGAGGACAACTGCTGAAACTCCATGCAAACAAGGCTGCTGGCCCTGACGACGTGAGCCCTAGGGTGCTGAAAGCGTGTGCCCCCCAGCTGTGTGGAGTGCTGCAGTACATCTTCAACCTGAGCCTGAGTCTCCAGAGAGTCCCTGTCTTGTGGAAGACATCTTGCCTCGTCCCTGTTCCGAAGACGCCGCGCCCCAGCGGCTCCAAGGATTACAGACCGGTGGCACTGACCTCCCACGTTATGAAGACCCTGGAGAGACTGGTGTTGGAACAACTGCGGCCCATGGTCGGACCCTTCCTGGACCCCCTTCAGTTCGCCTACCAGCCCCGGCTGGGAGTAGAGGATGCCATCCTCTTCCTGCTCGACCGCTGTTATACTCATCTAGACCAGCCGGCAAGCACTGTGAGGATCCTGTTCCTAGACTTCTCCAGTGCCTTCAACACCATCCGGCCAACTCTGCTGGGTGAGAAGCTGGCAGCGATGCAGGTGGATAACTCCCTGGTCTCCTGGATTGTAGACTACCTGACTGGCAGACCACAACATGTGCGCTTACAGCACTGTGTGTCGGACAGTGTGGTCAGCAACACTGGGGCTCCCCAGGGAACCGTCCTCTCCCCCTTCCTCTTCACCATCTATACCACGGATTTCAGCTACCACACAGAGTCCTGCCACCTTCAGAAGTTCTCTGATGACTCTGCTGTGGTGGGCTGTATCAGTGACGGGGAGGAGGCCGAGTACAGGACTGTGGTGGGGAACTTTGTCGCATGGTGTGAGCGAAATCATCTGCAGCTTAATGCGGCTAAGTGCAAGGAGCTGGTCATCGACCTGAGAAGGACCAGGACAACAGTGACCCCTGTCCACATTCAGGAGGTCAGGGTGGACACCGTGGAGGATTACAAGTACCTTGGTGTTCACTTGGACAACAAACTGGACTGGGCTAAGAACACTCAAGCCGTCTACAAGAAGGGCCAAAGCCGCCTCTACTTTCTGAGGAGGCTGAGGTCCTTCGATGTCTGCCGGACAATGCTTAGGATGTTCTACGAGTCTGTGGTAGCCAGTGCTATCCTCTATGCTGTTGCCTGCTGGGGCAGCAGGCTGAGGGCAGCGGATGCCAACAGGCTCAACAAACTTATCCGGAAGGCCGGTGACATTGTGGGGGTAGAGCTGGACTCTCTGGCAGTGGTGTCGGAGAGGAGGATGCTGGCCAAACTCAACGCCATCCTGGACAGTACCTCCCACCCACTCCACAATGTGCTGGTCGGACAAAGGAGTACTTTCAGCGGGAGACTCATCCTCCCGAAATGCACCACGGAGCGCCACAGGAAGTCATTCCTGCCTGTGGCCATCAAACTTTACAATTCCCACACTAGTAGTTTGTAAGCCAACTGTATATCCTGTGAAATAGCATAACATCCAGGGATATAACAATGGACATTAGGCAATAGTCGGACACAACTTCTGTAACATAACTACATATTTGGCAATATTCTGGTACAACTGTATATAACCATGTATATTCTGCTAATAACCTGCAATCCTGTATATCCTGTATATGCTGCAAATAACTGTAAATCCTGTACATCACAATTACTTGCATAATTGTAATTGAATTGTATAGATTATAAGGGTATAGTCTGTAACCTGCACTTTATCCTGGACATACTGTATATTCTGCTGTACATTCTGCACATTCTGTACAAAAACTGAAAATCATGTACATTCTAATATAATACTGTATATTATACAAGACCATTACTGTATAATTGTAAATGTATAGCTTCTGTACATAATCATTATGCTCCCTGGGAGGATTCACCTCACCCACCATTTTTTTACTTATTGTTATTGACCCCACCCCCTACCCCTGTGTACACTTTCTAATCTTTTACCTCACACCCTTACCCTTGTGTGCTTTGCGAGACTGTGTGCCGTTGATACAAAGGAGTTTCCCTCGGGATCAATAAAGTAATCTGAATCTGAATCTGAAAAGTCCACAGGACACATGGACAACTCAAATTTCTGAATCAATCTTTTATTTTTCGTTTGTGTTTGTAAGTTGATGTCTTTTCAGTTCATTAGGTTGTAAACCTTCAGACAGAAACAAGAGTTTGTATTTTAATTACACAATTAACTAAACATTTTCCATATATTGTAATGAAATAAACAATTAAATCATTCAAACATTTTGATGAACCAAATTAATTTGTTTAAATGAATCAAACATTTAACTAAACATTCCAAATGAACTTAGATATTCTATCAAGCACTCCAAAACACCAAGAAATTAAATAAACATTTCACCAACCATTGGCATCTTTAAGGTGAACCTTTGAGGGAACTTGGTGTTTCTGTCCTTTTCTCTCTGAATGACTGAATCACAGCTGCTTTAGTGATTGATAGAGTACCCAGCAGCCAGTTTGCTGCTGCTGGTGCACTCTGGGAAGTGTAGTTTGTTGCTTCCCTAAGCTTTAGCTCAACACCTCCCACTTGAGCTCCTGGTTTTTTCAAACCAAGAGAGGTCATTCAAGCCCTTTACTCTTTTGCTTGTTCTTCGATGGGAAGTAGAATGACAAGGCGTCTGACATCTCTATGGAGAATTGTGGCTGGGATTTTGGTTTGGAGCCTCTTGGTTCTTTCACTTTTTACTTTTTTGATGTGAACAGGATAGCTGGGGAAAGTCTTCACAAGCACATCTCTTACGATGCCTTTGCTGTCAGCATTGACACTGACCACTCTAGCCAGCTTGTACTGTCCTCTCAGGGCGTTTTGGTCAGCCACCCAGACCACATCTCCAACAGCAACATTCCGCTCTTTGGTGTGCCACTTGCTTCTTATGAACAGATTAGGTCCAGCCAGTTGGCTCCACTTCTTCCAAAATATGCTTAACTCTGCTTGAATGTGTTTAAGTCTCTTGTAAGGGTAGCCATCAAACTGAAAATCTCCAGGGTCTCCCTTCGGATTGGCACGTCCTAAAAGCAGAGAATTCGGGGTGATGTACTCTACACAGTCTTCTCTGCTTTGAGTTATTGCATCGATGGGTCTCTCATTTGCAAGGTTGGCTGCCATGAAGAGAAAAGTTTGGAATTCTCCCCATGTGAAAACACCATCTCCACCAAGATTGCTCAACGCCCGCTTCACTATCTTGACAGCTGCCTCTGCTGCACCATTCCTATGGGGAGAGTCTGCAGGGTGGATCTTCCACGACCATTCTGTTCCATGCTTGGCTGCTGTGTTTTCAAGTTCAGAATTGTATAGTCCATCAAGGAATCTGTGAAGCTTCTCCAGAGCAGGTTTGGCTCCCACAAAATTAGTGCCAGGGTCTGACCAGAGTTTCCTGGGGTGTCCTCTCAGTGAAGTGAACCTTTGATAGGCTAGCAGGAATCCTTCAGATGACATGTCACTCACCACTTCAGTGTGTATGGCTCGGGAAGCCATGCAGCAGAAGACGATTCCCCATACTTTGAGTCTAGTTCTCTTCTTGACCTCATCTTTCACTTCATAAGGGCCAAACAGGTCCATGGTGGTGAATTCAAAGGGTGCAGCTGGGCCTGTTCGCTCCAGAGGCAGGTCAGCCATGATTTGTTGACACTGTTTCGCCTTGTTTTTCCTGCAGACCACACAGCTATCAACCATTTTCTTGGCAAGTTTACGACCTTTTACTACCCAGGCTTTCTTCCTCATCCGGAGAAGGGTTCCTGCCACTCCCTCGTGGTTTGCTTTGTGGGATTCTTGTGCCAGCAATGTAGACACCCATGCTTCACATGGTAAAACTGGCACTGCTGTCTTATCTTCATTGAACACCTGAATTCTGCCTCCACAAACTAGCAGTCCAGAGTTCACATCTTTGTATACTGCCAGTCTGCTTAGAGTTGTGTCTGAAAAAGATGCATCTTCTTGAGCTGCGAGGAAGAGGTCTTTGAGTGCATCTTCATGTTCTTTGACAGTCAACACAGCTTGCTTGGGTGATGTTATGGCCCTTCGAGCCGGATTCTCTTTCAGAACCTATCTATCCCCAAACGGCCTCCCTCATCGAAGAGGTGATAACCCAACTGGTGGCGGAGGGATTCGTCACGAAGAAACAAGCGACGGTACTTCGGGGGACCGACCCACCGCGTCCTAGGCAATTTTACCTCCTGCCTAAGATCCACAAACCAGAATCATCTTGGACGGTCCCGGGACACATGCCACCTGGTAGGCCTATTGTATCGGACTGCTCTAGTGAAAGTTACCAGGTGGCAGCATGGATAGACCATTACCTTAAGCCCCTTTCCACACGACACCCTAGCTACCTACGCGACACTTACCACTTCTTGTCCAGGGTGAGGGAGATTGACGTCCCCCAGGACGCAATCCTCTTTACAATGGACGTAGACAGCCTGTACACAAACATAGACATAGAGAGAGGCCTAGCAGCAGTTAGGAAATGCTTAGAACGCTTCCCGGACCCCACTCGCCCAGACAGGCACCTTCTAGAGCTCCTTCATCTGAGCCTAACGAGAAATGACTTCTCTTTTGATAGCAAATGGTTCTTACAACTTAAGGGCACGGCTATGGGCAAACGTTTTGCACCCTCCTACGCCAACATATACATGGCGGACTGGGAGGAGACAGTCTTAGCTGTCTCCCCTAAGTTACCCCTCCAATACCTACGGTACTTGGACGACATCTGGGGCATTTGGACCCACTCCCTCCAGGATCTTCAACAATGGATCTCCGTCCTCAACGGCCACCATCCCTCCATCCACCTGAAGGAAACAGTACACACCTCGGAGATCAACTTTCTCGATGTCGTGGTATTCAAGGGCACAACCTTTCCCCAAACAAATAAGTTAGACACACGAGTTTACTTCAAACCCACCGACACACATGCTCTGCTCCACAGAGATAGTTACCACCCCCCACACACATTTAAAGGCACAGTTAAGTCCCAACTAATTAGATTCGACCGCATATGTTCACAGGACACAGACCGGCAGGAGGCCACCAACATTCTCTTTGGGGCCCTGACGAATAGAGGGTACACACGTACCTTCCTACGCTCTGTGAAAAAGGACTGGCACACCCACCGCGGAACTGAGAGGACGGCTCCCACAGGGACGAACATCCCCCTGATCTCAACTTTCTCCCCATCCTCCACGGCACTACACAGAGCCCTCCGGAAAAACTTTGAGGATAGTAAACACTTAATCCCTTCCCTTACAGACACCAGAGTCTTTTCAGCTTACCGTAGAAACCCCAACTTGAAGGACATGTTAGTTAGGGCCAAACTACCTTCAGAGAGGAAACGTGCACAACCCCTCCCCCCCCTCCGTTGGGTACAAAACCTACGCACAGGACAATACTTTAGGCTCACAGGATCACCCCCCCCCCCAAGCACCACCAACTGTGTGTATGCAATCCGATGCAGGTTATGTCAAAAACTCTACGTGGGAGAAACCTCCACTTCACTTTCGCAGAGAATGTCTGCGCACCGTTACAGTATAATGAGGGAACGACGCTCTACCTTCTTGGGCACTCACTTCAGACGACACAACATAAAAAACATGTTCCACATTATTCTGGCCCACGACCCTACCTGGACAACACAGCAACGCAAACAGACTGAGAAGACTTGGATCGACCGTCTCTCCTCCAGATACCCCGATGGGTTAAACGATCGCTGAATCGATACACTGTGAAGACTTGGATCAGCCGCCTCTCCTCTGGACACCTGGATGGATCAAACAATCGCTGGATGGATAAACTGAGAAGACTTGGATCGGCCGCCTCCGCTCCAGATACCCTAATGGATTAAACAACCACTGAGTGGATTAATATGGAAAAACCAAAAAACCCCCCCGTTACATCCATTTTACTGTAAACCCGCCTTTAACACTATACTGAGCGTCCCTAAAACCTAACCATATCCACCCTGCCGTACTCCTTTGTCTAGCGCCACACTGAACATGCCTAAAACCTAACCATATCCACCCTACTTGAATCCCCTTTCTAGCGCCACACTGAACATGCCTAAAACCTAACCATATCCATTGATTATTAGGAGCAACATACTAATACAGTGTTAGACCCCCTTTCGCCTTCATACCTGTCTTAATTCTACGTGGCATTGATTAAACGAGGTGCTTATTTTTTTTTTTTTTTTTTATGTTGTCCCATATTGATGGGATTGCATCTCGCAGTTGATGGAGATTTGTGGGATGCACATCCAGGGCACGAAACTCCTGCTCCACCCTCCATTTTTGATAGGATTCCCTCTATCGTGTACTTTGTATTTGTTTTTTTTTACTTAACTGGTACTCTGGGGGCTGTAGTGTTCCCTGCTGCTGTTGCAAACTGCAATGTCCCCACTGTGAGACAAATAAAGGATTATCTTATCTTATCTAGTACACCAACATTCACAATCCACACCGGGTACCACTTGTCTTTACTACAAATAGAAAAAAGTGGCTACAATTTGCACAAGCTCACCAAAATTAGACAGTTGAAGACTGGAAAAATGTTGCCTGCTCTGATGAGTCTCGATTTTTCTTGAGACATTCAGATGGTAGAGTCAGAATTTGGAGTAAACAGAATGAGAACATGGATCCATCATGCCACAGTTAATGGTGTGGGGGATGTTTTCTTGGCACACTTTAGGCCCCTTAGTACAAATTGGGCATCATATAAATGCCATGGCCTATCTGAGCATTGTTTCTGACCATGTCTATCCCTTTATGACCACCATGTCCTCTGATGGCTACTTCCAGCAGAATAATGCACCAGGTCACAAAGTTTGAATCATTTCAAACTGGTTTCTTGAACATGACATGATGAGTTCACTGTACTAAAATGGCCCCCACAGTCACCAGATCTCAACCCAATAGAGCATCTTTGGGATGTGGTGGAGCAGGAGTTTCGTGCCCTGGATGTGCATCCCACAAATCTCCATCAACTGCGAGATGCAATCCCATCAATATGGGACAACATAAAAAAATAAGCACCTCGTTTAATCAATGCCACGTAGAATTAAGACAGGTATGAAGGCGAAAGGGGGTCTAACACAGTATTAGTATGGCGTTCCTAATAATCCTTTAGGTGAGTGTATTGTCTAAATCATACAGGAAAGGATATCTAAAGAAGGTCTTTGGCCAGTGTGGGGATCTCTGTCAGAGGGGTCTTCAACTCACACCTCCGGGAGAGCTTCTCACAGATCCCGGGGGAGGCTGGGGACATTGAGTCTGAATGGACCATGTTCTCGACCTCCATTGTCAATGCGGCAGTCCGGAGTTGTGGTCGCAAGATCTCTGGTGCTGGTCGTGGCGGCAATCCCAGAACCCGGTGGTGGACACCGGAAGTAAGGGATGCCGTCAAACTGAAGAAGGACTCCTATCGAGCCGTTCTGGCTCGTGGGACTCCCGAAACAGTTGACTGGTACCGGCAGGCCAAGCGTGCCGCGGCTCGGGTAGTCACAGAGGCAAAAACTCGGGTCTGGGAGGAGTTCGGGGAGGCCATGGAGAAGGACTATAGGTCGGCCCCAAGGAAATTCTGGCAAACCGTTCGGCGCCTCAGGAGGGGGAAGCAGTGCTTCACCAACACTGTTTACGGTGCGGGTGGGGAGCTGTTGACGTCGACTGGGGATGTTGTCAGACGGTGGAAGGAATACTTTGAGGATCTCCTCAATCCTGCCGTCACGTCTTCCGAGGAGGAAGCAGAGAATGGGGACTTCGGGGCGGACCCGCCTATCACCCGGGCTGAAGTCACTGAGGTAGTCGATGGGCTCCTTGGTGGCAGGGCTCCGGGGGTGGACGAGATCCGTCCTGAGTACCTGAAGTCTCTGGATGTTGGGGGACTGTCCTGGTTGACACGCCTCTGCAGCATCGCGTGGCGGTCTGGAACAGTGCCTATGGATTGGCAGACCGGGGTGGTGGTTCTCCTATTTAAGAAGGGGGACCGGAGGATGTGTTCCAATTACAGAGGAATCACACTCCTCAGCCTCCCCGGTAAGGTCTACGCCAGGGTACTGGAGAGGAGAATCCGGCCGATAGTCGAACCTCGGATTCAGGAGGAGCAGTGTGGTTTTCGTCCTGGCCGCGGAACACTGGACCAGCTCTACACCCTCTACCGGGTGCTCGAGGGTTCATGGGAGTTTGCCCAACCAGTCTACATGTGTTTTGTGGATCTGGAGAAGGCATTCGACTGTGTCCCTCGTGGTGTCCTGTGGGGGGTACTTCGGGAGTACGGGGTCCGGGGCCCTTTGTTAGGGGCCGTCCGTTCCCTGTACAACCGAAGTAGGAGCTGTGTTCGCATTGGCGGCAATAGGTCAGACCTGTTCCGGGTGCATGCTGGACTCCGCCAGGGTTGCCCTTTGTCACCGGTTCTGTTCATTGTTTACATGGACAGAATTTCTAGGCGCGCCCAGGGGGCGGAGGGTTTCCGGTTCGGGGAGCACGGGATCTCATCTCTGCTGTTTGCGGATGATGTTGTCCTGTTTGCTTCCTCAAACCGGGGCCTCTAGCATGCTCTGGAGCGGTTTGATGCCGAGTGTGAAGCGGCTGGGATGAGGATCTGCACCTCCAAATCCGAGGCCATGGTACTCGACCGGAAAAAGGTGGCTTGCCCCCTCTGGGTGGGTGGGGAGCCTTTGCCTCAAGTGGAGGAGTTCAAGTATCTCGGGGTCTTGTTCACGAGTGACGGAAGGACGGAACGTGAGATTGACAGGCGGATCGGTGCAGCGTCTGCAGTGATGCAGTCTCTGTACTGGACTGTCGTGGTGAAGAAGGAGCTGAGCCGCAAGGCGAAACTCTCGATTTACCGGTCAATCTACATTCCTACTCTCACCTATGGTCATGAGCTTTGGGTCATGACCGAAAGGACAAGATCGCGGATACAAGCGGTCGAAATGAGTTTCCTCCGCAGAGTGGCTGGGCGCTCCCTTAGAGATAGGGTGAGGAGCTCGGTCACTCGGGAGGAGCTCGGAGTAGAACCGCTACTCCTCCACGTTGAGAGGAGCCAGTTGAGGTGGCTCGGGCATCTGTTTAGGATGCCTCCTGGACCCCTCCCCCGGGAGGTGTTCCAGGCATGTCCCACCGAGAGGCGGCCCCGGGGAAGACCTAGGACACGTTGGAGGGACTATGTCTCTCGGCTGGCCTGGGAACGCCTCGGGATCCCCCCGGAGGAGCTGGAGGAGGTGTGTGCGGTGAGGGAAGTCTGGGCTTCCCTGCTCAGACTGCTGCCCCCGCGACCCGGCCCCGGATAAGCAGAAGATAATGGATGGATGGATGGATGGATGGATGGATGGATGGATGGGGATCAAACCCACGACCTTGGCGTTATTAGCACCACGCTCTGACCAACTGAGCTAACCGGCCACACCTGCTGCGCTAATGGGCCAGAGCTGCTTTGTTGACAGGCCAGAGCTGCCGAGCCAACCTCTCCAGACGCAGATGGTGCCCTTTGAACACCTGTCAAACGACCCTTTCATTTGGAAACGGATGATATTTTGGTTATTAAAAACGGAAACGTGCCAGAGGGATCGGTCACCAGTGTCTGCCCGTGGGGACCTGGTGTACCAAAGAATCTGGTTCAGGCGGCGGTGACACAAGGGATCCGTCGAGCTGGCCGGGTGTGGAGGGCACCTGGGATCCAAGCGATTCAAAGCGTAGACGGGTTGACTCTGCCCGATCTCTATCCCAATACTCTGTTGTAAATCTATCTCTGTGGAGGGCTTGACACCGTTACAGGTGTGCGGCCGGTTGGCCGACACTGACAGTGCTGGGTATGCGGGTGATAGTGACAGGGTCTGACAGCCCGGTCATGACGCACTCCGCCGTCAACTCAGTCGCTGGCAGCTAGGCCGGGCGGTCGTTCGTCCTGTTGGTTTAAAGTATGAGATGGTTGGTTTCGGTCGACCTGACCTAAACCTCTTGGAGGGTCATTCCCCCCGATCTGGGTCCGCTGACAGTCCTATCAAACCAAGGTGGTGGGGCCATGGATAGGGATGTGCCGCCCTGGGCGCGGATCCTGATGCCATTGGTTACCAAGCATTAGGTGCAACCACTAACGGATGTAGGCTTAAGGGGGCGTAGGTTGCGGTGCTTGGCTGGGGTGTGCCAGGGGGTTCCCCCCTGGCCGCACCCCCTCCATAAACAGCTTGGCTTGCCAAGTTGAAGTCTCTGGGGAGGGCCCAATACCTACCTCGTGTCATGGGAGCGGTAAACCGATTCTGGTGTCGCTGGGTATGCGGGTGATGTTGATGGGTGGTGCACCTGGTCATAACTCACTCCGCCGTCCCTTAAGTCGGCTCCAGATAGGCCGAACCGGTCGTATGGTGCATTGTGGGTGGAGGGTTTGAGAAGGCTGAGTCCAGTCGGCCTGACCTAAACCTCTGGGAGGGTTAAGTGTACCCTGGTCGAAGAATTTGCCGAAAGCCCGGGCTTCCAAGATGGTAGGGCCGTGGATAGGGAGGCACCACCTGTGAGTGGTCCTGAGTCCATTGGCTAGAATGGTTTACGAACTACCTGAGGAGGTGCGCCTAGGTGAACTTGGGTCAGGGCACTTGGCTGGAGTGTACAAGGGGGGGCTGTCCCCCCCCCCCCGACTATGCTCCCTCCACTACACCAACCGGATGGCCGGACCCATAAGGCTGTGCAGGGTGGCAGCTGGCGGGGCGCCTCAATGATTATTCCCTTACGGGTGGTCTTGGAGTGCGAGAGAGGGGGTAGGGCGTCCTACCCCAGGGGCGTAAGCGGACTGGAGTTGATGCGAAACACAGGTTCTTCTACTGAAGGATAGTTGGAGGTACTTGGGATCACTGGCTTCGAGGCCGGAAGAGAAGTTGGGAAGTTCTTCCAGCGCAATGCCACATGGATTGACGCTTGCCGACGCCCGGCCAACGGCGGAATAGTCAGAACGACCACTTAAACTCGCCCAATTTGGACATAGGGGGGGTAAGGAAGAGCCCCTACCACATAGTCCCTGAAGGCCGGTGATGCGGTCCCTGGAGAACAGCCCAGAGGACAGAGAGAGGGACAGGGGCCCGCTGGGGCCTCTCCCAAGGAACCATTAAAACCCGAATGTGGCGGGGGTTGTTGGGACACCTTTTCACCTGAAGTCCCAGTTGGCCGGTGATGCGATCCCTGGCGTTCTGCTGGAGGGTAAAGAGGGGACGAAGGCCCACGGGGGGCTTTCGCCCAGGACCATTAAAACCCATGCGGTGAGTGGGGGTCCTTGGGGCTTGCCAATTCGGCTATAGCATACCCGAAGGGCATCGTTTGCCCGAGATCTGAATGTCGAAGTGAAGAAATTCAATGAAGTGCGGGTAAACGGCGGGGGTAACTATGACTCTCTAAAGATAGCCAAATGCCTCGTCATCTAATTAGTGACGCGCATGAATGGATGAATGAGATTCCCACTGTCCCTACCTACTATCTAGCGAAACCACAGCCAAGGGAACGGGCCTATCCTCAGCTTGTAGCAGTGCTTGGCCTTTTTGATGCCCCTCTTCAAGTCAGCCCTGGATGCACTGTAGGCCTGTTCGTCACCTGATCTGAAAGCGGCCTTGCGAGCCTTCAGCAGGAGCCGAACCTCCTTGTTCATCCATGGCTTTTGATTAGGATACGTGGTAATCTGTTTCTGTGTTGTGGCACTGTCAATGGTGTTGTTGATATAATCCAGTACAGAGGAGGTGAAGGTATCCATGTCCGTGTGAGAGCCACAGGTAGCCTGAGACGCAAACACACTCCAGTCCATGTGTTGGAATCTGTCCTGGAGTGCAGAGTCAGCTCCTGCAGGCCACGGGGTGGCCAAGTTTGAACACCAAGTTCAAAATATATAAAAATAATGTAATCAAAATAATTAAAACTAGCAAAAGATCATACTATTGTAATCTACTGGAACAACACAAACATAATATTCAAGGAACTTGGCAAGTATTAAATGGCATAATTAAAAATGGAACAAATCCGAAACAATATCCAAATTACTTTACAGAAAACAATCAAATTGTAAGTGAAACTAAGGAAATAACAAATTTATCCAAGAATTCTTTTGTAAATGTTGGACCAATCTTAGCAAATGGAATAACACAACCATTAAATTATGTATCAGATGAAAGACATTTTCTGAATATTGCTAACTCGTTTTTTATTGCTAGCGTAAATGCAAATGAAATATAATACATTTTGAGTACTTTTGAAAAGAAGCAGTCAACAGATTGTTTTGAAATAGTTATGTCTCCGGTGGAAGAAATAGTTGACCCATTTACTTATATCTGTAATCAACCCTTCTTAACAGGTATCGTTCCTGATAAAATGAAAATGGCAAAAGTAATACCCATCTTTAAAAGTGGAGACAGGCGTCAGTTTACCAATTATAGACCTGGATAATCGGATTATAAAGCGCACAGTCGTTTTTTGAGAAAATTTAAGGCTTTTAAGTGCGCCCTATAGTCGCACAAAAATACAGTAGTCTCTCCAGCAGACAAGGAGACTATAGAGCAGGAAAAAAGATCAGGGAGCTAAAATGTTGCGACCGCCTCCACGAGAGCAAGGACAGAAGTGGGTCCTGCCCTGTGCGAAAAAGACCTGTACCGACCATCAGAGTTGAAGAAGGTGGAGCATCTCTTACTCTTCTTCCTCACACAGGTGCCGTGGCTTAGGTGGTCAAAGCGCCTGTTTAGTAAACAGGAGATCCTGAGTTCAAATCTCAGCGGTGCCTTTATTTTGGTCTTCCAGGAGTTTCTCCTCCCGGGCACTTTAGCCCTGCAACTAAGTCCTCATGTTTTGAGAGAGACTGATGCCATCTCCCTGGTGGTCTAGTGGCTAGGATTTGGCGCTTTCACTGCTGCGGCCTGGGTTCGATTCCCGTTCAGGGAAAGCTCTCTATAGGAGTGCTTTTCAACCCTCAGATAAAACATTTACATGTATTCATTTAGCAGACGCTTTTATCCAAAGCGCCTTACGAGAAAGCGTTTACAAAGAGCATCAGTCATTGAGCATAGCAACGCGATAGACCCAGACCCCATAAAAGGTCACTGTGTCGTCCTCAAGGTGAGGCGCATTGCCGTAACAAACGCAGAACACCTCAGCAAGCACCGCAACAAGGTTTGAACAGACATCGCCTGAACAGGGACATGAACCCTGGGCCTCAGATTAATTGTCTGATGATCTGCAGACTGAACTATCCAGGCCCTGAAGTCCAATGAATGATGGTTTTATTCATCTTCCTCCTGTGCATTGAAACCAAGTTGTTTTATTTGTCTTCCTCCTGAGCATTGAATCTACTGAACACCAAACCACTGTCACTTCATCTCTCCTGTGTACAGAATCCACAAGTGACTATTTATCTTCCTCCTGCACACTGGAGCCACTGAAGTTGTCTTCTTCGGCCACTCGTATCAGACCCACGCTGTAAGTGGTTTTTTTGCTTCTCGGAACTCAGGGGTACGTTGAGAATGCACTTCAACTGGAGCGAAGAGTCTTCCAAGACTCCAACGTTATGGTTCAACTCCTGGCCGGCTTGAGTGTCTTTTTTGTGACTTGGGTGTTTGGGAAACAAGGGAAAATATGTCTGTCAAGTAGATGAGCATAGTGTGCCACCCTCAAAGAATACGCATCATGACTGTAGTGTTCTCGTGCAGTGTGTTGTAACTCTGACTTAACACAGAGTTAAACTGTAGCCCATGAAGACAGAGTCATAGTAAGGTTGACCATTTACTGTCACAATTCCTCTAACAGACGGTGAAAACTGCAAATAAAAAATACAAAAATACTGAATGTACATTTGACTAAACAGCATGTTGTACATAGTTGTAAATAATAATATAAATGTCTAACACTGTATGAAGACATTCTGATGCCAATTGCATTGATTTTAGTTTGTACAAAATTGCTAACCAAAACGTTTTTAACAACACATCAAACATTATTTTTAACTAAATCCACTCTAATATATTATCTTAAACATGTCTTGCATTGATTAAACAAACGTACAGCATTGCCTCTTAGATGCTTTCATGTGGATGCTAGCAGATTACAATCAGAAGATGCACATGCCTGCCATTCCTACTACAGAGGTAAGAATTTTTAACAGGAAATGACGTCACAGGAAGTGACTAAACCGGAAGTGATATATCTAACAAACCTAAAACAGCAAAATAATATGAATTTATACATTGGCTTATTTTAACTGTAGAGTAATTATTCACATCCGTTTTTACATATACATATTTTAAGAAATCAATGTAAGAATATTAAATGAATGCCAGGAGAGACAACTATGTTGCTTTCGCATACTCTTAGATCCTTATCTTCATTTTTGATAGGATTCCCTCTACTGTGTACTTTGTATTTTTGTATATTTTAAACTGTTACTCTGAGAACCATAGAAATCATAAATGACAAGGGTAAAAATATATTGATTAGTTGTGTGTATAGGCCGCCTGGTGCTGGTGTTGACTTGTTTACAGATTAAATCCTTGAATTGTTTGAGAATGTTAACAAATCAGTAATTTTGCGTGGTGATTTTAATAAAGATCTGAGAAACACAGTTACATCGAAAGAGTTTCAGAATTATATGGAAACTGCTGGTTTAAGACCAATGATACAAATGTTGACAAACCTACCAGGATCACTACTCATATGGCGCTTTTCCACCGCATGAAATCAGCTCGCCTCGCCTCGCATTTTTGGCGTTTCCACCGCAGTTCCATGGTACCTGGTACCTGCTAGCGGGTACTTTTTTGGTACCTTCTTGCTCTAGGTACCAAGCGAGCTTAGTCGAGCTAAAAGGTGACGTCGGCAGACGGCCGGCCATTGATTGGCCAGAAAGTGTGACGAGTCACGAGAGCGACTTAAAGCAACAGCGCCGCAGCTTTTTACTATCAGATACAGTCCATTAAACCAACAGTCTACAAGCTTTTTAAAAATCAGATAATTTACAAAAGAGTTTGTCAACATGGCTAAAATTAAGTCTTCGCCGTGGACCACATCTGAGGTGCAGACGTTTCTGTGTCTTGTGGCCGAGGATAGACTAACTCTGGTCGCGTACAAAAATACGTCACGGTCTACGTCACGCCCCTTTCGCCGACGACCAAGAAGTACTATTTGGGGTACTATTGCGGTGGAAAACCACCGGTGTTTACGACAAACCGAGGCGAGTATAGTCGTGCTACATTTGCGGTGGAAAAGCGCCAATAGTGCTACTATCATTGACAAAATATACACAAATTTACATGGTGAAATTATTAGTGGCATTTTTTTGACAGATGTGAGTGATCACCTCCCTGTGTTTAGAAAATTGACAAATTGAGAACCCCGGGGGGCAGCACAATTACCTCTAGACGCGGCAGGCCCAGCTCCAGGAAGGCCCTCCAGTGGGCCCACATGGTCTCCGTTGTGGCCAGGGTCCAATAGACATTATCCCTGGTTGTCGAAAAAAGCCGGCGAGGGAGGCGGGATGCCCTCCAGGCGATGATGCCCTCCAGGTCCTTAATTAAAAAATTGATGGCGGCCAGGTTACGGCAGGTGGATGGTGCTGCCGTGGGTACGATACAGAACAACAAACAAGTCTTGTCTAGATAGAGGAGAGCACATCATCAGTAGTAAACTTGGGGTCAAAGGGTGTTTCGGCCTTAATACTAGACACCCTCGACCAGGCAGGCCCACCGAGGCTGATCAAGTCCTAAGAGCAACGTCCAGCGTGTGTATGTGGGTTAGGGTTAGGTTTGGAATAAGTGGAGAGGAGCGCCCCCATGGACCCCCAACGGTGCCCACAGTTAATGGAACGCACCCCTATAAAGACACACGCACTTGAAACCCCACCCGCCCCGGCAAGGAGAGGAGGAGACGAGAGAGAGAGAGAGAGAGAGAGACATAGGGAGAGAGATAAAACTAGTGAACTCATCTGAGAGCGCCAACTTCTCCAACATCTCCAGGCTTGAGGTGAGCAGAACGCGTCAAGGGACAAACCCAAAGTCAGGACACAGCTACAGGATCCAGCTCCGGGCACGAAGGGTTAGGGCAGCACCAACAACCAGCTCCAAACCAGAAGGGTTAGGATCAGGGTGTGAGAAGGCGTCAGTTGAAGGGGAAGCAGGGGACGCAGGGACAGAACACAGAACAGGGTCATAGCAACGAGGAATACCACCCCGGGGACTGAGAGGCCAGAGGGCCAGGGCCCCCCACGGACAGGGAGGAAGGAGGAGAGAGTAGGAGGAGGAGAGGAGATGAGAGAGAGAGACACACAGGTGGAGAGGGACTAAGCTAGTGAACTCCACAGAGAGCGCCATCTCCACCAATCCAGAGGCGAGCAAGGGGCGTCGAGGGACAGGTCCAAGGCCAGGGCATGAACAGGTAAGGTCAGGTTCTGCAGGAATCAAGACATGCACATCCACAGCAGGTCACAGAATAACAAAGTGAGGGCAGACCGGGCGGCCATTTTACAAAAACCACGTGGACCCACAGAACCGCCACTTTTTTAAAACTACCAAGGCAAAAAACCAGAGTATCCACCCCAGCTCCCCCAAGTGGATTGACAGGGCCCCCAGCCGAACAATACCAGGAGGAGAGACAGGGTCCCCCTCAAAGCAATTGATTGTTCTAGCACAACAAGGCAGAGGGCAGGCCAGGGTCACAGGAGAACCTAAAACATGAAATTGCACAATGTTAGTAGTACACACAAGACCACAAGAGCATGCAGACCACAAACCAAAACCACACCAAGGCCACCGACAGGGCATCCACGTCAGACCACCCCCTATTGACAGATAGGAGAGAGACACGGACAAAACACCACACAACATCGCACGGTCCAGTCCAGGTCCTTAGTATAAACCTAAATAATGGAATGCACATCGTCAGTAGTTCACTTAGGATCATTGAGTGTTTCGGCCACAGAACTATACACTCTCCCCCAAGCAGGCCAACCGAGGGTGATCAAAACCTCAGTCTGTGATTCCAAAGCCAATTGGTGAACTACAGTCAGGTCCGAGTACCCACGACACAGCAAAGTGACTCTACACAAACACAAGTAGACACATCAATCAACAAGTAAAAAGTAAAAAGAAGGACAGAAACTCACCACGAAAACAGCAGAAGCCCTCCAACAGGTGAGTTCCAAGGCAGTCGGGAACCACAGGTAGGTCTGAGTAGCCCTGACACAATCAAAGAAAATTTAAACAAACAGAACAGCGGACACCAACCAAGTAGCAATAAAAGGCAGCAACTCACCAAAGCAAACAGCACAAAATCTCCAACAGCAGAGGCCAGAATCAACCGGCGAACCACAGTCAGGCCTGAGCACCCACGACACATCAAGGCCCAAATGAACAGAAACAGCTACCCCAACCAATTAGCAACAGAAGCTAGCAACTCACCACGGCAAGCAGCGCAAGACACCCAACAGCCGAATCCAAAGGCAACCGGCGAACTACAGCCGTGGCTAAGTAACCATGATACAACAATGTGAAGTTAAACAAACAGAAATAACCACACCAAACAGACCCTACACCGGATGGCATACACACAATTAGACGTACTGGGGGGCGGGGCCAATGTGGTGCGGAAATACCGGCCCGTACTGGGGTTGTGCACCCAGCGCAGGGGTGGACGCGGTTGCACCCGCTCCCCCTCCGCAGGTAGCTTGGCCCGAACCAATAAATCCCCCAGGTTAGGGTTCCGGCGATACGCCGAGAACACGGAGGTGTTGGCAAGGGAGGGGAGGAGGCCCCGCCGCCCCTCAAAGTTCTGGATCACCGCCCTGTGGAGGTTCGTGGACTGGGCCGAAAAGACAGAGGCGCCCTAGGAACCCCCCTATGGGCCAGCCAATCCCGCTTTACCCCCCTTAAAAACTAGCGTGAGTATCCCCGGGCCCCCAAGGCTTTGAATAGTACGGCCGTGGCGGCCTCCCGGTGCTCCACCCTGGAGCAAATGGCATCAAACCAGATCAGCTGAGATTTGATTACACCCTTAAAGGTGTGGGAGGGGTGGCAGCTGTCCCGGTGCAGCAGGGCATGTGTGTCCGTAGGTTAAAAAAACACCCTGGTGCTCAGTCTCCCGGTCCGGGGGAAATCGCAGTCCTTAAACTCCAGGACGTTTCCGACGCGTGGATCGTCGCTGTGAGGTGGATGGAGGGATGGTGGTTAGGGTTAGGGTCAAGGGTTAGGGATAGGGTAAGATAAGTGTTAAGGGCAAAGTTGAAGTCTGGTTAAGTTTAGGCACGGTTTAGGGTGGTGTTAGAAAGAAGATTAAAGTAGGGTGGATGTGGTTAGGTTTTAGGCATGTTCAGTGTGGTGCTAGAAAGAGGATTAAAGTAGGGTGGATGTGGTTAGGTTTTTAGGCATGTTCAGTGTGGTGCTAAAGGAATGATTAAAGCAGAATGGATGTGAAACATGTAATTTAAGGTGAAGTTAGGGTAGGATTAGATCCCAGGCGGTTCCTAGTTAGTTTAGAGTTAAAGATCAGATAGTTATGGGGTCTAACATCAAATATGCAAACAGGGATGGGGAAGTTTTTGAGTTGGGGTGGAGTTCACGCTGAGGTCAGGGTTAAGGGTTTAGTTAACTCTATGAACGTCTAATTTGGGGTCAGTCTTTTTTAGCATTAAATGTAGGTTTGGAGTTAGTTACGTTAAGCTGTTATGTTCAGGTAAGCGATTAAGGAAGTGATTGAATCAGTAATTGAAAACAAGTTGATTATGATGAACAGGGATAGTTATCTACTTTACATTTATAAAGATATAAACATATGTAGGGAATGGAAAAAGGTTTATGTCAGATTGGTAGGGGTTTATAGACACAAGTATGTCAACCACCTAACCATCATCATCCTATCTTCACCAAAACCCTTCATGTTTATTCTTTGTTTAAATGAACTCTATTCTTTAGCAGGTAAAGGAATCATAGAGAAAGAAGGAGAGATAACTTCAAAATATTTACTCCTAACAGGTTTAATATCAACAAGCAGATTATTTTGTGAACTATATACAAGAGAAACGAACTCATGGAACAATTTAAGGAATAATTAAGTCTGAAGCAATTAGGGGCTAGTTAAACGGGAAACTATTGAGGATTAGTTAAACATGAAGTTATTAGAACTGAGAGAAGTACAAGGAAATTGTATAATATTTCTAGAAAGTGGGTTCACATTTAACAAGTAACAAGGTTATAGTATGGCAAAATAAACATATTTTTCAAAATGTGTTAATCCCTATAACCAGAAAGGTGCTTTTTTAGACTATATACACGGGGACATATTTAGAGAATGATTAAGAATCAATTGAGTTGATGACTATCTAATTGTTGGAATGTTGATGTCCCAGGGATTCCGGTGAGCTAGGTATAACGTCTGGGAGGTGCCTCTGCGTTCGATCCGGTCATTCTGCTCGTTCCGGGTCTGTATCGTGGCGTCAGTAACTGGAAGGGAAGATATCATGGTGAGGTAAGTACATTCTGAAGTTCTTTCAATATTCATATAAAATTGACATGTATTGCGTATGTGTGGGCGTGTATATGGTGGTTGTAATATTGGTGTGAGTGGTGTGTGTGTGTGTAGCGGGGGGGGGGGGGATTTAGGTATGGTTTTCAGGGTGCGGTTTTGCCATATTATTCCACTCAGCGATCGTTTAATCCATCAGGGTATATAGAGGAGAGGCGGCCGATCCAAGTCTTCTCAGTTTGTTTGCGCTGCTGCGTTGTCCAGGTAAGGTCATGGGCTAGAATGATATGAAACATATTTGTGTGCGTGCTGCAAGGCGCACACTATGTTATTACTAGCGTTTATTATTATTGTGTGCGTGCTGCAAGGCGCACACTATGTTATTACTAGCGTTTATTATTATTTTGCTTATTCTTACGCCGTTTTTTTGGCTCAAAACACCTACCAGAGTTTTTGACGCATATACACAAAAGTTATATCAAAACGTGCGGTTCGGCCCCGACATGTGTGCTATGATTTATCTAAGACTTTTGGCGAACAATTTTTCCCAAAAATTGCCAAAAACCACACCAAAAAATGAATAGGTGTCAATGGAGAGAATGTTTGAGAGGTAGAGTGGTGATGTCATCGCTAGAGTGTGGAGAAGAGAGAGAATTGTGTAAAAAAAATAAAACATATTCGACTACCATGGCCTCAAATGCACCACTACAGACACAATTTATGCATAGAAACGTAGGAAAATGTGTCCTCTAGCTCACACTTGCTTTACTTTATCTGTCAGATTTATTGTTTTAGCTTGACATGCGAAAATTCGGCCGCAGCACCCATGAACAGCGTCATAGACTCCCATGTTAAAAGTGTCAGGAAAATTTCAGGAGGAAAACAAAACTAACACTTTTTAGAATTGCTCCTAAGAGCACATTTCTTCACTTCTCAACACAAAATGCCTATGTAGACGTTCAGGAAGGTCTCAGCCGGCTTCACGTTAACCTGGTTTTATGATTGGAAACACGGTTTGGCCAGAAATCCTTCCTGTTCGAGGGGTGCTGTAAGCCTTTTCTCTGTCTTTCGAACTGCCATGACAGTTCCAGCTGCAACTTATTAGTTCGTTACTTAGCAACGTGCTTGAAAGAGGAGAGACGGTGGCCACGAATGACGGTGGCTATTTTACGAACATTAATTCATTTCACATTTAATAACTTTAATTGGAGGATATTTACTGGAGGAATCAAATTGGCTCTTTTTGTTTCGGGTGTATTTATAAACTGTACTCCAACTCAACTCTTCCTCTCTGGCTCTAAGTCTCTAAGGTAAGCGAACATCTTTTTTCAACTCTTTCGCTAGCATGCTATCTAAAATGTAGGTTTTTGACTTCTTTAACATTTGGGCTCATAGGTATTCATGTGCTTATCAGTCAGGATTTACAACTGACGTTCCAACTAGCTGTAAAGATATGCTGTTTGCTAACATTAGCGACCAATGCTGAAATTAGCGCTTAAGCTAATTGCTAGTGCATCAGCATATGTTTTGCTAGCATGCTATATAAGATGTGGGTTTTTGACTTCTTTAACATTTGGGTTTATATGTATTCATGTGCTTATCAGTCAGGACGGTGGTGGAGGGTTGTAAGGAGGGTAGTGGGGGGGGGGGTTATTTGTGTGCATTTTGACCGTTTAGGGTCGTTTTCGGAGGGGGGGGGGGCGATCGGCGTTTGCGGGGGGCGGGGGGCGGGGGGGCTCGTGCGGGGGGGTTTGAGGGCAGGGTTCATGTGGTGGGGTCCGTAGGAATCTAACAAGATATTGGGGAGGTGTGTGGGAGGTCGGGTTGATGAGCTATGAGCCTGTTTGGGGGAGAGGTTTGACAATCGCGAATGATTTAGTTTCACTTTCAAGCGGAGTTTGTGACGTTGCGGGGGGCTCGGGGGGGGCGATTTCGGAGGGGTTTGAGGCCAGAGTTAATGTGGTGGGGTCCAGACGAATCCAACCAGGTATTGGGGAGGTGTGTGGGTGGTTGGGATCGACAGTTCCATAGAGAAACAGTGGGGATTAAATACAGGTCTTTTAGGAATTGCTATTTAAATTGTTGGGGGGGCTTGCTGTAAAACATTCATAATCGTCTGGATACTGGTTGACCTTGCAAACTATTGGCTAGTGTTGTATGGGGAGTCCTGTAGTCCTGTAGTTTATAGATGATTGAACCTGTGTGTCTGCTACTAAGTGATTCATTGCACTGAATGGTTTGATTGACAGTTCATCATTAAGTCATTAATGTACAGACTGCCTGTGTGTATGCACATCTATCTATCTATATATATATAGATGTGTGTGTATGTGTGTATGTGCGTGTGTGTATGTGTATGTGCGTGTGTGTTTTTCTCAATTAATGTTGGATAAAAAGCACTGTTTTTGTTAGTGTGATATCAGAACTGTGTGACCTAGTGCTTTTTGTGAATTTTGATGCTAGCGTATTGCTGAATCCTGATTTGTTACATGTTTGATTGCATGTGGATTGATTTGACATTTAACACAGCTGTATAACTTTATAATGTTATCTGATATTTATAATGCGGTATCATTTTGATAAAAGGTGTATTTCTAATACCAAAGTCATAGCCATTGATGGCCTAATTCTGGCATTGGATGTATTTGGGTCATTTTACACTCTAAGTTTTTGAAAGCATTTATCACTATTATCAAATTAGAACCAAACTATTACTATGCTACTGAACTGTAATGTAAAGTGCTACCTGACACAGAGTGACCAATTGTTTACTGCTTGCTTACTACTTAAACTTAAACTGTGGCAGTGTGCTCAAGTGGAGCTGTCTTTAATCCTGCTGAAATTAGTGTTTACGCTACTACTAGTGCATCAGCATATGAACACCTGTTGAAAGCTTGATCAGTCACATACCTAAGCAATGGTAGAAGTCATATTGTGAAAATTACTCAACAGTGTCAGTGATGTATGGGGGAGAGTCCCGGGCCAGAGTCACGCACACTCAAAATTTCTTTAGGAATTTTTTTCTAGTTTTTTATGTTATGTCGCCTGAAATGAGTGCCCAAGAAGGTGGGGCATTGTTCCCTCATTATACTGTGACTGTGTGCAGACATCCTCTGCGAAAGTGAAGTGGAGGTTTCCCCCACGTAGATCTTCTGACACAGCCTGCATCGGATCGCATATACACAGTTGGTGGTATTTGGTGGGGGCGATCCTGTTAGCCTAAACTACTGTCCCGTGCGTAGGTTTTGCACCCAATGTGGGGGGGGAGGGGTTGTGCGTGTTTCCTTTCTGAAGGCAGTTTGGCCCTAACTAACATATCCTTCAGGTTCGGGTTTCTACGGAAAGCTGAGAAGACCCTGGTGTTGGTGAGGGAAGGGATTAAGGGTTTACTGTCCTCAAAGTTTTTTCGGAGGGTTCTATGTAGTGCCGTGGAGGACGGGGAGAAAGTCGAAATCAGGGGGATGTTTGTCCCTGTGGGAGCCGTCCTCTCAGCTCCGCGGTGGGAGTGCCAATCCTTCGTCACTGAGCGTAGGAAGGTGCTCTGTTCTTCAGGGCCCCAAAGAGAGTGTTGGTGGCCTTCTTCCGGTCTGCGTCTTGTGAGCATATGCGGTCAAATCTAATTAGTTGGGATTTAACTGTGCCTTTAAATGTGTGTGGGGGGTGGTAACTATCTCTATGGAGGAGAGCATGTGTGTCGGTGGGCTTAAAGTATACTCGTGTGTCTAGTTTACTTGTTTGGGGGAAGGTTGTGCCTTTGAACACCACAACGTCAAGAAAATTAATCTTCGAGTTATGTACTGTTTCCTTAAGGTGGATGGAGGGATGGTGGCTGTTGAGGATGGAGATCCATTGTTTAAGATCCTGGAGGGAGTGAGTCCAGATGCCCCAGATGTCGTCCAAGTACCGTAGGTATTGGAGGGATAACTTAGGGGAGATTGTTAAGACTGTCTCCTCCCAGTCTGACCTGAGTCTGACCTGAGGCTGGAGGGGCAGAGGCCAGGGCCTCCCGGTCCCTACCCATCAGCTCCAGTAATTCAACCGGAAGCCGATGGGCAGGGGGTTCCCAGAGGGAGGGAGGTTGGAAGGGTGGTCTGACTGGGTCATGATCAAGATCATCCTCAAAGAAAGAGGCAAGACGTAGGCGTCGGTGATATGCACTAACATCCAGTCGCAGATCCCATTTGGGGTTGGACTGTGTGCTATGTGTTGGTATAAATGACAAGCCTTTTGATAAGATGGAGGTCTGGGGGTCAGTGAGGTTTAAAGTTGACGAGAGGTTTACCACTCCCGGTGTTGTTTCCTTTTCTTCCGAGCAGGGTTGGCCCAGGTTAAGATGCGTTCTCCAGTGGTTCCAAATGGTCTGTGCCGTTCCGGGGGTCCAGTGGATGTTATCCCAGGTAGTGTGGAAAAGATGGTGGGGGATGCGGGGGATATAGCTGTCCAGCTCCTTCAGTAGGGAATTGATGACGGTAAGGTTTCTACAAAAGTGTGGGGCCAGGTGCTCCGAAAAATTCCAAATTGGGGTAAGAACTCTGGCGTTAGGGAAAGTGGAGCAGGCTGCCCCCATAAGCCGGCGGATCTGCTGTCTTTGCAGAGAAGGATTGGACTGTTGTTTATTATTGATTCCAAATGATAACACAAGTGTTTGTGTGTCTATGGAGACAGCAGTCTTGTGACGGAGAATGTGGGCGGCGTGCGCAAGTAGAGCTCCTGGGTAGCTGTCGATCCTATTATCCTGGATTGGGGGCAGTCTCGCCAGGTTGGAGTCCCCCATCAGGATCACTGGGCGTGTGGGGGTTAGGTCCCAGTTCTGATACTTGTCTCCATGGTGTTGATGTGATGTGAATCTGGCTGTTTCTGGGATGGAGGTGGGGGGGGGGGGGTAGGAGTGGGGAGGGAGAAGGGCGTTCTCCCCGTGGTCCCGGAGTTGGGGGTCGGTCTGGTTGGGGAATTGAGGTGTCTGTCAACACCGGAAAGACAAACGAGGATATGTCACTGTCCATTGATAAGTTGTCATCCTCATGGATTCCCCTCAGGTCGGGGGAAGGGGGGGCGGGACCCCCAGTGGGCATTCCCGATGGTGAGGGCCCTGTCAAACTCCCTAGGTTCCTCTGGGTGGGTTAGACTAGAGTGGGTAGGCGTTTCCCTCAGTAAGTGAATGATACTGGTCATATCCTGTGGGCCCAGGGTCTGATCGGTGGGGGTGGAGGGCCCAGCAGGTGGTAGGGGTTCGGGAGTCCATGGGTCAAGGTTTCGGTCGGCAGGGGGCGGAATGTGGGGGGAGGAGGGAGCGAGGGAGAGCCCGCGCCGTTTGGGTGGGGCTGGTGTGGACGTGATTGAGGGCCCGGCCTCAGGGGGCAAAGGGGAGGTTGAGGGTGGGAGGGGGATCCCAGGGGTCTCGTGCCCCTGTTTGGTGGGTCTGTGGGTTGATTGGTTGGGTCTGTCAGGGGCGGGAGACGGGTGAGAGGTAGAGGGTTTTGATCTCGAGAGGAGATCCGAAATCTCCAAGGAGGCCCAGGTCAACGTCAGGTCCCCTATGCCATGCACGTCCTTGGAGGACTGCCTTACTGCCTCCTGCCACATTGGTTGCCAACCATCTATGCGGGTTAGGGTTAGGGTTAGGTTTGGCATAAGTAAAGAGGAACCACCCCGGGGGACTCCGCCGAGACCCCGGTTTAGGTGAGGACCCCTGAAAGGCACGCGCACTTGAAACCTCACTCGCTCCGGCCCAGAGGAGAGAAAGAGAGAGAGAGGGGTATATACGTAAAGACATTTGGAGGACCCATTCCCACAGGGCCGTCAACCATCTCGTCCCCAGACAAAACGGAAGACCTGAGTCTGAAACTCCAAAGTCAATCACCCATTCTTCCCTCCCTCAGGGTACACCCTGTCAGATCAGCGGCAAGCAGCACACGATCCAGGTTTAAAAGGACACCCGGCCCTTACCCAGACGTATGCAAGCCATGCCCTCCGACCTTAACAGTGTGCAGAGACCCCCATCCCGCTGGGTTAGGGGCCCCCACACAGGTGCAGGTGAGACAAGTCACTATGACAGGTCTTCTTTTTCTTCTCACGGTAGTTCGTCGTCCCCTCAGCGACGGGAAGTATGTGGGCCAGGTTAAAAAGGAAATCCGGTCCTCATCCAGGTGCATGCACATCAGTGTCCTCTGACAGCCTCTCCCATGTGTGAAAACCCCATACCCACCGGGCGGGTTAACCGTCTGTCCACCGGACAAACACAGAGCCTTTTCCCACAGAGCGGGTTAACTGTCTGTCCACCGGACAAACCAGAAAACCTTAGGTCTGAAGAGCTGCCCCATTTCTGAGCAGTCTAGGTGGGACAAACCAATAAAAACTGTTCTTCTCCCTAGGGCGTTCCACTGTCTGTCCAGAGGCGAGCAGCATATCATCTAGGCCTGAGAGGGACACCCAGTCCACACCCAGATGTATGTAGATCAGTGTGTCCTGACAGCACCTCTTGTGTGTGAAGACCTTTTCCCGCAGGGCAGATTTGAGGTCTATCCTCCGGAAGACCAGTGAATCCTAGGTCTGTGGAGCTGTCTCCTTCTAGAATGGTGTAGGTGAGGTAAACTATTCCAATCCGTTCTTCCTCCCCTGTATAATCCCCATACTTATTTGTATAACCTCCAGTCCTTGCAGCATTTGTATTCTTGATTTATGTGTCGTCTAACCAAGGTGTTTGTTATCAGATATCTTTCTTGTAAGGCGAAGACGCGCGGTCAGGTCAACGGTCGTTTAGTCCATCTGGGTGCCTGGAGGACAGTCTCCTTATCCAGGTTCTCTCAGCTTGTCTGCGGTCCTGTGTCGTCCATGTGGTGTCGTGTTCCAGGATGACGCTGAACATGCTGTTGACATCGTGTCGTCTAAAGTGAACCCCCAGTAGAGTGGGACGTTGTTCTGCTCTAATAGTGTGGCGGTGTGCTGACATCCTCTGGGAGAGCGAGGTAGAGGTTTCTCCCACATAAACTTTTTGGCAACGCCTTCACCTGATCGCGTAGACGCAGTTAGATGTAGACGGCGGGGGTGTGTTTTTCAGTCTAGATAGATAGTGGCCTGTGCGTGGGTTATGGACCCAGCGTAGGGGAGGGAGAGGGGATTGCACCTGTACCCTTCCCGAGGTTAGTTTAGTCCTCACCAGGAGGTCTTTCAGGTTCGGGTTTCTGCGAAAAGCAGAGAGGACTGTGGTGTCTGCAAGGGGAGGAATGTGTGGCGTCATCTCACTAAAGTTATTTTTTAAGGTCCTATGTAGTTTGATGGAAGATGGGGAGAGTACCGAGATCAACGGGATCCTCGTTCCTGTGGGGGCCGCCGTTTGAGCTCCTCGGTGGGACAGCCAGTCCTTCTTTACTGAACGTAAAAAGGTGCGTGTGTAGCCCCTAGGTGTGAGGGCTCTAAAAAGTGTGGCAGTGGCTTCCTCACGGTCCGCCTCCTTGGAGCAGATGCGGTCGAATCTAATCAGTTGTGATTTGACCGCCCCCCTAAACTGATTCTGTGGAGGAGCGCGTGTGTCTGTGGGCTTAAAGTACACCCGTGTGTCAAGTCTCCCCGTCTGAGGGAAGTCTGCACTTTTGAAAACTACGACGTCCAGGAAGTTAATCTCTGTGTCGTGTAT
Source organism: Neosalanx taihuensis (assembly GCA_030340665.1). Classification (NCBI taxonomy): domain Eukaryota; kingdom Metazoa; phylum Chordata; class Actinopteri; order Osmeriformes; family Salangidae; genus Neosalanx; species Neosalanx taihuensis. The sequence continues at coordinate 5,324,194 of JARGSH010000050.1, read as the reverse complement.
TGTTTCCTTAAGATGGATGGAAGGATGGTGGTCATTAACCCTTTGATACACAACATGGGTCAAAAGTGACCCGGTGGAGTTTAAATTGTAAATATCTTTGCAATAAATGTATTTTATCATTCAGCATTCCAGGAATTCCTCAATTAACATGTTTTTGATCATCACAAATTCTTATTTTCATTTGTCCTTTTTAAATTTTTTAATAAAAATCATTTTTGTTCCACTACCCTTCTAAGACACAACATGGGTCAAAAATGACCCGTATTCATTTCACATGTTATTTCATGCTTGACTGTGCTTCTTTGCTACATCTTTTAAAATCTATTTATTTAATCATTTAATATTACAATGTATTCATTAAAACATCTTGTTTTTGATTATCAGAAATCATTATTTTCATTTTCTCTGTCTTTATTTTTGAACTAAAATAGTTTTTGTATTACTACATCAAGTTTACACACATGGGTCAAAAATGACCCGTGTATGCAAGTGTGAATTTGATAGGAACACTATCACACTTATCAGACAACATGACATTATATTCTAGCAATGAATGTTAGCTAATATCAGCTAGGTCAACATGACATTATATTCTAGCTAGCTAATGTCAGCTAGGTCAACAAAATACAACTTGAATTAGAACAGTAAACTGTATACTTTATCAACTAAGGAGTTTCCCCCCGGGATTAATAAAGTACTCTGAAAAGATGAAAATATGAATTTGATTTTCTTTATCCACAGTGTTAGTATGGCTCGTCACAGTAATTCCAGATTTACAGCTGAAACGGTCATAGAGATGCTTCATGAAGAACAGGATGAGGAAGATGAAGCAATTCTTGGTCCTGATTCTGAGTCTGACATCTCTGATGCTGATGACCGAGAATATGTGCCACAGGGTCAAGCTGGAGTTGTGGGCGTGTGTGGAAATCAAGTTCTCCTAGGTGATGAAGACTCCTTGGATGAGAACGAAGACTCGTCTGATGAGTCTTCTGAAGAGGAAACTCAGACCCAGGCAAACAGACTGAGTAAAAAGGGATCCTATTGGAATGAGCACCCCCCCACTCAGGGCAGAGCCAGAAGCCACAACATTCTGAGAAGCTGCCCAGGACCTGCTTCTGGTTCATCAACAGTTTCACCAAAAGATGCCTGGGATTTATTTATTAGCGACAACATCATTGAGGAGGTTCTCAAATGCACCAATTTAGAGAGCAACAAATGAGAGCACAAGTGGATGTTTCATCTATCATCTAATAGGCCGCTATGTTTTGGGGTCTATCACGTTGCTATGATCAGTGACCAAGGCTCTTTTGTAATGCTCTCTCTTGGAAGTCACTTTTGCTAAATGAATAAATGTAAATGTAATGTAAATAAGTAACCATAACTCCAAACTATGAGCCTGCATGTGTTCAGACCGTTCTTTCCCTCACTGTCTCCCTCACCAAACCCCCCCTTCCCCAGGCAGATGTGCAGAGCAGATGGCTGGAGTGTGTATTTGTATTCATGTAAAGGACATGTAAAAACCATTATGTATAAAAGGTCATTAACCAGGCATTATTACACCATTAGGTGTAATAATTAAAATGTAATTAAAATTCACAGTAGTAAGTTTTTAAAGTTTAAAGTGTTGTGTGCTAAAGTGGCAGAGTGCAGTGGGATTCTGGAGGGGGGGTGTGGGGTGTTGGGGGGTGTCTCAA